>JAZEWT010000010.1:1171233-1191201 GCA_036362905.1 Mordacia mordax | reverse complement strand
GGGGCGGTTTAACAAAGGTGAATCAACCACCTGGTGTCCTGGATAGCCAATCCAGGACACAGAAGCATTATGCCAGGGCAACCGGTTGACTGACAGGCACGTGATGACACGAAACACTAACGCCATCCCACCGTAGATAACTGTGTAGCAGCAGGTCCGCCTTTGCTCTCTAACCGTCACAGAGCTGCAAACTTCATCAATGGTGTAGAAAACGGCGGCTTTTAAAAATGCATCCCGACAATGTTGCAGCCCTGATTTATCTTCACGAACATTAATAACGCAAGCGCGCTCTATAACTCTATAACGACGCGCGGATCAATGACAATGACTGGAGCATTCTCCCGTGGGACACTCAGTTGAGGTTCGCGACCGTGTCTGCAGGAGACTGTAGAGTCGGCGCACACAATGTTTATATTTACAGACCGCACACTGTTGTTATTTTGGATGCGTTTTCCTTTGCACGAACTCAAGGCGTTCATGAAGAAGGCGAGAGCGTGAAGATGTCCAGTTGGGTGTTAATGTCCATCCCGATTATACAGAAGACAAGTGGCCAGTGGCTGCACGATTCACGAACTGCTCCAGCGCCAAAACGGATTGGCCGATGCTCCTCTGGTTATATTTGTTGAGAGTAAATCTGCTGAGTGAATTACAACAACAACAAAACGTTGTACTGGCGTCACATCTTGGGTATTCCCCTACCTTGCGCCCTCTGTCCGCCGGGATAGGCTCCGTACACCCTGCGACCCCGTACAGGATTAATCGGGTTTTGATAATGAACCAATTAGGTAACCAATGCATTATTTAATTGATGATTGCTTCGAAAAGCTGCTCTCTCGGGACAGTCGCGTCGATCGCTTCCTCTCTCCTCTCATCGCGACGTTTCGCCTCCTGGCACGTTAGAGGCATCGTCAGGCGCTAACCTCGGCCGCAGAGCGAACCTGACTCGAGCGTGCGGTGCTGTGATGGAACAGCATCGACAACAGCGCCCGCGGCGGCTATGACCTGCACAGCTGCATCGGCAGAGAGTGTGTGCGGGTGGAGATGGCTGTCTCGGTAAGAGAGCCAGTCCATCAGTGGAGCGTGCCTGACTCTGGCTTGTGGGCTGCGGCAGCAGGCAAGTGTGCCCGAGATGGTGTGGGGAGACGAGGTGTGGGTTGGACGCTGAGCGCGTCGGTGTGGGTTGGAAATGAGGCGCGGCACGGGTCGAGCCCTTGCCAGTGCTCTTCCGCGATCACACGCATAGGGACACTGACTTAAACCCAGTGACAGAGACTGTGATAATAAGTATGGGGATGTTTTACAGCTGTGTCGCACGGTTTTCTGTTTGCATCGTGAACATCCTAGTGTCGTATCATCTTCGGTAGCATCTGGTGTAGAATCATTTCTATGGCGCTGTTTTGTTTTGAGTGGAGTTGCAGGTGGGGAATTAAAGCAGAAACCAACCACATTAAAGCGCTACGCACATCTCTGTTGTCTCTCTTCAGCTCAGCCACCACACAATCCCAGAACCACCAAGCAATATCTCACAGCGTGGGAGTGAGATCGATCTTAGGTCGCCCTCCTCCCTGGGAGTTCCAAATTGGCCATCGCTCTGCTACGAGGCTAAACATCATCGCGGCCACCCCCGCGGCTGTGACAAGCGATAATCAGAATCTGTGAGAGCATTTCATCCATGCACCGCAAGATTTATTGATCCGATCCATTCCCGGGACCGGTTGCATTGATGTAGGTTTCTCATGGCTGATGTATGAGAATTGCTCCGCACGGCTTTTGTTTCGGATAGCCATGTTGAGTGCTCCTTCTCTCTTCTTCCTGACGTTTTGCCTCCCACGTAGGAGGCATCATCAAAAAAGACAGAACGTGTGACACGGCCATCTCGAAGGAATAGGTCCGGTGACCGATTATCAAATCCAAAGGGCTTCTGCGTCGTAATCTCATTTCTTGCTGAGATCACGCGGGGGTCATAATGTTGGATGTTGGTGCCTTTTCTTGATAATCGATAAAAAATATCACACTCGTGGTTTCTCCTTCATTTTTCCCGACTGCCCAATTGGAGCTGAGCTGTAATTTGATTACAGAAGTAACGGTGCGCTCTACTGATTACACATTGGATTACTTCACTTCGATCGATCAGATCATACAGAAGAGTTGTTTTTGCTGCTGGTTTAAACGGCCGGTTATCTCGGTTGACCAGGTTTGGCTGGTTACCTCCACCAACACTAGATGTACAAGAGCAGATTTGGCTGGATGCCCTTCCTGGATTGATGATCGTCTGGAACATCCCCCAAGACCTCTTCACCAAGGGAGACCTTTATCAGGAATGCTGTATTGTAGGTGGCATAGTTCCCAGGTTTACTGGAACACGTAGACCCCTCCACCACAGTAAGGTCACGATCCATGGCTAACAACTTGTCTCACCTCTGTCGGACGGGAGTTAATCCTCAAGCTATCGGTATTCTCGACCGCACCAATTTCAACGTAAACTTGTATGTGGTTTCCTGCCATCAGAAGGCAAGATGTTTGGACAGCACTCAGTTTAAAGAGGCACGATTAATCAACCTGAATTGACAAGTGCGTCCAGCTCGAATGTCCATGTTGAAGATTGATACCACTTTACAAAACAAATCTGTGTCATGCGTGGAGTCAGGAGGATCAAACTTAGATGGTCTGAAGCTTAACGTCACAAGTTGGTACGAGTTTCTGATGATGCGGATTGCAATTATCAGCGAAAGGTCGCATTTCATTTAGAAATGCTGTGAGTTTGCTCTCCAGCACACACCGGTGTCCTGAGATAGTGAAGAATTGGCACGTTTTGTTCACGTTCACAAACCGTGCTAATTGGCCTTGTCGGGTGGTGGAGGGCTTATGACAAACATTTTTTACGTGACCTAAACCCAAAAAAATATATATCATCAATAATATTGGTCACAAGAGCCTTCGAATTGAAGTTAGGATGGGTTCGTACAGCCCATTGCAAAGTAAATGCGCAAGACATTCAACTAGGATGAGTTATTACCAAGCGTTTAAAGTCTGAGCAGTTTCTATGACTTTTATATGTGTCGTGGTGGGTGAGAAAGACCAAATGTTTTGAAAATTCATTTCACCGTGTGTGATTTTTTTCCCTAATAAAATCAAAATGTTTCAAACCTGCTAAACTTTTCCCTTTTTTGGCAAAACTAACTTTCTGCTGATGAGTTCTTGGAGCCTTGGCAAGTAACCAGAACCCATGTGATTAGGCTCTATAATTACCATATTCTCTGAATTACGCTTCAAAAAGAACTCGATACTTGTGCCAGTAGCAGATATTTCATACACATGTGATCACTATTCCCCCGTGTAGATTTAACAGACTGTAGGATTAAGTGCTGATACAGAGCAGATATGAAGGCAAGCACTGCATACGAGGGGGTCGGTGGCTAACATCACGCCCGGCCACCTTTGTCTCTCTAGTGGCAATGTTTACACACCGCACCGGGCGCTCAATTAAGACTGATTCGATCTCGAGGAAGGCCCAGGACCGGTTCAGAAAATCGTCGCTTGTGTTGGCTGTGAGTGGGAATGGAACATGGGTGAGCGGGTTGTGTGGTGGAGCGTCATAACCGCTACACTACCGCCCCCCACGTTCCGACCACACACGCACAGCTAGCGGATTTTAAACACGCTTTGGAGAAGAAAGCAAAGTGCGTTTTTATAACGGGAAGAATACGGGATAAATCATTCATTGATGGGCGGCACGGTGGCACAGTGGGTAGTGCTGTCGCCTCACAACAAGAAAATCCCGGGTTTGAACCTCGGCTCGGGTGCCTTTCTGTGTGGAGTTTGCGAGTTCTCTTCCCGTGTCCGCGTGGGTTTTCGTCAGGCGCTCCGGTTTCCTCCCATAGTCCAAAAACCATGCTGTTGCATAGGTTAATTGGCTTGCAGACTAAATTGCCCGCAGTGCCGGGATGGACTGGCGTCCCATCGTGGGTATATCACTGCCTTGTGTCCTGTGTCTGCCGGGATTGTCTCCGGCTCACCGCGACCTTGTACAGGACTAATCGGTTTCTGACAATGAGATGAGATGATCATTCATTGATTCATTAACTCAGAAAACGCAGTAGCAGATTCTGCCCACCACGCAAAGAACTGGGTTTCGGGCAAACAAACATGTGTTTTATGGTCCTTACAACGAGCGAATTGATGTAGAGCTACAGTAAAGGAGCACAGTGAGAACACAGAGCTTTGTAACAGTGAACGTATGTCGGGGATAAGAAGACTATTAAACCCCGGCTATAAACCCCAGTGTGCGTGTGTCAGGTTGTTAAACTTCAAGGCGGTCAGTCACGTAAAATATACGCGGATGTGCAGCTCAATGTTTAAGCGGAAGACGCCGATGTTAAAATGCAAAGGTGCGGACCTGCAGTTGCTCGCTGAGACCATTGCTTACGGAAGACTTCACTCGGGCGAGCGCCACAAAGCCCCTGGAGATGGCGTTTGGCCTAAACTTCCACCTTGGCCAGATGTCTTTGAAGAGGTGCCCACGCTTTATCTCACCGCACATCTATAATGGAGGCAGGGTGGCGATGCAGTGGTAGCATCGGCGCCTAAATAAACCAATGATCCGACAGTGTGGAGGTTCGATTCCCACCTCGGGCGATGTTGTGTGTGGAGTTTGCCTGATCTCTCGACGCTCGACTGGATTCTCCAGTTTCATCCCAACATAACAAAAAAAACACTCACTAATTAATGAGTAAATATAATCGTTACGGGGCGGCGCAGTGGCGTCGTAGTAGTGCGGTGGAGAATGAACGCCCAGCCTGCCAGTCGGGTGAGCCAAACACAACAGCTGGGGACCTGTACTGGAATACATATCGACACATCAATGTTTATTATTCCAGCAGTAAGCGCCCAGTGAGCTTGCAAGCTCCAGTTGCGCGATTCCTGCGACGCAACAGACTTCAGAAATCACCAGCCTAACGACATGCACAATTAAAGGGGCAAATACATTTACAGCAACAATTTAAAAATAATAGAAAAGGGTTTTTTTTTATTTTAATTCTGGCAATTATACAGCTGTTAAGATCTTTTCGCAAAGTGTCCAGTTTGCAAAGAGCCACACAGACTTGTGGCAAAATATGCAAACGCACTTTTGGTTAATATATGCATTGTCCATGAAACGTATTTGTTCACACTTGGGCTTCCATTGGAGCCTAATTGTCAGTGTTAGCCAGATGTTGCCGCAATCAGCTCACGACAATGCAATATCAATGCTTTCGTAGCTCAGGTCGAGCTGTCACAGCGACAATGTCTGCAAACATGAAACTTTAACCGTATTCATAAAAGTCATCGGTGACACTTAAGGTTGTACAAATAAACAAACGTATAACATCAACTTATACAATGATGACGCCCCCAAACGTTTAACAATAAATTAGAACAGAAAAGAATGCACATCGGGCAGCACGGTGGCCCAGTGGGTAGCGCTGTCGCCTCACAGCAAGAAGGCCCGGGTTCGAATCTCGGCTCGGGTGCCTTTCTGTGTGGAGTTTGCGAGTTCTCTCCCCGTGTCCGCGTGGGTTTTCGCCGGGCACTCCGGTTTCCTCCCACAGGCCAAAAAACATGCTGCTGCATAGGTTAATTGACTTGTAGACTAAATTGCCCGCAGTGCCTGGTGATGGGATACACCCACGATGGGACGCAGACATCTCAATAGTCAAGTTATTTTATCTTTCACAGTTGACGATGCACATGCTTGCTTCTCAATTAACCTATCCCATGCTGGATGAGCACACATTTTGTTGGCTGCCGTAAAGAGCACGCTACTCAGCTGTTTACGACAGTCATCGTGACGTAACGTCGATACGTCACAATGACGCAAACACGCCACGAGTCGAAATCGAGAGTTGCCATTCAAGTAACAGCGGCCAAACGTTACGCTGAACGGAGGAGGAATAGTAAACAATGCCTCGCTATGATCGTCAACAACAATCCACTGCTGGATGGAGGCCTTACTCCAAACAATCACCCTGGCGACTGTGCGTAAGCTCGTCAAATTTTGTATCGGGAGATAGGGGTGGAATAACTCGGGATGGGAAGGCTGTGGGTGCAATATCCTGCTTAATGGTCGCTCCCCATAGCTTCTCTTTTGCGATAGCCGTGTGCAGTGTCCCTTCTCTCTCCTTCGCGATGTTTCGCCTCCGCGTCACAGGTATTATTCCGAAACGCCTGAGGACGCCTTCAACGTGGGAGGCGAAACGTCGCGAAGGAGAGAGGAAGAGCGCTTGACACGGCCCTCCCGACAGAACAGCTATGGAGAGCAATTCTCATATCGAACCGTGTAAACCTACATCAGTACATGTGCATGATACGTCACTTAAATACAACATAGAATATTGGTTGTTCTTGTAAACATTATACATTCGGTAATCAATCCGCATTCTGGGAAATGAATAAAAGACTCTGAAAAAACACGTAAAAGCCAGCACACTCAACATCGCTCCTGACACAACGTCAAGCACTGAGAATGTCAGCTCAGCTACTGCTTGTAACGAGCATTCATATTAAACAATAAATATTAATGATACGGGGTTATTTCTCTCTCAAATCACTAATCTCTTTAAAAGAAGCACGCTCGCATTTTTTCACTTCTCCACTACCCCCTTCACCCACTCCCGACCCATCATCACTCAGCCAAGCCACAATTACTGTCACTTGCACGGCCACTTGTAATTAGTAAAGCTGCAGCGCTGTCATCAGCCTCGATTGGGCTGTCAGACGCATTGCCCTGTCCATCACGTTGCATGTTTATCGCTGTTATTGACTCCACCAGATGTTGGCTCAGCGGGGAAAACGCAGGAGCTGCGTTGCGCTGCTGCCGACTCCGCACGGATCTCGCGGAGAGAAGGTCCTGCCCGAGGAGGTTCGATTCCAGCCTCGGTCGCCGATCCGTGCGGCGCTGTGTGCGTGTTGTCCTCCGGTTCCCCCTCGGTTTTGCCACCGGGTTCTCCGGTTTCCCACCGTAACTGTCATCGTTCATTGTCAGTTTTTTTTTTTAAGCTGGAAGCAACCAGTCAGCTATGTAGCTATTTTAGCAGTTTTCCAACGGTGAGAGGCAAGCAAGATACAACACAATTAGATGCACCAGTTGTTGCTGATATGCCGTTCTCGCTACAGCTCTGTGCAGCGCTCTGTGACCTTCGGGTGAAAAGCACTCTTGAAGTGCAATTATCATTATTATTAATACAACACGCAGTGTCTGGCAGGTTGGCGCCTGCCGACCGCGTGGCTGCATAACCCCTCACCCCCTTCTGACAATGAGATGAGATGAGATTGATTTATAATAATTATTTTGCATATATGACCTCTTCTGATGTTAACGTGACGCTCTCTCCACAGCTCCATGCAGCGCTTTGTGACCCTCTGGTTCAAGATACTTTAGAATCGCAATTATTATTATTATTAAATGAATCGCATTCATTTGCCGTGGCGCGGAAACAATTGTAGTGCTCGCTCTGCAATGCTTTCTGTTATTAGAAAAGAAACCGCAACACAGTCGGAGGCAGCCGCGTACCATGACCTTGTATCGGGCCGGGGTGGAAAGGAGGAGAGTGGGGTTTAGAGGGCGGTCGCACAGAAACTGGCTACGGTGGGCATCACTGTCACTCTTCACGGATCTTTAAACAAATGGTAAACGGTAAACAGTGAATAACGATAAGATCTGCTTCCCGTTGCTGTCTCTAATGCATTCAGCTCTAGCTCTCGCCCGCTGCCGCGTATAAATTGGAGCAACATTTTCACGACTGAGGATTACAAAGTGAGCCTGAGATATCAGCATAAGGCCTGAACTCTGTGGAGCGACCCCTCCCCCCCCACTTCAGCCCCCCCCCCGCCAGTCCCGTTAATCCCCCTCCACCCCACCAAAATCCCCAGTAACCTTCAAAGTATGAGATGATCGCTGTCGTGGTTACAAGTTACTGACGGATATTTCCATTTCGCAGACCGTTGCATTACAGCTGCACTTTCAAGACGCGACCTCTATTACTGGAACAAAATCCACGACTAGAAAATGTGACTTCGACACCTTGACCAATTGAAATTTCAATTCCCAGTTGACAAGCGTCATCATTCACTCGATACCGAATGAGCTGTGATTGAGGAGGTCGCATTGCATGCTTTTTCGGGATAGCCGCGTCCGGCGTTCCTCCTCTCTCCATGGCTGCGTTATTGTCTCTCCGCGCTGAAGGCACCATCGGAATTCTGCAACCAACGTGGAGAGGCGCAACGCTGCGATAGAGGGAGGAGGAACGCTCGACGCGCCTATCCCGAAAGAGCAGCTCCGAAGAGGAACGTCCGTGCAACGAGCCGTGAAAGCCGACCGTGAGCACAAATCTTCAGCTGCGATCAGATTTTTGAGAAAACTCACGACTTCGACTAAGCCCAGCTTCTCAAGCGTCCTGCCAATGTCCTTTATGCGGGACACAGTCCGTAACGCAATCGCGTTGCACCGTGCAATCTCAGCACAACTTGCAGGGCTGTGTTAACAGAGATTATGAGAGTGAGTTGTCATGATGCTGCTGCAATATGTTCTTGTCACTCCGCCGACTGCGTCTGTGTGGCGTAGAGTGTTTCACGTCACGCTTGTGCATTGTCTGCAGGTGATCCAGTTCCCCATTGCGCGTAAGCAGATTTTCACGGAGAGATAACAACTTAATGTGTCGAGGACTACAGAGCCAGGGCAATTGTTGGCACCGTTTCGCTGCTTGGCTGCTCTCTACTTGCCTGCGGGAATTATTCTCTTTCCACGAGAGTGAGTAAATGCTGTGCAGTGGCACTTTACAAGTTTGATTTTTGTTACAGCAATATTGACCCTTACATCGTTATATTAGTAGGCTTTCTGCAAGCACGATGCTTTCTTTTCATGTCAGCCAATAATTAATGTACAAGCCAACACATGCAGAAACCTTTTGAAAGAGAGCCTTGAGCCTTCAAGCTTTCTGAGACAAACAAATGACTTTTTCCACGAAGCTCTTCCACGAGCATGTTAAGCCAATTCATTTAAAAATTCATTTTTTTTTAAACTCAACACGTTCATCATTTCTGACAAACGTTTAACAAATTGGAAGAGGGCAGGGTTTCCAGTTAAAACCCACGAAGTGTGCGCGGGATCACTGTCAAAGTTGCGCACTTTGCGCGTCGCTAACTCGGGGCCGATTTGTCGCCCAGTCTAATGTTTTAATTTCCAGAATCAGCAGCGTCCATTCGCCAGGGCCCTGCCTCCAAAGTGGCGGGGAGGGCAGCTCTGCGCGTTCCAAAGCGCGCCCCTCGGCTGAATGCCGCTCTGCGTTCAGACGAGGACCGGTGGCTCAGCCGTGAGCGCGCTGGCCTACAAACCTGGGCACGAGTTCAATCCCGGCCCACGGCCAACTCCAGTGAAGATTTTCTTCCCTAGGTCAACTCAGCCTCAAATGAGCACCTGGTGCCGTGCGTACATATTATCACGATGGAGACAAAGGCGGCCCAGCGTGGTGAACCACCCACAACCTCGTGGACTCTGTCGACTTTCATCATTGCTCACGAACAGCACTCGACCCTGACAGTCTGTTACGGATCCACGGGGAATGATTGTTAGAGGAAATGAAATGTTAGAGGTGCAGCGCTACCACTGCCTGCTATGGCTACGGGTGTGTATGCTGTCCTTTTACATGCGCTTTCCTGTTATCACACAACTAGTCTATAATTATAATCGGCTTCATCGGGCAGCTCAATGTCATCACTGTGTGACAACCGATGCACAGAACCCATCTTCCTTGATTGATGCACAGGACCCATCTTCCTTGATTGATGCACAGGACCCATCTTCCTTGATTGATGCATAGGACAAATCTTTCTTGATTAGCAAACGCTCACGGATGTCCTCACTTTACACGAGACACACGGCGTTAGTGACCACTCTCTCGTGCATTTTTTTTATACGCCGTTTGGATGTTGTTGTTCTTATTCTTCTTGATATGCCGTTCTCTACACAACTCTGTGCAGCGCTTTGTGACCCTCGGGTGAAAAGCACTCCAGAAGTGCAGATATTATTATTATAATTAAACCCGCAGAAGCGTCCGTGGTTCTGCGGTTGAATCGCGCGCTGGATAAGAGGTGTGGGTAGAGGTTTGCTCCCAAGGAAAGCGCAGGTGTTCAGATACATTGGACGGTTCAAAGGAAGGGCAGCGGTGCCAGAGCAACGGACTCGAGTGGCGGTGCGGTTGGTAGCGAATCTGCAGGCACATCCCCGCCAAGACTCACTCTTAACGCTTCACGTTTAAATCAAATCTCTCCCTCCTGGGTTTTTCTGTACGTGTAACTGAGCACGTGCTTGTATGTACGTTGGAGGGTATCGCGTTGCAACAGTCCTTCATGGGAGCGCATCTTATCTACAACAACACCGAGGCCGCGTTATTTCAGCTTCGCTTGTCACGTATTGATTGCGTTCCTGGAACTTCAGAGAGACAGCGATATTCCCCAGAAAGGACATCAGGAAGACATCCAGATGAAAGCAGCCATGTGAGTATAAGTGCTTTGATCCGGATCTCAACCTTCTTAAGCACGCCCTTCTGGCTTTCATCCTGATATCACAACGATGCGTTATGAGCAAGTTTTACCACTATGACGGGTGCTCTGCTCATGTTTATACACGAGGAGTGCAGTGATCCGGCTTCACCCTCTTCCCCCACAGACACAGCAATTTTCATTATCACTGAATGTATGCAAATCTCAGGGCCCTCTGCGGCAGGGGATCGCCGCGGGCAACTGTCCCCATGTGACAGCATAAGGTAATCACAAGATCAGCTCACAAGTGGGCATAAGTATATGAACAGGAGGTGACTTTGCCTGGTGACTTTCCCAAACACTTGATTCACAAGTCATTTATCATCCGGAGCTGGAACCTATCTCCGGGAGACGCAGGGATCAAGGTAGGGCTATACCCCAAACAGGACGCCAGTCCACTTTATATATAATGATTTGTATTTGTCAATTTTGGACTGTGACGTCCGCCATTCACCGTAACAGGTACTTCTCTCTCCCATGACCACACGCTGTCAAGCAGACTACACTGTGTTTAACGGAGCGCGCACACACCTGCAGTATTAACCAGGGTGGCCGCCGAGACTCGAACCACGAACGTCTGCAACAAACGGCGGTAGCAACGTGCCATCGCTCGGCTATGCCATCACTTGTAGTAATAATTATCACAATTGACAATGCGCGCAAGTTCGTTCATTGGCAAAGAGAGAACAATTCAAATGCATGCACGGAATCAGCCGGCGCCAACATTATCCAGACACTGTGTCCTATATATTATGGTGATATCAGCCAATTAATGAATGGTTGGTTGTGCGTGGGTGTGTGTGTGTGTGGGATGAAACGGGAAATCCACATGAATCTAAGGCAGAAATATGGAGAGAACACACAAACCCCACACAGAGAGTTTACTCTAATCGGGAATTGAACCCGGGTCCTTCTTGCTGTGATGCGACAGCGCTAACCGCTGCGCCAACGCGCCGCCCCATCATTTCACGGGTTATTTATTGTGTTCCCAGCCTTGTGTATCTTGTGAGACGTTAATTCTCTCCTTGGACGCAATGGAATTAATGTGTTTGCTAAAGCTGATGGCTGGTTTTAAAAACGGAATTCTCTCCTTGGATATTTTGTAATGTACACATCATTCCCCTCCCCCTTCCAGAACAACAAAAAAGTCATTATTTTTGCACAGAGAAACTTATTTCCTCTGGGTAAGCACAACTCAACAGATTGTTGCCTCCATTATGTTGAAAAGTGTAATGAAGCCTAGATATTGTGTTATGCGTTTATCATTCCTTGTACGTTTGGCATCTGTTCGAAACCTCCCGCAAAGTTTAACATCGAGGAACGCTCTGCAGACGCACTTTAGATGTCAAACTGAAGCCACGTTGGCAAGCGTGACGCCTGACTTCGAGTCCATAACTGTTAGTTAGAATTAAAATAAATGCAATCTGTAACGCACGCAAATCGCACACCTGGTCATGGACGAGACGCGGACATAGAGACAGAAGGAAACCTGCAGAGAGGTGGGGGGAGGGAAGGTAGCCGTGCAGGCAGCCGGCGCCAACAGTCCACAAACACTGCGTCCGACACATTGTAATGATATCGGCCAATCGTGCAATGAGCGTTCGTTTAACTTGTGCGAGCAAGCCAGAGGAAACGCATACAGAACAGGGGGAGGAGAGCTTAGAAAGGCTCTTAACGCAGGCATTAAACTTCCTCAGACAAGACATGCCCGCTGCGCTACTCTGGCGCCCCGATTAAATAATCTAATTAATCATTATACTCGTATGATTGTTTTTAATAGCGACTGCTGTTATTTGTGTTGTTTAAAAAAAATTATCATTATGAGAATCGCTTCCCAAAAGCGGTTGTTTCTGGGTCGCCGTGTCGAGTGATCTTCCCTCTCTCCTCCGCTCTCGACACTGCTATCCAGGAAGATCAGCCTCGGTAGGAACCGTGCAAACATGGATCACACGCTGTGGTTTACTCTTTGCTGAGGTTGCATACGACTGCACCGAAGTACGTTTTCACGGCTAGATGTGTGATGAGAATTGCTCTTAAAAGCCGTTCCTTCGGGAGAGCCGTGTCGAGCGCTCTTCCTCTCGCCCTGGCAACGTCCTCCACGCTGGGGTCAACGTCGGGCTTCAAGTTGCAAGCAGAGAGGAGGAACGCCCGACACGGCAATCCCAGGAGAGCAGCCATATTATTTAGAGGCACTCTGGAGAATAGGACTCCTTGAGTTATCCGCCTGTGTGAGTTCCCTCTCAAATTGTCACCCCCCAACTTTGGCCAAGAGCAGAGATATAGCCGCGACGGGACGCCAGTCCGTCACCGGGCACTGCGGGCAATTTAGTCTGCAAACCAATTCACCTAATGCAGTAGCAAGGTTTTTTTTTTGGACTGCGGGAGGAAACCGGAGCGCCCGGCGAGAACCCACGCGGACACGGGGGGAGAGATGCTCGCAAACTCCCCCCACACAGAAAGCAGCGCCTGAGCGGAGACTCGCAGTGCTGCACGGTTACCCGGCCGATGCGACCGCCGCGTGCCTTGCTTAGTGCGGATGCATCGCGGGTGTCGCGGTATTGGGGGGGCGCCAGAGCGACGAGGCCACCGAGCTGCCCAATTAGCCCCATTAACGAACCCGACTGGTGCCTCGAATGATTGCAGCCAACAGGGTCATCCCCTGACGATCGATTAATCAGGCAATTGATTACCTGAGCGTCTGTGCACCCGATCTGGGCATTCACACGTGACCCCGCAACCCAAAATAAACCACAGCGGTTTGGTACAAAGGCATCGTTCACTGCAACCCGGTGATTAACCACGCCACTACCCGGAGGAAGATGAAGAGAGGCCCTCTGCAGGGTGCTTGGCCTACTCTTCCACGCTGGCCAGACGACTTGTAACAGGAGGAGGCTTTGTTCCCAGTTTAAACGGCTGGTGTGCAGGTTGACTCCCGTAAGGTCAGGATATTCGAGCAGAATCTTTGTCCAAATGCCAGACCCGACGCCCACTTCCTTTAGTCGGAGTGTCTTCGGATTGGTATATGCTTGGAACCTCCCTCCAGACCAGATCATCAAGAGAGATCCTAGCAGGAGTGCTAGACTCTAGACCTGTTCACCAAGAGAGACTCTAGCAGGAGTGCTAGACTCTAGACCTGTTCACCAAGAGAGACTCTAGCAGGAGTGCTAGACCCCAGACCTGTTCACCAAGGGAGACCCTAGCAGGAGCGCTGGACTCCAGACCCATTCACCAAGAGAGACCCTAGCAGGAGCGCTGGACTCCAGACCTGTTCACCAAGAGAGACCTCAACAGGAGCGCTAGACTCCAGACCTGTTCACCAAGAAAGACCCTAGCAGGAGCGCTAGATTCCAGACCTGTTCACCAAGGGAGACCCGAGCAGGAGTGCTAGACTCCAGACCTGTTCACCAAGAGAGACCCTAGCAGGAATGCTAGACTCTAGGCCTGTTCACCAAGAGAGACCCCAGCAGGAGCGCTAGACTCTAGGCCTGTTCACCAAGAGAGACCCCAGCAGGAGCGCTAGACTCTAGGCCTGTTCATCAAGAGAGACCCCAGCAGGAGCGCTAGACTCTAGACCTGTTCACCAAGAGAGACCCTAGCAGGAGTGCTAGACTCTAGGCCTGTTCACCAAGAGAGACCCTAGCAGGAGTGCTAGACTCTAGGCCTGTTCACCAAGAGAGACCCTAGCAGGAGTGATGGACTCCAGACCTGTTCACCAAGGGAGACCCTAACAGGAGTGATGGACTCCAGACCTGTTCACCAGCTCCGAGTACAACTGCTAGACTGCAGGCCTGTTCATCAAGGGAGACTCTAGGAGTATTGCTCGTCTCCAGGCCTGTGTACCAAGGCTCCAGGTGACAAGAGCTCTGGAGTCCGTTCGAACATGCTAATCCCTCAAGCTGGCTGACTGTAGACGTCGCCACTGCAGGGACAGGGCGCTAATAAACTTTTCCGTCAGCAGATGGTCTGATGGTTTGATGGAACAGTTTGATTTCGACCACAACTGAGACTGGGGGAAACTCCCGGGAGAGACGACGTGATCACAATCAAAACGCTCGCGCGCACGCGCATTCACCGGCCCACACAGATCTAATTGATTTTTCAGCTACGATTATGATCGCGATGATTGCGTCGAAAAAGCTGCTCTCTCGGGACAGCCGCGTCGATCGCTTCCTCTCTCCACCTCGCGACGTTTCGCCTCCTCACACGTAGAGGCATCCTCAGGCGCAGTGTGCGCGTATCGTATTTGTGGCTCCTATTTATATGTAGGTACTATGTATGTGTTGAGTCACCTCCACTGTTGGGGTCCACACCCCGGAACCACATTTACCCTAATCTCCTTGTCCTGCTCACACCCTGGAACCACATTAACCCTAATCTCCTTGTCCTGCTCACACCCCAGAACCACATTAACCCTAATCTCCTTGTCCTGCTCATACCCCAGAACCACATTAACCCTAATCTCCTTGTCCTGCTCACACCCTGGAACCACATTAACACGAATCTCCTTGTCCTGCTCACACCCCAGAACCACATTAACCCTAATCTCCTTGTCCTGCTCACACCCCAGAACCACATTAACACTAATCTCCTTGTCCTGCTCACACCCCAGAACCACATGAACCCTAATCTCCTTGTCCTGCTCACACCCCGGAACCACATTAACACGAATCTCCTTGTCCTGCTCACACCCCGGAACCATATTAACCCTTTCCTGCTCCACCTGTGACTAATCTCCTAGTTTGCATCTCATGAAAGAAGTTCCCAAACACTTGGTGATTCTCCTCTGATGTCCATATTTCAGAGCTGTATATCTCTGCACTACTGACTTCAATGACTGGCCTCCTGGTCTGACTGAGCTTTATCCTCATTTCTTGTTTATGGTTCATAGTCTTTTCTGTCTTGTGAATCTCGATTGCTTCACGAATTAATCTTGGATCTTTATGGCGGATGGCTGCTGGTACTCGTAATGATTATTATCATGATTATTTACATCTACCGTGAGAGTCGAGCTTCAAGTAAGACCACCGACCACTCAAGAATTACCAAGACAAGCTAACACTGGTCACACTCACAACAGCGAGCGGCACACCGGGCGGCTAAACCTCAGCGAGTTGGCGCATTGGTTCGGTAGGGTGATGCCCCAGCCATTCATCTCAGTCAGCCAGCCCATGACACTTCGATCTGTCCCGTGACCTCCTATCACACGTCGTGTGGCCTCCGAGTGCACGTGGCTTGGTACAGGCGGCGTGGGGGGCATCACTGCCAGTTAGTGGCGAACAGCGATTGCTGTTGTAAGCGAAGGGGAGAGTGGCAGCACTCAACACGGCTCTCACAAACGAACAGCTTTGGAAAAGCATCCTCAGTCAAGTAACGGTGCAGCACTCTGCGTCTCGGCTCAGGCGCTGCTTTCTGTGTGGGGGGAGTTTGCGAGCATCTCTCCCCCCGTGTCCGCGTGGGTTCTCGCCGGGCGCTCCGGTTTCCTCCCGCAGTCCAAAAAAACCCCATGCTGCTGCATTACGTTAATTGCCAGGACAAGATGTAACAAAGAGATAAAAGGTTTTTTCACAATTTCTGGCAATTATACAAGCAATTATATCTTAAAACACTAAAGAGACACTTTTAAAAAATTACATTAGTCTCATATATTTTTTTCATTTTTCTCTATAATCCCCATTTTTTCTAAACCGTATTTAAAAGCAAGCAGCACGCGTTGAATCAAACTGAAGAAAAAAAGTTTGCAAAGAAGAAAGGCGAGAGAGCGAGAGAGAGATGAATGGGCTGGGAGAGAGAACACAAATTAGAAAACGTACGCAGGTTAGCGCCTGTACGCTATTTCAACTCTGCCTGCCAAGCAACCTTAATAGCTATATCACACGAAACAAACACCCTAATAGCATCACATGCCCCACGTGCAAATCAATTAATCATTATAATCGCCCTTGCTGCCTCAATTAATCAATGGCGGCTGTCAAAGATCTCTGCCCGGCGCCCAGAGGCGCTAAGAGAACCCAGCTCTGTACGAGAGAGTGCAGCGACTATCCCGCTTGAGTCAGAAGTCACTGCTCAATGCACATTGCTCACATGAGCAACAACAGACACGGCAGTCCGCCACTAAGTGCTGGCGATCTCACCAGAGCGCTTGTGACAGGCCAGGTGTAATTTGAGGCCACGTGCAGTGTCGAAGGCCGGTGACAGGAGGTGACGGGACAGGCCCGGGTGTCATGGGCCGACTAAGGTTGACTGGCAGAGCCGCCACCTGTGCCGCCTAGCGTGGCAGCTCGTTTGTAATTGAGAGCGTCGCTCCTCCGCCCTCTGTTGTAGCTGTGGGAGGGAGACTTTCACGAGCATCCTGATAGGAGCGGGTGGCATCGCACAGAGGTGTGTGGAGCCCTGACCTCGGAGCTGGTGCCGCGTGTTTTAAGAAGCATCACCACCTCGCTGATCGAGAGAGGCAGCGAGACAAACGTCGTAGGGAACCAGCAGACGATGCGATTTGCACCTGCGGCGACATCGTAAATCCCTCGCTACCATTGTGGCAAGGAATATCCCCACCCGGACTGGGCTCGTCACCGTCTTGGAGATCATTGCCGAGTCCGGTAGACTCCCGGCCAAGACGGGATGGTTGGCAACCCTACCGATGGTGCAAGCAGGATGTTGCGGAATGGCACTTTTGCGTTCTTTAGCGATTCGAGCCGCTTGATAACGATAATAAAACTAAACGAAAGGCACTCACATACCGCCCTATAAGCGGAGCTCTGCAGTAGCACTGTACACACAGCAGTCCGCACGTCACAGTGGAGGCGATGTTCAAGAGCTGGATGTTTGAAGTCGATTATGGAGAGAAAGGCTATTAAAGGGAGAGTTCCCCCCGCCACGAGATGCCAGGCCATTCCAAGACAGCCGGCCGGCGGAGACCACAACAGCGGGCTCAGCAAAATCCGTGCGGTGCCATGGGACAGCCAGGCAGTAAAATGGGGGTCACGGTGGCGCGGCGAGCAGCGCTGCTGCCCCACAGTCAGAGTCTTCTCGGTTTGATTCGCGGCTCGGGAATCTCTCTGTGTGTGGCGTTTGCATGATCTCCACGGTGCCGCGTGGGTTTTCACCACTTACCCCTGGTTTACTCCCACGATCACGCCGCCGCCAGGTTAATTGCCCTAATTAAAATTTTCCCCGGTGCATTGAGACATTGTAACTTGCCTGCCCCTCCCCGCTGGACAACCGTTCAACAGAGCTACATACCTCAAGCGGTACTTCACGTCCTAAATACAAAGTGCCTTACTAATATCCAGCGAAGCGTGCGCCGGTGCGCGCCGTCTCGATGCGGATCTCGAGATGGCCGGTCTCTGTGAAAGCGATGCCCTCTGCCGCTGTACCCAAGCGGCGGTCTCCGCGCTCCCTGCCCACGGAACCATCAAGGCTTTTGAACAGAAGGCGCAGCACACGGCGTCTCGTCGTGATCGGTCAACGATGGTGGGGCCCAAGCCGCCAAGCGAGACGGATTCACCCGTCGCTCCTCAGTGTCCGTGCTCGTTCTCGTGTTGGGGGGGGGAGTAGAACATTTTAAGGATATTCACGGCGCCGAGCTATGGGGCGGCTGCCGGTCGGTATCTGATTTGTGAGCGCGTTCCACGTACACGGACGCGTTCCACGCACACGGACGCGTTCCACGCACACGGACGCGTTCCACGCACACGGGCGCGTTCCACGCACACGAGCGCGTTCCACGCACACGAGCGCGTTCCACGCACACGGACGAGTTCCACGCACACGGGCGCGTTCCACGCACACGGATGCGTTCCACGGACGCGTTCCACGCACACGGACGCGTTCCACGCACACGGACGCGTTCCACGCACACGAACGCGTTCCACGCACACGGACGCGTTCCACGCACACGGACGCGTTCCACGCACACGGACGCGTTCCACGCACACGGACGCGTTCCACAGATGCGTTCCACGCACACGGATGCGTTCCACGGACGCGTTCCACGCACACGGACGCGTTCCACGCACACGAACGCGTTCAACTCCGCCGGGAAACTTTGGCGCGGCGGTCGGCGCGGTGGCCCAGTGGGTAGCGCTGTCGCCTCCTCACAGCAAGAAGGTCCCGGGTTCGAATCTCGGCTCGGGTGCTGCTTTCTGTGTGGAGTTTGCGAGTTCTCTCCCCGTGTCCGCGTGGGTTTTCGCCGGACACTCCGTTTTCCTCCCACAATCCAAAAAACCCCATGCTGCTGCGTATGTTAATTTGCTTGCAGACTCAATTGCCCTCAGTGCCCGGTGATGGACTGGCGTCCCATCGTGGGTACATCCCCGCCTTGCGCCCTGTGTCTGCCGGGATAGGCTCCGGCTCACCGCGACCCTGTACCGGATTAAGTGGCTCTGACAAATGAGATGAGATGAGACTCCCAATATTGTGCGACAGATGTGCCGGCGGAGGACACCAAATGGGCCGTGCGAGGTAAACAGAGGGGGCGGCGGGGGCGCGTGTAAACAGATATGAACGCGAAACGCCGAGATAAAGTTGACGCGAAGCAACACTGCATGTGCGGCTCAATATTAATCCCAACGCTAAATAATGAATGCTCATGTTTAAAAATGTGTGCGGAAAACCATTTGACTCGAGTAAATGTGTACTCTTACCGGGGCTTCCCGCACGAGCGTTGTGCAAGTGTGATTAATTTACGAAGCAGGTAATGTACATATATATCAAACGGTAATTAAATTGAAGTTATGATGGAGCGTTATTTACGGTGTCGAGTCCTTTTTTCTTGGCTCCTGGACACACACGCCAGCGAGTGCCGTAATGTAAATAAGCGATGAGGCACCGCATAAACAGGGATAAAGGTGCAGCCCTGCAATCGCCTGCGTTCAACTCTGCTGCCAAAAGAGCCACCACTAGGCGGAGCTGTAAGCAGCCCCTCTGAATGGCATTTCTGACTACTCTTACACGCTATCCAGACGTGTGAGTACCCACACTTCACCCCACCACACCCGAGCCTCCGATCGATTTCAGTGCTTCCCCCATCCATTACCGCTCGCGTGGATACTTGAAGTCGTTGCAGATTTAATAAACGCGCACCATCGCCTCAACTGCCACGCCAGGAGATCGAACTGGCCACCTCTAGCCTGCAGGCCTAAAACCGCTATTCCACCCGATCCTCCGGCAATGCTGCGATCCACAGCTGTGAAGCTGTTTCATCCTAATTATGATTAATCGTAATTATGGGCGGCACGGTGGTGCGGTGGAACCATCTGCGCCTTACAGAAAGAGCCCTGCTCGAGGCAGTTCGATTCCCGCCTCGGGCGCCCTTCTGTGTGGAATTTGTATGTTCTCCCCCTGTTCTGCGTGTGTTTCCTACGAAATATCCAGTTCCCCCCCCCCCAACAACAA
>JAZEWT010000010.1:1134730-1159139 GCA_036362905.1 Mordacia mordax | reverse complement strand
CAAAGTTTGCCCGCGAAATGCAGCTCTGCAAGCGGGTTGCAGTGTGGCGCGGTGGTTACATCTGTGGACCTCACACACACCCCAAGCGGTTCGAGACCAGCCTAGGGTGCCATTCCGTACGGAGTTTACGTGTTCTCCCCCTGTTCTGCGTGGGTTTCCTGCGAGTGCTCTCGTTTGCTTCCACGATCAAAACTCACCCATTCATTAATTTGCCGACAGCTTCGCAAATGCATAGAAAGCAGCGGTCTGGCGGGTTGGCGCCGGCTGACTCCCGTGTCTGTCCCACGACCAGGCGTGCAAACTTCGTGGCGCGTTATCAGTCGCATGATTATTATTGCTGTGCTGATGTAGGTTTGTATCGATATCGCTATCGTCTTGAGTGAAAGGAGAACCCCGACTAAGAGCAAGTGCCCCGTGCTCAGAACGTAGCTACACGTGATGGGATGCAGCACCCGTCCACGTGTATCCACGTGTGTCCACGTGTGTCCACGTGTATCCACGTGTGTCCACGCGTGTCCACGTGTATCCACGTGTATCCACGTGTGTCCACATGTGTCCACGTGTGTCCACGTGTGTCCACGTGTGAAGGACACGCACGGTTTCCACTCGCGTACGTATGCATTGTGTAACGTTGTTACGAGACGCTCGGCAAAGGCGCAGCCCTGCAATTGACACATCCTGTTGTGCAGTGGGAGATCTGGAGAGCCCCGCTACGCGGTTGGGTGGCCTCACTCATTCGACGAGAAGGAGTGGGAATCGTGAAGGAGAGAGGAGGAGCGCTCGACATGGCTACCCCCAGAGAACTGCTCGTAAGCACTATTTTCGTACATCGTCGAGCTGTGAAAGCCTAAATCAATGCCGAGGAGGAGAGCTTAACACGGCCACCACGAGAGAGCAGTCATTGAGATAAACTCGAATCGATGAGCTGTAAAAACCCACATCGATACAAGCAGCAGTGGGAGATACCCACATTTGGCCCTACCACGTGTGTAGTCGTGGCTATCAATCTACCCACTGCCGTGTATCACGTGTCATGCTGGGTGGATGGAGGCACGGTAAGGGATCCAACACGTGGTTTACACACCGCAAGTCGAGTGTAGAAATTATTCCGCCTCTGTGGCGGCATCACCACATTACGAGAGCGGTGTGGAAATAATGATCCCTTATGTGAACAATGTATGATCCTTTGTGAATACACTGTGAGATGAAGGCCTTTCCCAATCTGCCCCCGTCTCTCACAATCTGGTAACGCGAATAATCCATCAAGCAACTGCGTGTGACCTGGTGTCATCGCTTCTTCTCCTCGGCGGAAGTCCTCACGGACGCGATCCATCATGCTTCCCGACTGTCAATGATCTCTGGAGCATCGAGGACGACGGAAAGGCTGGCGCGGTGAGCAGGGCTTCCAACCTCACAGCGCAAAGCTCCCGAGTTTAACTCCGGGCTCGGGTGTTTTTCTGTGCGCAGTTCGCACGACCTCCGCGTGTCCACGGGGGGGTTCTGGGCGGGTACTCCGATCTCCCCCCAATGTCCAAAGCCATGCTCCTGCCACCCCCCCTCCATCCATCCACTCATCCACTCACCCACTCATTGAGCCACTCACACGCTCACCCGCTCACTCTGATTTTTTCCCACCGCCGAAACACGCGCGGTTGTCTATGTCACGTCCCCTGCTGACTAAACTCACCCCGGTGCCCTGCAACAGACCCGCATCCCATCCTGAACATATCCCTGCTGTGCGCCCTGAACCTGCCGGGACAGGCTCCGGCTTCACCGCGGCCCTCTACAGCATCGACTGTGCAGCAGCAACAACGGGAGGCGGCCAGAGAGAGAGGAGAGAGAGAGAGAGACCACGCACCGTCCCTCTATCAGGAGCCGCATCTCCGAACGGACTAATGAGCACATCTCGCCCTAGTGATACGAGATGAAACGAGATGAATGTTTACACGCGGAGAGATGAGTAAAGGACGAGTACTCAAGTGACTTTGTCTCTCTGTGCTCTCGTTCTAATCCTTCAATCGCCTCGTCTCAACGTGTCCCCCGCGGACTCGGTGCGTACGCAGACACCTGTCTGTGTTATATCTACATCGCTGACACAGCAGGATTCAGTGACGGAGCAGAGAGAGAGAGAGGGGGGGTGGGCGGGGGGGTGGATTGTTACGTGCGGCTGCTTTGGGAGTTAAACGTTAATTGTTCGAAGCTTGTTAACAAAAGATGTCTTTTTCGTTCATTAATCGCATGAAGAGGGGGCGTAATTTTCACTTTACGTTCAGTAACAGAGACCCAATTTCTGGGTGTCTTTTCTCCATTACTTTACTGCTGTTAAGCACGCATGCAGTACGAACTGAGCTCTTAATAGCCTATATATATGGAGTTTTTCATTCCGTATATATATTCATACATATGTACGTGCCCATTATGCTCTCGATTATCACTGATTACAATCACCCCTAGGACACTCAGGAATTACCGTACTATACAATGTACTGGCTCAGAGTGCGTGTTCACACAGCATAATGTTCATACGTTCATTAGCTTTACCCGCTTAATCCTGTACAGGATCGCGGGCAGCCGGAGCCCATCCCGGCAGAAACAGGGCACAAGCTAAGGCTATTCCCAACACGGGACACCACCACTCCATCGCAGGGCATGGGGGACAATGTCGTCAGACTGCGGGAAGAAATCTGAGTACCCAAGCGGACACGGGGAGAGCGTACAGTCAACTTCACGCAGAAACGCGCCCGAGCTTGCTATCGAACGCAGAACCTTTTTGCTATGAGGTGGCAGTGCTGGCCACTGTATCACCGTGCCACCCGAACGTTATTTGTCGTACAAGTAAATACGGCTACATCCACGCAGAATACACACACACACACATCTCACTTGGGAGAAATGACAGCGAGGTTTCTTTTTTTATCGCCGTTTCTCCTGCTGATGCAAATTTACGAGAGGTTTTAAAATTGCTGATGGTCGCTCGTTTCGAGCACTTTTAATAGCGAAGACACGCAGCAAGTGCAGCCGGACATAAAATTGCTGAATATTCATTGCATTGATGCGCGCCAACCATCGGGGAATCTCACACTTGTGCAAATTTGAGCAAAATTAGCAAATTGCTCCGTGCGAGAAAACCTGGCGATCGTTTGCGTGGTTGAACATTTGCTGCTGGGATGTCTCCATCGTCGTGGCGTGGCACGCTAACGACAGGTCTCTGAGCAGTATTACCCGACGGAAAGTCAGCGACCAAAGTAGCAGTGACAGTTTCATAATTCATGTCACAAGCCAGTGGTCTCTAATGTAATGGCTAAAGAGCCGACAGATGCTTTACAATGCCTTGTATTTAGAAAGACCATCTCATCTCGTTGTCAGAAACCGCTTAGTCCTGTACAGGGTTGCGGTGAGCCGCAGCCTATCCCGGCAGACACAGGGCGCAAGGCAGGGATATACTCACGATGGAACGTTAGTGCATTACCGGGCACTGCGGGCAACTTAGTCTGCAGGCCAATTGACCTATGTAGCAGCATGTTTTTTTTGAACTGTGGGAGTACATCGGAGTGCCCGGCGAAAACCCACACCGGCACGGGGAGTACATGCAAACTCCACAACACAGAAAGGCACCCGAGCCGAGATTCGAACCTGGGACCTTCTTGCTGTGAGGAGGCGACAGCGCCACCCACTGGGCCACGGTGTCGCCCGTTTAGAAAGACCGTGCGTGTGAAAGTAAAGAGCGATCGCGGCCCCGCTGACAAACACGAGAGACTGAACATGCTGCGCGTAATCGGGCAGTTGAGCTGTTTGCTGGATCGCGCGCGCTCACGAGCACGGCCGCCTTCTGGCATCACGTGGCGCGGCCGCGTTCCAAGCGGAACATTTGCTCCCGTAGCGCAACCCTGCTATTGACGGTGAGAGTTGTTTTCCCTTTGCGCAGCGAGTGGACCCACGTGCCACGGGAATGCATCGATCAGCGAGGCAAGCGCGTGCCGTGTACCAACACAAAAAATATGCACGCGTGTGCAAAGACAAAAATACCCCGTGTGGTCTTAACAGAGCTTAGGGTCACAAATCAAGTGCTCTTTGCGAGTAACATCTGGAAAGTTCTGCGCGCAATACGAGGCAGGAGGTTGGGCACCACGACGCCAGGCGCGCTATTGTCTCCATGGTGGCAAATGTAATAAAAAAACCAGAATGACCCAGTTTGTAACGCGAGTAAATTCCGCGTCTGAACAGACACGAAGGCCGAGCTACGAGGAAGGCCACGCAATTAGTCGGCGCCAACCTACCGGACACTGCTGCCTGTTATGACGTTAGCGGCCGATTCATCAATGACGTTTTCTTTTAGGCGGCAGGCACGGTGGCCCAGTGGTTAGCGCTGTCGCCTCCTCACAGCAAGAAGGTCCCGGGTTCGATTCTCGGCTCGGGTGCCTTTCTGTATGGAGTTTGCATGTTTTCGCTGGGAACTCCGGTTTCCTCCGACAGTCCAAAAAACTTGCTGCTGCATAGGTGAATTGGCTCGCTCACTAAATTGCCCGCAGTGCCCGGTGATGGACTGGTGTCCCATCGTGGCTATATCCCTGCCTTGCGCCCTGTGTCTGCCGGCATAGGCTCTGGCTCACCGCAACCCTGTACAAGACTAAGCGGTTTCTGACAATGAGATGAGATGAGTTTTTATTTAGTTGTGGGAAGAAACCGGGCAACTCGCAGGAAGCCCACGTAGAATAGGAGGAGAACACGCAAACGCTGCACGGAAATGCGCCCGGGGTAGGAATCGAGGCGTAGCTGTCACCACTGCACCACCCTGCCGATATTCACACACCACACCAGGTACTCCTTTAGGGCCGAGTCGACCCAGGAGAGGCCCAGGATCTGTTCATAAAATCGACACCGGTGATAGTGGCCATTAGCGAGAATCAAATTTGGTTCGCTGAATGAATGTTAACCACCACACTACCGCTCCCCACACGCTATAAAGGCGAACACCACCGCATAGCGTTAACAGACTGTAGTGCTTTTGCACGGCACAAGAGGGGGTGGGTGGCGAACACCAAGCGAACGCACACACACACGTACGTTCAAGAGAATCTTGACAAGGTTCCCGTGCGTCCGTGCACGCATCGCTATTTCGCAATCTGAATATCTTTATCAAGAGACATTCCATCATTTCCTTTGTAAGTGGCTGAATTGTCACATGTTGGGGTCACGACTCGATTCACCAATTGATTTCTTTGTCTCATTTGTATTGTCGGCCTTGTGCCTTCCTCCTCGTGCATTCCGCGCCGCTTGAGTCTCTCGGCCAGCGAGGAATGTCCTCATGTCCTTTGCATGTACGTGTGTCGGTGCTCCGATGCGCAAGACTGCACCACGGCCGTGCCGATCGATTTGCGCGCACAGATCGAAGAGCCGATACGCGTGCGTTCACGACGAGTTCGTGCGTTCGTCGTGGGACCAATGTTGGTCTCGCGTCGAATTCCTCTCTCGGTCGAGCCACTCGGTGATTTGGAATCTCCGCTTGGCAAACTTCCGGTCGTCTGGTCGCACCGCGCTCCCTGCTCTCGTGTCGCGGTGGAATGACATCCCAATAGCAATCAGCACCACGGGGTGACTCACGTCATTCTGGAAACTGGGCGCATCTACACAACCATTACTTATAGATCTGACATCGAAAACAGCAACGCGTTGTCAAAGCGTTGCGATGTTGGGTAACCGGCAGCAGTTATTTGGCATTTATTTAAAGCGGGGGGGGGGGGGGATGATGTAAGTCGCACGCAGATAAGGGCGCTCCATAGCTGATGATTAATAATAACAATACGTTTACAGGCCAGGGTTGATGAACATTAAGTTCCATTTCATGAGAAGGTTAGCCAGCCGAGCAGACTTGACAGGTCCACATTTGCAGCACGAAGGGATTTCCGCAAATCCACAGACGCAGGAAACCGCAGACGAGTGGGAAATTGATCGAGAACCGGAAGCAACATTGATCCAAACCTCTCCGGCCCAACATTGAGACATTTGGCCATCTTCATTATCGAGTGATTATACATAGTCGGTAGGAAATTGGCACACTCTGAAGAACAAAACCCACGCATCTATTAGGCGGGAGGTGGGGGGCAAAACTCAATCCCTGTCCAGAGGGAGACAGATGAAGACTCATTCACTTGGTCTACTGCCGTCTCCTGGCGAGCCAGGGCACGGCGGGCAATGCCGGCGGAAATGGAATCGCGAGATCCGCCGACCGTTGCCTCCACCGTGCCAGGTCACAAACGTGCTTGGCTACAATTTATCCCACGCTGAGGAATGTGAGATTCCCTCCACTCGAGGGGGGGCTCTAACGATGAGATGAGCACCGTCTCATTACTCATTGAAGCAGAACATCACTCCGACTTGTCACGACTGCGGCAGGGCGGCGATGCAGTGGAAACATCTCTGTCTCACGAAAAAAAATATCCGACCCGAGGCAGTTCTACTCTCACGTTGGGCACCCAAGATGAGTTTTTTGTGCTCTCCCCCTCCTCTGCGTGGGTTTTCTCCAGTTTTTTTTTTCCAGTTTGCTCCCGTGAATAAATGTCATCCATTTATAGGCTGATGACATCATAAACATAGAGGACTGTGTTTGGAAAATGTTGGCACCGGCTAATGGCATGGCTGCCTGAACCCCACTTGCCACGGCTCTACGGGTTTCTCGCTCCTCCGAGCCATGCGCATTGCAAACAAACACGTTTGCCCTTGAGCGCATAGCGTGGCACGCAGCGCTGTGAGTTGTGCCGTTTAATTATTAAATTAAATTAGGAGCTAGACTTGACAGTCGGTGGAAAAACAGCCCTGGATAAGCGTGCGCATCGTGGCTATAAAACAAAACCGCCGCGCTGCGTTTTTTAATCCACAGAACCGAATGGTTTTAATTCCTCAATTTCATGGGCTGACGAAGGCGTGCGAATTACGGAACATGCGCGTACACAGGACCTGCGTGAACTGCCGATGACACGAATCCGCGCACAACACCTGAAGTCAACCAGAGCTCAGCGCAACGTTTATGGCCTCAGAGGCCCTTGGCAGCTACCTGGGCTTGGAACGAACGATGGGACAAAGGTTTAAAAATAAAACAAGTTTGGAAGTAAAACAAATGATTATCGTAACGGTTACAATTCACAACGCGCCGCGCATGCCCTCTCAATGGCGAATATATTCATTTGAAGAGACTCGTTCAGAGGCACGAGGTGGCAGGCAATGCGTTGAGGCGACGCTAACATGCATCAGGCACGGGAGCCCTACGTGTTATGACGCCATCTGACAATTAATGAATTCATTGTCTTTTTTGGTGTTGTAGGAGTCAACCCGGAGAACCCGGGGGAAAAACGTGCGAAAAGAGGGGAGAACATACAAGCCCCACACAGGTGCAAATGTTGGCATTAAAATCAAATAACACCGTTGAGTGACGTTCGAACCTGACCCTTACAAAACGAGGTCGCATATTTTTGAGCACTATTTTAAGGCTCAGTTAGCAGAGGAACCACCCAACATCAAGTTCTCTGATTCTAACCCCAACAGTGAACCGCACGTTCCATTAGCGCCACTCGTTCATTAGCCGCCCACATGTAACCACGTAAATAAGGGCAGAGGTAAGAGAGTAAACCTGCACGGTCCCGATACTCTGTTGTCCAACTGCCTATGCTCTCCACCTTAACGAACATGCTCTCAGCAGCGGAATGAAGACTACGTAATGGTGTCGGTTCTTTGAAAAGCTGCTCTCTCGGGACAGCCGCGCAGCACTGCGCCTGACGATGCCTCGAACGTGTGAGGAGGCGAAACGTCGCGAGGAGAGGAGAGAGGAAGCGATCGACGCGGCTGTCCCGAGAGAGCAGCTTTTCGTAATGAAGCAGAGTCAAACAGCAAACAGTGCCCGTGACACGCACGGCGTCGGGAGACCCTCATCCAGCAGTGGATTGGCCGCGATATCACAACCCTCTCATAGTCATTGTCGATGCGCCCAGAGGTGAAAGTAAGCCGGTGGGTTCTGGTATCGCGAGCAAACGGACCCAAGCATTCAGTACAGTTCAGAAGGGAAGGGGTGTTGTGATATGACCATAGCCGCTAAGAACATTCAATTACTTTCACCACCGTAAAACCAAGACGCTTATTTTCATTTTATTTCTCTACGACGCAGAGCCATGTGCATAAGACTGCTCGCCAGGTGTGAGACAAACTATCATATGTTTGTAATAGGGCCGTGTTTTTCAATGCAGGACAGCAACGTTTAGAATAAATTCTTGGAAGCCTTTAAAACAGTTTCACCGCTATCGGATTATCTTCGAGTGCATTTTCAGTGGACTAAATTAATTGATTATGGAAATTAGGCAAAAACATCGTCATGCCGCGGTATTTATTTATATTTATACACACACAAGTAAATATGATGTTAATATTTTGCATAGGATGCCAGAAATTAGCCAATACACTGTGAGAGGCTTCAGTTCACGGTCGGTCCGAAGTCATTTACAGAAACATCCACGCGCACATGGTGGGCCATAAATACCTGACGCATTTCGTGCTATGTTAAACGTAAATGTGTCAATGATATCTGGCCCGCGCGTGTGCAAGCGAATGCTCCGCCACGCGGGATTTCGATCGGACTCTGTGGGTCCCCCCGACCTGTGTTTGGGTCGCACCGCTTTGGCTGCTTTGGGGAACCACGTCCGACGTTACGCTCTATGTGCCCGCTCACGTTCTGGGAAAAGTCGCTGCCGTTCGCCGAGTTTGTTGAGCAGGGCTGGGCCAAGGGGTCGGCAAAGACAGAGCCACCAACAAGACAACCTCTATTACAAGAATGAAGAGGAAAATAATAAGAATGCAGGAAAAAATATGTATTCACTAATTTGGAGGATTGATAGAGCGTCGTTAATTCAATTCATTTTCAGTAAGCGTTCGGATCCTACAGATGGTCTTGATCCTATCCCTGCAGACACATTGTACAAGACAGGGCTATATCGAAGATGGGACGCCAGTCCATTTAGTCAGCATGAAAATTAACCAAGATAGCAGCAGCGTGGGTTTGGACAGTGGGAAGAAAACGGAGTACCTTCTAAAAAACCCAACATAGACAGGGGTAGAACACGCAAACTGCACACATAGAGACAGCTGATGATTGAACCCGCGACCTTCTCGCTTCGAGGCGGTACCGCTATTACCTGTGCCACCAAACCGCCCGCAATAACGTTGTTGCAAACTTTACCACCTCGTCTCGAGCAGTCCTTGAAGAGGCTCGCGGGACACAGAGCGAAACGTCCAACAGATCTCCGTCTCAAAGATCTCAGAGAGACAGAAATGAGCCATGGCTCAGTCCTGGACAGACACTGCAGTCTGCTTAGCGCCTCGGTATTCTCATTAATGCGATTAGTAATTACGGCGTTACAAAAACCAGACTCTGCCCCAATAGCATCATGCTTGCAAACCCAGCTGCAAGCCCTCAGTCCCTGGCTAACACGTTCCACTGCCGACTACGTCATCTGAATAATCTTTCAATATAAAAAAGCAAACAAAGCAGTTTTATTAAAAGTTCAGCGGGCTTTAGTCCCGGGCACAAGAAAACACTTTTAATGCGTCACGACGCTCACGCAGTTGAGAATTGGAAATTAAACGACATTGGGGCAAATGTGTGTTTGCGTATGACTGTTCACAAGCTGACCAATTACATTTATTGGTGATAATCGCAATGTCCTTTGGTCGTCAGCGAACATCTCGCCGAGTCTCAAGATCCGTTTGGAAGAGGGTCCTGCGTCAAGATGTTTGGCAATTTCTTTCTGTGAATGCGAGCAGGAAAACACGTGAAAATACCTTCATCGTTATTATCAATCCCGCTTAATCCTGTACGAGGTCGAGATGAGCCAGAACCTATCCCGACAAAAACAGGACACAAGACAGGGATATATCCAGGATGGGACGCCAGTCCATCGTAGGTCATCCGAGTCAGGAATCCAAACCGGGCCATTCTCGATGCGAGGTGGCAGTGACACTCACTGTCTCCCTGTTATGACCTTGCAAGGAAAACCCAGGTTCGATTCCCGGCCCGGTGCCTGTCTCAGTGGAGTAAGCGTGTTCTCCCTGTGTCCACGTGGGTTCCTCGCCAAGTACTCCAGTTTCTTCACACAGTCCAAACACAATCTGCCAAGATTAATTGTCCTTACTAAACAGCACCCGGTGGCCAGAGATGCTACAACTCACTTCCTCTTCCCCGCTGGACAACTGTTACAAAGAGCTACATAGTTCGACGGCTCCTTCCAGTGTAAATTAAAAAAACGGACGTTTCGATCACCGACCGTATTATTAAGGCATCTCTGTGGTCTGTACTGCACAATGAAGACCTCTCCAAGTAATCGCCACCACTCATGATCCTGCGATACAACAACCTTCTCCCGACACCTTCATATATTTATTTTGCTCCATCTCCTCCCCGACGCCCGGTGATGGACTGGCGTCCCATCGTGGGTATATCCCTACCTTGCGCCCTGTGTCTGCCGGGATAGGCCCGGCCTCCCGTGACCCTGTACTGAATTAATCTGAAACTGATACTGAACTGAACCGCCCTAGAGCCACAGTTTTACCAGCGCTACAGCAGAATCGTTTACACGGCGTTACGAGAGCTGGAATCGGGCAGCACAAGGCGCACGATCATTCAAATAATCCCACGCACGCCGTGCCGATATACACGGCAATGTGCAAATGTTAAGTGCTCTTAAGTCAAGTATGTAGAGGAAAATTAAGCGTGACATTGGTGAAAAGTGGTTGAATGATTGTTTTTTTTATATATAACGTGAGATATTTAGGCACAGAAGGAATGCACATTTAAGCATGCTGGCTAGTTTCATTGGATTATTAATTAACACATTCGTGGTCAGCACCAAACTGAGCATGTCGGGAGCGCATTGATAACAACTGCGACTGGCAGGAAGGAGGTCCTGCACGAGGCAGTTTGATTCCCGTCTCGGGCGCCTTGGCTTCTGGAGTTCATGAGTTCTCCCCCTGTTCTGCGCGTGATTCCCGCTGATTCTCCGCTTTCCGCCCACATCTAAGAAACACTCTTAATTAATGTGCCGATACCATCGCAATCTGTAGTAAGCAGTAGCTGGCGGGTTGGCGCCAGGTATCTGGCTGACTCTCCCCCGTCTCCGCTGTTTCCTCGCCACGGCTCCCTAGTCGTGGCTCACGTATGGTCAGGCGTGGAATTCGTAGTTGTTATAATAATGATAATTGCATTTCTGGAGCGCTTTTCACCCGAGGGTCACAGAGCGCAGCACTATTATCGTGTCAATCTAGAGGTTGGCCCAGATGCCTTGTAACCCCCATTTAATCGACGCCTAACATTTGTTTATTCCTTTGCTCGTTAATTTCTGGTATTAATATCGCTTACGTGTTTCAGATGGCTCGATGCAAGTTCGTACACCACTGACTAAACGGCTTGTAGACAGCGTCGAGGCTCATGAGAAATCACAAACCGAGAGAAATACATATGGTGGTCACAAGACAACGGCACCATCCAGTTCATTGATATGCACCCAGCAGCCGAACATGTGAAGCGTTGCTGAGTGTCAGAATTGCTCTCAAAAGCCGCTTTTTCAGGACACCCGTGTCGAGCGTTCCTCCGCTCGGGAGCGATTTTCAATGTATTGATTGCTTCGCACGTTGGAGGCACGATCGAGCTAATCATTGGCAATTCTCACACATTGAGCCCGAAACACTTAACAAAACAAATCCACCTCTCCATCGCGCTACGCAGTCAGTCACTATCCGCTACATGCCGTAGACCACGCAGTACTGCGCACAGGTACTGTATTGACACATCGCATGAGATCAGCAAGGTGGGAGCGGTGGCGCAGCGCTTGGCAGCGCAATGGGCTGTGACGCCAAGCCAGGCCCGTGTGTGCGCCTCCCCTTCACCCCTCTCTCATGAACCCGCGTGGTGAAGTATGGCCGAACCACTGCCGTGACCGATACGGCTTGTGCAGGCCTTCATCTACCAGTGGATTGGTAAAGAGACGCAATGTGTTGATCTACCAGAGCGACTTTAATATTTGGAGAGTGCTCCAGCTTTTTTCCGCAGTGCAAAAGAATGCTGCTGCCTGATTTCGTTAGCCTGAAGAATAACCCCCCCCTCCACGCCCTGCGATTGACTGGCGTCCCACCAAGAGTATAGCCCCGCATTTAGCCCTGTGTTTGCCGAGATAGGCTCTGCCCCCCAACCTCATCCCCCCCCCCCCAGCGATGCTGTAGAAGATTAAGCATAGACGATTCTCAACTTGATAATCAAGTGCATTCAATCAGCAAGACAGACAGCACGTGCTTTGCGCGTAGCGGTAGGCATCGCGTGTAAGCGATCACCTATTAATGCCGGCGCGGAACAAGAAAGTGTGCTTTGACCAAGCCCACGCCCGGCCGCCTTTGTCTCCCCGATGTACACAACATCGTATTATCGTGACACAAAAGCACACGAGACAAGGAACCGCGTGGGGTTTGAGTGGCTGGAACCGTGCCGGGCTGCATTTGTCTCTGCGCACTCAACCAGGTACTCATTTAAGGCTGAGTCGACCTAGGCGATGCTGAGGTCCGGTTAAAGAAGACACCGGTGTGTTGCCCGTAAGTGGGACGCGAACTCGGGTCGCGCTGGGTTCCTGGCCCAGCGACAACCGCTCCACGCAGAGATCCCCCGTACATCATGAACAGACTGCACCGTCAAGTGCTGTGAGCGAGCACACTGCCCGGCCGCCTTTGTCTTCCCCGCAGCGATGTTAGACATATCGCGCTGCGCACTCATTTGACGCCGAGTTGACCTAACGGAGGCTCAGACCCCGTCGAAGGTGATCGTTCGTGGTGCTGTCCGTGAGCAGCAATGATGCTCGCTGGGTAACGCGCGCAACGCTGCACCACCGCTCCCCACAAAGACAAAGATCCCCCAGGTAGCCTTCACAGACTGTAGGGTCAAGTGCAGTTAGCGAGCACCTATGAAGGTCGACACGGCACACAAGGAGGCGGGTGACCAGCACCACACTCGGCCACCTTTGTCTCCCTAGTGGCAATGTTTCCACACTGCACTAGGTACTCATTGGAGGCTGAGTCGACCTAGGGGAGGCACAGGACCGGTTCAAAAAATCGTCACTTGTGTTCGCCGTGAGCGGGATTCGAACTCGGGTCGCCAGGATTATAGCCCAGCGCGCCAACCGCTGGGCCACCGCTCCCCCCACACACACACACACGCGTACACACACACGTGTACACACACGCGTACACACACACACGCGCGCGTACACACACGCGCGCGTACACACACGCGTACACACACGCGTACACATACACGCGTACACATACACGCGCGTACACACACACGTGCGTACACACACACGCGCGTACACACACGCGCGTACACACGCGCGTACACACGCGCGTACACACACGCGTGTGCACACACACACGTGTACACACACGCACACACACACGCGCGTACACACACACGCGCGTACACACACACACGCGTACACACACACACGCGTACACACGCGCACACACGCGCGTACACACACACACACGCACACACACACGCGCGTACATACACGCGCGTACACACACACACGCGTACACACACACACGCGCGTACACACACGCGCGTACACACACGCGCGTACACACACGCGCGTACACACACACGCGCGTACACACACACACGCGTACACACACACACGCGTACACACACACACACGCGTACACACACACGCGTACACACACGCGTGTACACACACACGTGTACACACACACACGCGTACACACACACGTGTACACACACACACACACGTGTACACACACACACGTGTACACACACACACGCGTACACACACACGCGTACACACGCGTGTTCCCACGAGCGTGCTGTGCGCGGTGCGCTTACCTGGCCGCTCCGCGTTGAGTTCCACACTGCGGTGCGTGAGCGGCTCACGGACTCAACCTTGAGCGCTGAGCGGATGGAGAGCCTTGCGAGTCTTGTGTAAACTACACATCTTTATTTATGTACACGAACACACACGCTGCTCGTACACACGCGCACATGAATGTGCGCGCGTTCGCTTGGTAACTCTTAACATCGCCGCTGCGCCGCGGAGACAATCATCCGTTTAGTCGCTTCCGACTAATCTCTTACAGAACATCTTCGAGGCTTGCGTTCGCTTGCTCCGGCACGCCGACAGTACACGTGTATACTGCATAAACGTTGTCAGTCACTCGCTTGACTCAAGCGCTTAAGCAAGAGACCGCTTTCCTTGGGTGGGCGACGCGAAACGTCCGACACCGAGCCGCACCGGCACGGGGGGTATTCGGTACAACTCGGAAAATTGCACGAGAGGAGACGTTAATCCACTGTTGCGTTCAGCTCTTTGAGAGTATCGTCTGTTTCAAAGTGTCCGTTATACGTACGGGAATGCGCACGCACACCGCGCCTCGTTAGAGTGGGGGCACAGAGATGAACGAGAGAGCGCGAGAGAGCGCGAGGAGAGAGCGCAGAGAGATGAGAGAGATGAGAGCGAGGAGAGCGAGGAGAGGGCGGGAAGAGCGCAGAGGGCGGACGAGAGAGCGGAGGAGAGAGCGCAGAGAGCGGACGGAGGAGGGAGCGGAGAGGGCGGAGGGAGCGGAGGAGAGAGCGCAGAGAGCGGACAGAGGAGGGAGCGAAGAGAGCGAAGAGAGCGGAGAGGGCGGAGAGAGCGGAGGAGAGAGCGGAGGAGAGAGCGGAGGAGAGAGCGGTCAGAGGAGCGAGCGAAGAGAGCATAGGGAGCGGGCGAGGCTATGCTGCCGATGGCTCCTCTGTGAGACCCCGAGCGGGTTTGGGGAGGGGCGCTGAGCCGGCCTCTCCTCTCCCCGCACACAGCATCGCTCATCAGCCAATTGCGGGACTTGAGTCTCCGACACACGCGGGGCCGTGCCACACACGCGGGGCCGTGCCACACACGCGGGGCCGTGCCACACACGCGGGGCCGTGCCACACACGCGGGGCCGTGCCACACACGCGGGGCCGTGCCATTTCTGCACACGTTTGAGACGACTGATAAGGCAGGCAGGGATTCTAGGGAGCAGTGCGTTGCATTAAATGATTCGTGAAGAAATTAATTATGTAGATTTCCTTCTCAGCGTCGGAGGGTGACAGGATGTTTGGCAGTCGGGCTATGTTTCTCAGATGGAAATAGGCCACCTTCATCACCTTGTTGATGTGTGTCTCGAAGCTGAGTGAGGAATCAAGAATCACTCCTAAACTCCGGACTGCTTTAGCAACTTCGATGGTCTGGGCTTCAAGCATGATATAGCATCACTAATTAACCGATTGCTTGTGATATGACTATGAGCCATATCATGAAGGCATGAGCTTTGACCATATACCAGAGGTCTAGCAGCTCACCAATACGGGTTGGTCCAACAAGCTTGACCCTGCCAATGAGAGCCTGTATCTTAGAATCGGTCCAGGGTTTGCTTGTTTGTGCGTAATTAAATTCACCGACACGCGGAAGGGGAAGTATATCCTTTAAATTATCACCAACAGTACACGAGCTCAGCAGCTGAATCGTCATTCAGCTCCTCACCCCCACCGGCCCCCTACCCGCCCCCCTCACCCCTTCCCCCCACACTGCCCCCCCCCAGCCGCCCCCCACACCCTGTACTCACGGCTTCCACCTGTCATGCCTCGCCCCCGAGTGACGTCACCCGGTGGTGGTCAGAGCAAGCTGTGCACTCATAACACGTACGCGCTGCTCAATCTCTCTTCGTGCACACAAGACGTACGCGCTCCCATGAACGTACGCACTCACAGAAGGTCGTGTGCTTGATGGGATGCTTAAATAAAACTTTACATTATTTTACATGAGAGGACTAATGAGTGAATGCTTGATTTCTGCTTGTGCAGTAGCTTACATAAGTTTACATAACAGAGTTGTTGTTTTGTGTCCGCATGTATTTTTTTCTCGTTGATCTCATGTCATTGTCAGGAACCGCTTAGTCCTGTACAGGGTCGCGGTGAGCCAGAGCCTATCCCGGCAGACACAGGGCGCAAGGCAGGGATGTACGCACGACGAGACGCCAGTCCATCAGCGGGCACTGCGGGCAATTTCGTCTGCAAGCCAATTAATCTATGCAGCAGCGTGTTTTTTGGACTGTGGGAGGAAACCGGAGTGCCCGGCGAAAACCCACGCGGACACGGGGAGAGAACATGCAAACTCCACACAGAAAGGCACCCGAGCCGAGATTCGAACCGGGGATCTTCTTGTTGTGAGGTGACAGCGCTGCCCACTGAGCCACCGTGCCGCCCTTTCTCGTTGATGTACAGTAATATTTTGTTTTAATTTTACAATGTTTACGACCCAGGTCACTCTTGCACATGACACTCACGCACATGACACTCATCCCGGTCCTCTTCACGTCTTACTTGGCTGCACAAAATAAACTTCACACGGCAATGCCAGAGGTGAAAGTAAGACGGTCCGGTGTACCGGTAAGACAGTGTTGAAACATTCAGTAGGGCACAGGTGAGATGTGGGTTGCGGTACGCCTCTTACTGCTGAGAGATTCAACAGCGTGACCCGAGCTGCTAATGCATTGATATATGCGTTGTCCTGAGCTGTTTGCCTTTTGGCAAGACATGGCTAATGCTGGCAAGACTGGGCTATAACGAAAGTGTTCTTTAGAGTGGGCCATTCGGTTCAAGTACAATGCATACATTATCAAATCATTTTGTTAACAAGTTATGCCACAAGCACGTGTGTTTTTGCAAACGTCACAATTTGTGCAAGGTGTCTACTTGGTGTCTTTAAGACCTTAACGATTGCTTTATTTCCTGACATGTTTAAACCTCTTCTCTTTATACCGATTAACGTTCCCTTCGCCCCCAGCCCGTGAGGTTTCAAGCAACTTACGTCACTGTTTCAGCCGCCACGCCGGTAGAGAGAATCGACCGTCAAATGGGATTACAGTCCCAATTAAATGCGCTGCACATTTGCTGCACCACGGCAGCATCCAGGACTTCTCGTACCGAGGATTCATCAAAACCAATATTGGCTTCGGACGAAACGCTCTGTTCTCAGCCTACATCATGAACCAGCACTTCTAGCATGAATCTTGCCATTCAATTTAAATTAACAAAGTGAGCTAATTAATGAATGGAAGCAGCCTCATCTGTGTTTTGCTTTGCTTCCGAAGCGGGCTGACTTTGCAAATTGAAAGAGGGTGTAGCTGCCTGATGTTGTCCTTCATAAGTCTTGCAAACAACTGCCTCGGAGACAGCGTTTAACTCGAGACGTTTATTAAAGAGACGCTAGCAACACCGTGTGTTGTAGTAACTTTTAAGGGCTTAACGCCAGGGATATAACAACAAGCAGGGTAGCTGGGGTTACATCGTGGTTTATTATTATTTGGGACAGGTTGGGTTTCCCCGACATGAGCTCCGAACCGCTGCCTGAACTCTATTTCTCATCAGCCGAAATCATCACCACAGATGTTTCTCCAAAGGGCCCTACTTCCCGTTCGGTCTTCTCTCAAAGAGCTCCCCTGGGTTCTCCCTTCCCCCCCCTCCCCGTCCTCTCCCCTATTCCCACCTCTGGCCATCTGACTTTGGTCCTGGCCAATCGTGATTCCTTCCGCTGCGTGCGCTGAGACCGGCGAGCTTGAAAGAGGTGAGTTTGGAAGAGGTGAGTTTGAAAGAGGTGGGGAAAACTGGGAAACTAGCCAAGTCTCAGCAAAGCCCTACCAAGGGCTCCTGGTCGATACACAATTACTCAGTTTCAGACTTAAAAGAGTGTCGGATGCACTGGGTGAGGGGAAGGGGGAGAGAATGAGAATATTAAGTGTCATCATTAAACCCGAATGTCATTCTCTCTCACGAATAAACACAACTCCAGTTACATAATTAGGACACGTGATGCTGCTGTGTAACTCGCTGCCAATCTACGGTAAAAGCCAGGCCCATAGGCAGCCAACGAGTGGCCGTTAATTGAATCAATCATTCATCGAAGGGAAGCAGGCAGAGTCGGCGGTTGACATTGAGGAAATTCGTGTCTGAGCATAGCGACGGTCAGCTCAGGGCAGTCCAGCAAGCAGGTTGCTGAGAGAGTTCCAGCCAATGCTCAGTCTTGCTCTCAGGGCAGTCCAGCAAGCAGGTTGCTGAGAGAGTTCCACCCAATGCTCAGTCTTGCTCTCAGGGCAGTCCAGCAAGCAGGTTACTGAGAGAGTTCCACCCAATGCTCAGTCTTGCTCTCAGGGCAGTCCAGCAAGCAGGTTGCTGAGAGAGTTCCAGCCAATGCTCAGTCTTGCGCTCAGGGCAGTCCAGCAAGCAGGTTGCTGAGAGAGTTCCAGCCAATGCTCAGTCTTGCGCTCAGGGTTGTCCAGCAAGCAGGTTGCTGAGAGAGTTCCACCCAATGCTCAGTCTTGCGCATCTGCTCTGTTCGATTACAGGGTCCAAGAGACTGCCGATCATTCCGCCGCAGTGATCTTCAAGCGTTTTAAGCACAGCGTCACTTTCAGAATCGGTTCTGAATCCTTTAAACTCTTGTAACGATTCCAGAATCGGTCTCAGAATCAACTCCCACATAAATTCGCCCTTCAATTAACGTTCGCACAGCAATTGTACGCAATCACATGTCGCAATTAGACAATTAGACGTGCAACTCATATCAATTAAACCCACACTGGCTACATTGAGATCGACTGTCCCAGCCTCTGGAATCGTCCCGCAGGACGACACGGTTCCACCGCTTTTGGGACCTATCAATCTTTGTGATATTATATCCACGCAGATGAGAGCGCGTTTTTTTTCTTCTCAATTACCTTGTTATAGAATAGAGACTGCGATTTGTCAGGTAGCCTTCAAACAGATTTCATTTTTGTGATTCTGAAATTAGCAAAATCAAGTGTAAACCCAAATTAAAAACGATAATTTTGTTTTAATGCGTGCGGGCACTTTTAAGTTAGCTGAGATCATAACCTAACTAGACTTGGGAACACGATTTATTTACGGGTGGTAGCCCGGATTCAGACACTCGCTGTCAGGGGCACCAGACTAGCAGCCCAGCACTCTGACCTCTGAACCTCCGGCAGACTCACAGGTAAAGGAATGATAATGCGCCAGTGTTTTGTATTCTCATTCTCGCTTGGGAATCATAACCCCATACTTTAAATCTGTCTGTCCCTGGCCGCCGTTCTCAAGAGCCAGCACGCTGTCTGTGCCTCTCCATATTTACCAGTCTTCTTCATCACCACCGTGCCGCACGTTTTCACAGTGAGCAGCACTGCTGTCTCGCAGCAAAAAAAAGTTATGGGTTCGACTCCCGGCTCGGGGGCCATCGCCATTCTGTGTGGAGTTTGAGTTCTTCGTGTCCCGTGTGGATTATCGTGGGATACTCCTGTTTCCTCCCACAATCCAGACACATTCTGTTACTTTATGACTAAAGTGCCCGCCGTGTCCTGCCGTGGACTGGCGTCCGAACATACGTATAGCTCTGTCCTTGCGCCCTGTATCTGCCGGGATAGGCTCTGATAGTTAAAGCAATGATCAGCTTCATCCCTCTTCCTCCGCACGTCATTCTGTCGATCTCACCACGTCCGCTGCCCCTCCACAACTCTCCATCTCTCAACCCGATCCCCCACATCCACGAACAACGTCTGTCTCTCCGTTGACCCCCACCCCCCACCGCAGTCGCTTCCCCCGCATTACCATTTGACACGCCGCGATTGGCAGCTCAATGTCCTGAAATCTTTTCATGCGTTCGTACCGTTCAAGCCTTGCCCTTCATATACAATAAAAACACTTCTCCCTTCCAGATTATCCTCAACTCTGCCAGCTCTTCCACCATCGCTCAATATCTTCTAAAGTCACACCACCGCCCCCCCCCGCCCCCCATCTACATAATTCTTCTTCAAAGCCTCGTCACTGCCGCGTGCGCTCGCACTCACGTGGCAGGCACGGACCACGTGTCTGCCACGTGAGTGAGACTTGGCACAGGCGTGCGAGTGGTGTCCGGCACCGCCTCTCACACCACTCACTCACCGGTCCGCTCAGCTGCTGTGGGGAAATAGCGCGGCGCTGCACGCGCTATGGATAAATACCTGCCACACGATCGACTACTGCCGTTGAGATCGCCCGATTCGAATTCACATCGATCCCTCTCTGTGGGGTGCCACGAGAGTGCGGCGAGTAGCGGCAGCAGCCGGCCTCCTGGCTGGGTTCGATTCCCGGTTCGGATGCCTCCTTCCTGTGTGGAGGTTGCGTGTTCGCACCATGTCCGCGTGGGTTTCCATCGGGTACTCTGGTTTCCTCCCACTGTCGAAAACGACGTTGCAGTCTCAATTTCCCCCGGTGCCCCTGCGATGGACTCCCATCCCATGATGGATGTAACCCTACCCTGCACCCTGTGTCGGCCGGGACAGGCTCCGACATCATGACGACCCTATGCATGATTAGGCTTCTGCTAAAAATAAATGATGGAAGGACCACAGTCTCTATGTCGCCTGATAAAACAGCGACAGCTGCCTTTCCTCACCAAGGGGCGGTGACGTCTGCGAAAGAGCCAGGGTATATACACTTCGAGACGCGTCAAAGAGTGGCTGGCAAGATGTCATGAAACAGTGGGTTAGCTAAGATGATGTCTCATCTCAACTCATTGTCAGAAACCGCTTAGTCCTGTACAGCGTCCCGGCAAACACAGGGATATACCCACGATAGGACGCCAATCCATCACCGGGCACTGCGGGCAATTTAGTCTGCAAGCCAATTAACTTATACGGCAGCATGTTTTTTGGACTGTGGGAGGAAACCGAAGTGCCCGGCGAAAACCCACGCAGATACGGGGAGAGAACCTGCAAACTCCACACAGAAAGCAGCACCCGAGCCGAGATTCGAACCCGGGGCTTCTTGCTGTGAAGAGGCGACAGCGCTACCCACTGGGCCACCGTGCCACCCTGAGATGATGTCGCAAGGCACCAAACGTGTGCACGCGTGCACATGACCGCTATTACCTTCAATCGAATCAGCTCACAGCAGGATTTGTTTAACAATCATCAGACGTGTGATGCGGATAATGAATTCACGTTTATTTGAGCAACGCGGATTGTTGAAAGTTAAACAGCCGACCGTTGTGGATCAAGATTGATGGGGTTTGAAAAACATCCTGGCTTCAGTAATTTTTTTTCGAAAATTACCAAAGCACGTCTATCATGCAACCACAAATCTTACAAACTAAAGGATGAAGATTGCACTTTAACTGCTTAGGAACAAATTCATTTGTGAATGTGAATAATTAATTCACGTGCGACGGTTATTTCAAATGATGGAACGCCGAAAACGAGGACGGGATTTTTAATTGGCTCGGTATCTCTGGAATCGTTTAAATTTTCACCCACTCATTTAAAATGCAGTCAAACAGACAACGCACCGTAACTGTATTGTTCTAGTTCCAAACAGCACACGATATTGAGTCCATACAAACGCTTGTTCTTTATTTTGATAACGATTTCTTGTCATCGACCTTAGCAGCCGCGTGTAGAAATCTTTCACGGCTATTAGCAGCATTACCAATCTTCAGCCATGATCTATCCACTGTTGCGCGAGGGCTGCTCTTACAGTTGCGAGGTGCCACTGAGTGGCGAATGGCAGCCGCTGTTGTTCTGTGGCAAGCGGTAGTGCAGCGGTTAGGGCAGAGGCGAGACGAAAGCAGTGCGGCCGTGGCGATGGCCACCCACCCCCTTGAGTCCCGTGCGTCAGCGGACTGGCTTCACGCACGCGTATGCATCGCGTCTACGGCTAATGGTGCTGGTGTAGTGACACTGGGGATTTACATTATGACAAGCGGTGACGATATAACGGCGCCACTTGCAACGCCCATTGGTCCGCCGGGAATACTCGTCATAATAAAGGTCAGCCAGTGCAGTTAGCAGGGGAATGGAGATAATCCTCTACAGGATAGATTAAATATATAACATCGAGACAAAGATCCCCCGTATAGCCGTTACAGTCTGTAGGGTCAAGTGCCGTTAGCGAGCGCTTACGATGGTGGGCACGGCCAGCCGTCTTTGCCTATTGTCAATGTTTACACAGCGCACTGGGTACTCGTTTAAGGCCGCGTCAACCTAGGGGAAGCCCAAACCCGGTTCAGAAAGAAAAAAAACCTTACTGGTGTTGGGATTGTAAATCTGATCGCAAGGCGGCTTGCGGCCCAGCGCGCTAACCGCTGAGCCACCGCTCTCCACACACGCGCGTCAAATATCTCTCGGGGTTGCTTATTAATTGATCGTGGCGTGGGGCGCCTATTTAAGAACCACGCTCTCGAGCGTCGCTTTAATACGCGAGCGACGCTGGCAGGGGTGCCATCAAAACTGACAGCTCCTTCGCTTCCGCGTGCCTTGCGTGAAATGTGAGGTCATAAAGCGGCGGGGTTTTATTCATTTCCGGCCAAGACTTAGACACCCGGTGTCGTGGCGTTCCAGTGTTTTGTCTGCCATCAGAAGTCCCATCCATCAGCGGCTGGAACACTTGGAAGTCGGTTGCTTGTCTGGCCGGTCGTTAACTGCGGCCAGAGAGATCTCGCAGAACGTAAATAATGACGATGTTACCTCCCACATTGGAGGTAGGAGAAAAGTCGGGACGGAACACAGAAGGCACACTCGACACGGCTATCCCGACAGGACGGCCATGGAGAGAAATTTTCATTCATCGAGCCGTGAAAAACTACGTTATTTCAATAGTCATCACGATTGTTAGCGCACCGCTCACAGTGGATCAGTGTCAAGGATATTGTTTTGAAAAATGCAAAGACTCGGATGTCCGAGGCAGCCACAGAGAGGCAGGAAGGTGGGGAATCTGCCACGCGATTATCTGGCATTAGCATTTGCCAGATATCGCGTCCAGTGTAGTACGATGCTATCGGCCAATTAATTAATGAGTCGAGTTTTTGTCATGCGGAACAGGGAGCTAACACACAAACCCCCGCTACTCACAAAGGCAACCGAGCTGGGAATCGAACCCAGGTGCTTCTCGTCGTGAGGCGGTGATGTGCTGATATGATTCACTATGCTCACTTTTGTCTGAATGCCACGGCCGGAGTTCTGCGAGATTGAACAATGACTCGCAAATCACTTGAATCGAGAGCCACATCGCACGACGGGTTAACCGCTGCTCCCGGCAGACTTGATGTCCCCCACGTGATGCTGCCCGTGGCCGCATTCAGATTGTCCCACGCAGGGACAGCTGCCAGCAGGGGTGCCCTGCCGCAGAGTAACTCGAGATGCGCTGGGTAGCGGAGGAACGGTGTAAAATACAGGGTGGCCCACTATTAATTGATACATTTCTCTCGACATTAAATATAAATGGGCCAGTTGTTGACATTGTATTAATAGATAATTGGGTTGCAGCAGGGCAGCTGTGGAGTCGAAATATCCGCACTGGAGAAAAAGAGGCTCCTGGTCGAGACAGTTTAATTCTCGCGTCGGGCGCCTTGTTGCGTGAAGCTTATGTATTCTCTCTGTCTGTTCTGTGGAGGTTTCTTCCGGCTTCTCCAATTTCCTCCCACGACAAAAAAAACATTCAATAATAAGTCGACTACATCATTGAAATATGGGATGCACACTCCGGCAAATATTGGTAACAGCTATGTGCATTGCAAAATTTATTCTGATTATTAGAACACTGTGACATAATTTTCTGCCCAAAATGTACCATCTCTGGAAAGTAAAATAAATAATGTTGCTGCAACTAATTCAGAAAAATGAACAACAGATCTTACATCATTGTTATCAACCCTAACCCCTTTTTTTCAAGAATAGCCAAACCTCCAAATGGATTCTTATTTGGTTAAGTAGAGGACATTGAATTAATGGTCACATTACATAATTATTCAAACAAGCGAGTAGCCAATGCTGTCTGCGTAGATGGACGAGCGTCGGAATTTGTAGGTTGTGCCTGGTATTCTGGGTTTTACAAGTAAATGCTTTCCACCAATTGATTTGTACATGGTTTCCATGACAAAATCATGGAAATGATGTATGTTTTCACGGGTTGATGTACGATGATTGCTTCGAAAAGCTGCTCTCAGGGATAGCCGTGTCGATCGCTCCCACCTCCCTCCATCGAGACACACACTGCCCCTGGGGATGCCTCCAACTTGCGAGGCGAAACGTCACGATGGAGCGATAGGGAGCGATCGACACAACTATCCCGAGAGAGCAGCTTCTCGAAGCAATAACTAAAATAACGGAAAGACATTCGGCCATTCAATATGCGAATTTCAAAGGCTTATGCCCGTGTTATCTTACAATGGCACAAAATATTTATTCGGCAGAATTTATTTTAATAAATTCACAAATTTAATTAGGGCGACACGTTGGCCCAGTGGCTAGCGCTGTCGCCGCACAGCAA
>JAZEWT010000010.1:1092989-1109423 GCA_036362905.1 Mordacia mordax | reverse complement strand
CCCCCCCAAAGCAATGCTAAAAAAAAACACACAAAAGTGTTATTGTTGCTGATTTTCTGTTCTTATGTCGTCGTTGTTGTTGGCGTGCCGTTCTCTCCGCAGCTCTGTGCAGCGCTTTGTAAGCGCTATTAAAACGCAATCATTATTATTATTAATATTGATAATCGACGTCAGATTCTCGTAGAATTCCACCACAAACTCGCTCACAGCTCGGATCTTTCCACAGTCGCCCGTCCCAGCATCAGACAAGCAGCTCAGTGGATCTGTGCAGCGCACGTTTATTTTTATATTTCAGGCGGATAGCCCTTCAGGTGCGTGTTTATTTATTTGTGGTTGATATCGGCCTTTGGTAAGAGTGTCACCGCGGCCACACGCCGCAGAAACGCGCGCTTCAGCACCAACATCAATCCAGATACCGGCAGGCTATACGCTCAGGTGCTGTTGGCGAGCACATATTAAGGCTGGCACGTCACACGAGCGGTTGTGCGGCCAGCACCATGCCCGGCTGCCTAGGTTTCCCTGGTGGTAACGTTAACACATTGCGACAGGTACAAGTTTGCGGCTGAGACGAGCTAGGGATGGCCCGGGACCGGTTCAGATAATCATCACTGTTGTTTGCCGTGACCAGGAATCGAACTCGGGTGGCTGGGCCCGTGGCTCAGCGTGCTCACCGCTGCGCTACCGCTCCTCACCCCAAACAGCAATAACCACAACAACGGGTCTACTAATCTGAGAACACCTGCTCGCGTGCTGTTTGTTGTCTGACGTTGAGCTCAGTGCCCAGCGCTCATCTACAAGGTCGTTTTAAAGTTGAATATATTACAGCCCCACGCCCCCCCCCCCATATGGCCGGTACGCTGTTAAAATAAATATCTTAAATAAATAAATGCCTCTTTCGAATCTAAGATTAACGTTGGAGGCCATTATGGTGACTTCTTCTTCAGTGTGGCGGTCTCATTGTTCATTATTGCCTGGGGTTCCAAAATTTCCAAATCTACCCCCGCACACTGACCAGACTTCACTTCCAAGTGGTGGGAGCACCCACACTTTACCCCACCACGCGCAAACCCGCCAATGGAGTGCCTGCCATGATGTGCCACCCACGTGTTCAGCTGGGATAGGAGAGGGGCAGAGGAGTGCAAGCGCTACAGCAGGAGATCAGTTGAATGACCGCTGAATTGCAAGCGCATTGTGCCAATTGTGACTTGTGGCTGCATCCAACCACACTGGTGTCGATGTCCCACGCTGGGAAATACGTTTCTCTGGCTCAGACAAGCAGGAAGATGGCCAATGCTGGCATAGAAATAATGCCCTGCCCGAGGCAGTTCTATCTCCACCTCGGGCGTCCTGCTGTCTGGCGTTTGTGTGTTCTTACCCTGCTCTGCGTGGGTTTCTCTGTGTTCTCCGTGTTCCCCCATACAACTAAAAAACACTCCTTAATTAATCGCTCAAATACATTGTATTATATAGGAAAGCAGTGTCTGGCGGGTTGGCGTCAGCTGACCCCCTGGCTGACTCCCCCTCTCTGCGGCTTCCTCGCGAATCTGTGTCTCGTCAATAACCAGGCATGGAATTCGCGCGGCGCGTTTCCAATCATATTATTATTATTAACAAGAAAGACCGCTGCCCGGCAACGTCAGCGGTGGTGGCAGTGATGGCGCAGTGATGGCGCAGTGATGGCGCAGTGCTGGCTGGAAATGTGCAAGGTAAGAAGCAATGCATTATTTGGATGAAATATCCCAAAACTTGCTGCGAAATTCCACAGATAATTTTGACATCGCCAAACTTCATCGATATGTCCTGCTCATCGACAAGCCTGTTGATATGTATAATCGTGCTGGTCTTAATAGGTGCTCGCTAACAACACTTGACCCTGAGGTCTGTCAAGCCTATCCGTACCATCTTTGTGGACACGACGGATTCAAGCAGTGCTCCGCGCGTTGTGCCAACCCCGGCGACCCGAGTGTGATTTCCAGCCACGATTAACGTCAGCAGCCAAACGTCAGACAGTACCCTGGCCGCCCTCTAGGTTGACTCAGTCGCAAGCGAGTAATTGGCTCAACGTGTAAACGCGCTGTCCGCTACACGGCCCTCAAGCATACCTCGCTGCGCTAACGCGCGTGACAGATCCCGTGCTTCGCGGGGCGACAGAGCGGGCATCATGCGTCTGTTTGTCCCTGATAATTGGCGAGCGCGGTGTCACAATGCACGCGTCCCACACTCCTCGGTTCCTCGCATCGCACGGCACCAGAGGCAATTACGCAGCGTCATGGCACTGGGCCAAAAATTAGTCCCTGGTTCAAACGCACGGGGATCATTCGCACTTGGTAGTCAAAAGCACATTGATCTGCTTGGTGTTTGCCTTCGCCGTGCAAGCGTTAATAGGCGAACGCTGACAGCGCCCAGAGTAAGAGGCAGGGCAGTTGTGTTCTATTTACGTGCGTGTGTGCGGACGTGTGTCTCCAGAGCATAGGGGTGACCCCCTCCCTTAAGTGGGGTGCTAGTCACTAACCTCACTCGGCTATAAGGGCGGTCTCGGTTTGCTCAGGACAGGATCGTGCATTAAACTAATTCGCCGTGATGAATGCACCGGCATCACGCGTGTGAGATGTGACGCGCAGCGATCGATGGGAATCACACGCGATGGAACACGCGTGTGAGAGCCAGGCTAATGGAGCGGACACAACTGAGCCAGGGCAACTGGGGGGAGGGGGGGGGGAGCGGATGGGGGGGGATCTTAAACAATACAAACTAAATGGAGAGAAAAAAACGAGTAGAAACACAAACGGAATTAAATCCGTACTGATGTAGGTTTGTCACTGCTCGGCGCACGAGACTCGCTCTCCACCGCTGCTCTTTCGGGACAGCCGTGTCGAGCCTTCCTCGAGAGCCGCGTCGAGTGTCCCCGCTCGCGCAGCGGAGCTCGAGTGAGCGATTGTCAGGATTGATTTCCTTAAATCTCTCCGCCATCAGTTGACTCTCAGGGTAGCTCGTCGCGTTGCTGAGCGCCTGCACGCGCGTCTCGCCTGCCACGCGTATCCCGGTGCCACGTGGAGCCGGTGCTCCCACGCCACTGTGCCCGCCAGCTGTGGCAATCCCCCGGCCGTGCCGAGTTAATGTTTAATCATTATAATTCGGCTCATAACGCTTGCAGAGGCGTGGCGAGGAAACCGCAGCCAGCGAGCATAAGCCAGACACTGCTTCCTATATCTTACGACATAAGCGACCGATAAATAACTCATTAATTGGGCGTTTTAAGGAGTGCGGGGGAGGAGACCGGATAAGCCAGAGGAAAAGCACGTTGAACAAAGGGGAGAACGCACAACATCCACACACAAAAAAAAGGGCGCCCGGGGTGGGCCGTGAACCGACTGGGACCGGGACCTTCTTGCTGTGGCAGCGCAGATGTTGCTGCGGCACGGACGCCCTGCCGCCAGGTGAAGAGCGACTCTGACATCGCGAGCCGCCCGCCGCGTCTTCGAGCAGACGGCGCCACGGGCGCTGCACCAACCGCGTGGATTCGCAGAAGGGCCCGCGATTAAGCGCGGCTCACGGCGTTTCAATGAAAGCGGAAGGAGGAAAACAGAACCCCCGTAAATATGCACGCAGTGTGTATATATATCATCAACTCGCTTGCAAATCAATGCTCGAGGCAATTTTAATTCCGCGAAGTGTGAATGCAAATGTGTTGCTAGCGGGCGTTTGCGCGTGATTTGGAGACGCGAGGAGCAGATGAGAGACGAGAGCGGGGAGACCACGACGGGAAATTGGCGAGCGCTTTGTTGCAGAGTGATGGCGCTGATTTCTCGCCGTCTTTGCGAGAGCAACAGAGAGTGGAACACGGTCATAAATCGTGAACGCATGATCCCACCACGACCGCCACCACCGCCACCACCACCACCACCACCGCCACCCCCGCATGCACGTTGCGTCACGCAGCTCATGAAGACTTCAGCAAGGATGCCGAGACGGCTGCATTAACTGGGCGAGCAAGCGAGCACGCACTTTGCATTTAAATCCCCCTTCTGGCCGCGCTCGTTGCTCTCGTTTTACACGGAGATGTGCTCAGCGCTGCTCCTGCACGCACCGCCTGCGTTATCCACGTGTAGGGTCCGCGCGGTGGCTCGTGGATTTGGCAACAAGGCATCTGGGTTCGATTCCTGGCTCCCGATGTCCCCTTTCTGCGTGGAGTTTGATGTCAGCGCGCTGTAAACCTTAATTTGCAATTTCAGATGTAGATCAAACTGGGTGTAAAGAGTTGAAAGTACTGTGTGTATATACATATTGTGGCTATGCTTTGGTGCAAATTTGCTTCTCTGCTGAGTGAGAGTGTGACTTTAATCGGAAATGAATGGATGTGAGCGCGTTATAAATTACAAACTATATACAAGCGGGTGTAGGACATGGGGTGTAAATAGTTGTACATGTTTTAATGTGTGTTGATTACATATTTTGTGGTTTGTCACTGGTGGAAATAATTTGCTTCAGGAGAGGAGGAGCACTAAAAATGGACTTGAAAGTCAAAAGTGTGTGCAGTTTGAGTGACTCTCACTGTGTCTGCGTGGGTTATCGCTGGGTACTCTGGTTTCCTCCCACCGTCGATGAAGATCAGCTGCTGCTGCCTAGGCCAATTGGCCTACTTATTAAAATGCTCCCGGTGCCCTGCGATGGACTGGCGTCTCAACCTGGGTATAGTTCTGCCTTAAGAGTTGTGCAGTGTGGGAGGCGTCAGCAAGGTGCAATATCGCAGGGCACCGGGGCAATTTCGTCAGGACAATTAACCTAGGCAACGTGTCTTTGGACTGTGAGAGGAAACCGGAGTACCCGGCGAAAACCCACGCGGACACAGGGAGAGAACATGCAAACTCCGCACAGAAATCTCCCCGAGCCCGGGCTCGAACTCGGCCCTTTCTTGCTTTGCGGCTGCGACGCTACCAGACAGCGAGAGGTGCGCCGTCTGTAGCAACGCATATTAGCCGCATCAGCGGGGTAAATTTGATAGCGCTCACGGATAAGAGGGTTCACGACATCTATTTAACCACCCACGCCATAGCGGGAAAGATGCGCTCCCCGGTACGAGCGCAGCAGTAATAATAATAGAAGTAAATATCCTTCCCACCTTCATCAATAACAGCGCCTGACAGCAGAGCAAAGTCTCACACTTACCTAGGCTTTGTTGAGCAATGACCTTTCTAGCGAGCGGCTGCACAGGACGCAGGGACATCGGGGTAATGGGCGGCGATCTCACCTCGCACCGACTGCCGTGCAGCGTGAGCCTTGTCGACATTCAACTGAACATCGCCGTCCAATTGCCCTCAAAAACGCCATCCGAATAGCGAAGTCTCCAGATTATAAGGCACCGCTCCTTGGGTCGCAGCTCTCCTACCGGTGTCTCGCGTGCGTGTGCGTGCGTGTGCGTGCGTGTGCGTGCGTGCGTGCCCGGATTTGTGGGGACATCACCGCCGCTTAGTGGAGAAGGGCGCTTGTTTGTTGTGCTGTTGTTTGTTGACCCCAACAAACAGCAGCGCAACCGAATTTGAGTCCTGCTCATGGCCAAGGCCACTGACGATTTTCCGAACCGGTCCAATGCCTCCCCTAGTCGCCTGAACATAAAATGTGACCCTCGAGTGAAGGGCATTTTAGAACTGCAAATACACTATTAATCGAGACGTACCTGGTGCCGTGTGTAAACATCGTCACGAGGGAGACAAATGCGGCAGGGCGTGGTGCTGGTCACCCACCGCGTGGTGTGCCGTAACGATCTTCACAGGTGCTCGCAAACAGCCCTCTCGACCTTACAGTTTGTTAAAGTTATGCGTGGGACCGTTGTCTTGGTCTCTGACCAGCTCTGTACATCTCTCTCGGACGCAGTCTGGTGCTGGTCACCCACTCCTGAGTGTGCATTCATCGACGCCACTCGTTAACAAGCACTGGACCCAACAGTCTGCCGAGACCACGCCGAAGGTCATGGCTCGAGTGATACTGCATCTCACTATGTGGCGGTTGTGGTCATTGAAAATCTGCTTAGAGCAGGGCTCACGATGAACGTGACCTTGATTTTGGAGTCACACTTGTCGACACTTTTGTGTTACGTTTTTGATTTAAAAAAAAACACACGTTTTATGTACACACCGGGTCGGCACAATACGAGCATTGTTTTGAAGAGCCACGCTCTCGGGATAGCCGTATCGAGCGTTCCTCCTCTCTCCTTCGAGTCGAGAACATCGAGACGTGGAAACCCAAATCAATTCAGTGGGAATATTTTTAAAAAGGATTCTCAAACGCGCCTAATTTCACTCGTGGAAGTTTAAACTCGGAAAATGTCGTTGCAATTTAAAATTGCATGGAGCGTAACATCGTTTAAGCTCCACATAGTGACCAGACCTTCTTTCTACACGCGAACAGAGCGACACTCATTTCCCAAGAACGTCTCATTTTCGACCGCAAATCACCCGGTGACCCACCAACCCCCAAACCCTACCTGCAAGTACCCCACAACAGTGGTGCAGGAGCACATCCAGACACACGGCGCACTCGTGACGCACACGAACAGCGCAATATTGATGCGGCTAAGCGATGGAATATTCTGGTCACCTGTGTGCAGGGACACAAGATCAGATATCGGCTCAGCGTGGTGGTTACGCAGCCGGCCAGACAGCCACACGATTAGACACACGCTCGTTTGATCACGAAAACACACGCCTGTATGCATCAATACGTTTTTATATAGACCGGCAGGAAGCCTTGAGCTATGTGGCTCTACTTAACAGTTGTCCAGCGACGGGGGCAGGCAAATTAGTAGATAATTGGGCCATCCCTTGGATGGCACGGCAGTCCAACTTAAGGACACTGGGGACAATTTTGTCTGGGCAATTAACATAATAATTATTATGATTATTAGAACTGCAAGTCTTTGGATTGTGTGAGGATAGGCTAGAAGCCAACGACAACCGACGCGGACACGGGGAGAACATACAAACTTCACACAGAAAGGCACCCGAGCCGAGATTCGAACCCGGAACCTTCTTGCTGTGAGGCGACAGCGCTACCCGCTGGGCCACGGCGCCGCCAGTAGCTCTCATGCGCGGAATCGTTCACGGGTAAGCGTGGCCACATTCCTGACACCTGCAAATAACTCTCTTGAAATCTTGCAAAGATTTGGGTAATCACCCGTCAGCCGTGTTCACGTATTTCCGACGGGCTTACTTACTGACAGATAACATTTCAAAGTTGAGTGGCATGGTTTGGTAAGATAGTGGCTCTGGCATTGCTGGAGGTGAGAAAATGCTAACGATAATAATGATGTGTTTTTCTAAGACCAAGCCCTCCTCCTATCAGGTTGTCCATCCAGAGGTAAGATCAGCACCTCACAGAAATAAGGTTCTACTCGAGACAGTTCCACGGGCGGCGCGGTGGCGCAGTGGTTAGCGCTGACGCCTCACAGCAAGAAGGTCCCGGGTTCGAGTCTCTCGGTTCGGGTGCCTTTCTGTGTGGAGTTTGCATGCTCTCCCCGTGTCCGCGTGGGTTTTCGCCGGGTACTCCGGTTTCCTCCCACAGTCCAAAAGCATGCTCCTGGATAGGTTGATTGGCTCGCAGACTAAAATTGTCCCGCAATGCCCGGAGATGGACCGGCGTCCCGTCGTCGGGTGTATTCCTGCCTTACGCCCTATGTTTCCGGGATAGGCTCCGGCTTCACCGTGACCCTATATAGGATTAAGCGGTTTAAGATAATGAGATGAGACAGTTCCAGTCCCGCGTCAGGCGCCTCTCTGTGTGAAGTTTGTGTTCTACACCTGTTGTGCATGGGTTTCCACCGGGTTCCCCGGTTTCCTCCCAGAATTAAATAAAATACGCAATAATTCACTGGCCAATAACATCACAATTCATAGGACGCGGTGTCTGGTCCACACAGAACAGCAACAGAACACACAAACGCCACAACGAAAGGCACACGAGCCGGGAACCGAACCAGGGCCCTTCTTGCTGTGAGGCAGCAGCGCGAGTCACTGCGCTACCGGTTATTTATTTTTACATCTCATTAACGCTGAAATTAATTAAAGTCTTGAGATCGCTTATCGCATACGTGTCTGTGTGTCTCGTCTCCCGTCTCCCGTCTCCGTTCATGTTCGCTCTCTCTCTCTCTTCCACGTGACTACATCTTGGCATCACCCGCGTCACTCGCTTGTCTGATATCGTCTTCTTCTTACAGCTCTTGCATTATCTCTCCACCGCTGGATGTGAATGCGGCACTGGTTGTGCATTTGTTCGCCGTCACATTTAATCGCAAACTGCAGAAGAGATGCACGGGTGGCACGGTGGCTCAGTGAGTAGCGCTGTCGCCTCATAGCAAGAAGGGCCCGGGTTCGAATCTCGGCTCGGGTGCCTTTCTGTGTGGAGTTTGCATGTTCTCTCCCCGTGTCCGCGTGGGTTTTCGTCAGACGCTCCGGTTTCCTCCCACAGTCCAAAAACCATGCTTTTGCATAGGTTAATTGGCTTGCAGACTAAATTTCCCGCAGTGCCCGGTGATGGACTGGCGTCCCATCGTGGGTAAAGCCATGCCTTGCGCCCTCTGTCTCCCGGGATAGGCGCCGACTCACCGCGACCCTGTACAGGACTAAGCGGTTTCTGACAATGAGATGAGACGAGAGATACGAGATGCACGTAGACTCCGGTTTGTTAGCACGCGAACATTCCGTGGCCTTATTATCCGTTCACCTGAGCAGTTATTGCTTAAAAGCCTTAATTATGCGATATCAAACGCCCAATTACGGTACCCAACGGAGTGTATTCTAGGTGTTCGGCGAGCTGTTTATTTATTACATTAGAAAATAGAAAGTGAGCTTGCCCGCTCTTGATGCGGAATTCCTAATCAATATTTAAAATCACAAGGAAATGCGACGATTTTGCCACCCTAAATTGTGCAAGGCTGAAACCGCAATCCTAACAATAAAAAACATTGACTTTTACGATCGCTCGCTATGACAATTAACCGAGCGGTTTGTGCACTACGGCTGCGAGTGCAGTGTTCATTGTAACAAAGAGATCTCACTGGCAAGGGCCGCCTCGTGAATTCCGCCGTCACGTTCATTGTGGCTCGAGTGCCGCGTTGTACATTTACGCATCAGCTTACAACCACGTGTCTGCTTAATTGTTGACGCACGTGACAAAGTCATGGGCCTCTCCCTAGGTCGACTCAGCCTTAAATGATTACCTGGAATGACGGTGTGCAGACATCGCCATGAGGGTGACAAAGGCGGCCGGCCATTTGGCTGGCCACCCACCCCCTCGTGGGCCGTGCCGGCCGTCATAGGTACTACTCGCTAACAGTACCTGACCCTCCAGTCTGGTAGAGCCATGCCGGAAGATCTTCGTCTTTGCGCATGCCTTTGAACGGGCAGCAGGGCCATTAAAATCAATCCAGATAACAATTATTATTACGCGCCTAATCCTAATTGCCATGGTATTGCCGACCTATTAACGCCGTGACAATCCTTTGGAGACTCTGCAATGTGCCAGAGCCTGCTCCAAGGAACACGCTTCCGAGAATCGTAACCAATTCCCCTCTTGCTGTCGTCATCTCTTAATATTTTCGCCGAACGCAGAGCAAACGCACGGTCGCTGGGAGTGAGAGGTAACCTTTCACGCTGCCGGTCAGGAATCGCCCGCAGCGCGACTTAATTCATCGCGGAAATACGTTCTGCCACGTCTCTGTGTTGCGTGCACTCTGCACGGTACGCCGTGTGTTTTCACAATTAGATAAGATCCATGGCTCCGCCTCCTCCTCCTCCTCCAGCTCCAGTGCGGTTGCGTATCGAACCATAACATCAACAATTTGGGACCCCCGTAGAGAATCTCGCAAGGCGCCTCCAGTATGAGCTGACGCAGGGGCGTAAATGAATGACGCGTGCGCGCGTTACCAATCCACGCGGCGCCTCCGTGACACCGCTCGCTTGGATCGTTCGGAAGGTCGAGTGTCTGGCGACGGCGCCACGGTGCGCCAAGGGCTGCCAGTCGGGACAAAAGCAAGCAAAACCTGGCCACCTTTGCTCCTCTCACGCTTTAGCGCTCAGGTTAAGGTTGCCACCTTGGAGGCACGGCGATCCGGGACGCGTCGTGCGTGGGGGGGGGGGGTAAACGGGGTGAGAGAGCGAGCGACCGTAGCACGCGTGAATGTCAAGAGGAGAAGAAAGGAACCCCACGACACTCACGGACCTGCGATCTGACGCAGGTTTCCACGCTCTCGACGCATGATGATCGCTTACCGAGGCTGCTCTTTCAGGAGAGCCGTGTCGATCGCTCCTCCTCTCCCCTTTTCTCGAGATTTGGCGACGCGGTGAGCAATCGTCATTTGCTCACTTGGTCGGTCAATGTGCCGTCGGCTGGCCGCGGGTGTTCTGAGTGGGGGGGGGGCAGGCGGAAGGGATGAAATGACTTCACAAGTCGTTTTTGTTGCCAACATGACGTTATCTCCACGGCTCTGTGCTGCGCTTTGTGACCCTCGGGTGAAAAGCGCTCTAGAAGGGAAATTATTATTATTATAGACAGGGGATACGGAGCAACAGCACGAGAATACGACCATTGGCATGGCCTCTATTTAAAAGCTATGAATCGCCACACATTTTGAGCACGCTACTCAACCTGACGATACGAATGAACGGAATATCTGAGACGTATTGATGTCCCTTGACTCCGAATCGCTGCTAATTTAAATCAAGTTACACACGACTCCTCTAGGTCACCCGATTGCGGCATTTACCGTCTATCGATTAGAAATGGAAATTAAGAAGTTAGCGTCTCGTTAAGCATTGCTGGCACGCTAAGCAGGAGATTTCGAAATAACTGACGATACATTTTTTACAGCAGATAATTTCCAGCGAGCTTGCAAGCGCTAGATGCGGGATTCCTACGGTGCAACAAAGGTATGAATTGTCCAACGCAGTAACGTACAAACTTCAAAGGGTAAATAAATGTTCTCAAAGCGACAATCAGTGCAAAAAATGATACTCTGACCGGCATCAATAACAAGCTTCACGCTGCACTGCGCAAATAATCAAACGCACAGCAACAATTTGTGCAAACGTGAAATCCAATCCATAACTACAAGGAAAACAGCAAAACGCAATATTTCACGGCAAAAAAGTACGACCAAAAATTGCGATTAATTGATGAGACAACGTGTAACAGTATAACGCTGCGATAGGAATAAAGTGATAACGCATTTGTAGTAACACAAGGGAAGAGCGAGCGTATGCAGCCATTTAAAACCACTCATCAATGTTTGCTGTTGCACGTAGGCTGAGATTGTATTTTAATTTGGATCGAAGGTGGCTCAACGATGGCGGTGACTGTCGACTGAGGCTCATGTCAATGTTGTTAGAAGAGGGAGAGGCAGATTAAAAAACGGAAGACGAGTCAGTGGGTCGGTCTCTGTATAACAACACTCGTTAATCAGATCACACTCGTGTGCGCGTGTTTCCATGTCACTGTTAGACTCAAGTATAGATTTACTTGCACCTGTACCTAACTTTTTCCAGCACCTTTGGCTGTCGCGTTGCATTTGCACCGTTACTTGTGTTCATTAGCGTGTGATTAATTTCTAGCCAACAAACATTTCTTCGTGAGTTGTTCAAGGCTTGTGAAGGACACTGAACTCGTTTTCTGAAATACCGACGCCTGTGTCATTGTTTTAGTACCGCTGCGTTCACCGCACAACGGATCTGATTCGTGAAAGAGCTCGAAAACTGGCTGGATAATGCGACTCCCAAAATCATGTGAACTCAGATTTCAACTCAAACGCACACCGGCTGCAGACATTGGCGGTCAATAGACTGAGCGGCCGGGTCAGCTCGCGCGGCACGGTGGCCCAGTGGGTAGCGCTGTCGCCTCCTCCTCACAGCAAGAAGGACCCGGGTTCGAATCTCGGCTCGGGTGCTGCTTTCTGTGTGGAGTTTGCATGTTCTCCCCGTGTCCGCGTGGGTTTTCGCCGGGCACTCCGGTTTCCTCCCACGGTCCAAAACGCATGCTGCTGCATATGTTGATTGGCTTGCGGTCTAAATTGCCCACAGTGCCCGGTGATGAACTGGCGTTCTATCGTGGGCATATCCCTGCCTTGCGCCCTGTATCTGCCGGGATAGGCTCCGGCTCACCGCGACCCTGTATAGGACTAAGCGGTTTCTGACAATGGGATGAGATGAGAATTTTCAGCTAAATTGCATTATCGCTTTAAGCTTCCGCACCAACCACCCCACAGTTTGATCCTGAGAAATATAATCGGGATTTATTTGTTTCCTACACAGAGGGAAACCACGCGCTTAACTTGAAGAGAATCGGAACATTACGAATGACCGTTAAGATGAGTAAACGCTAACATTTGTGTTGGGGGTGGTGAACATTTTACGGTCACGGTGTATGTTTGACACTTAAATCAAGAACGAGCTCCGCGGAATCACACACGGTGTCATCGATGTGAGATGGGAACGTTTCATTCTCGCTGGGTACCACCATGTCTCCATGCGCCAAATTAATAAAACCGACTCCAGCAAAGTGGCGTGGCTGACAGATGACAAATTAAACCTGTTAGAACGTATGCGAGCATTGCTGCACAGGTAAAACAAATACATAAGAAATTCCCGCGATTGCTTGTTAATATTACTGCTAACAAATATATTAAATAAGATGTTAAATTATTAACACGTCGCGAGTGACAAATCTCTAAGCATATTCCTCGCCACGCACCCTCCATCCGTTACGCATCCCCGCTCAGCCTGACAGCTCACGATTGTGCCGCTGATTTGATTTAAAAAATTTTAATTTTTTTCCAAGCTGGAAGACATCGTTGAGCTACATAGCGCTTTTAAACAGTTGTCCAGCGGGGAGAGGTAAACTAGTTACAATATCCCAGGGCACCAGGGGGCAATTTCGTGAGCAGGACAATTAACAATGAAATCCATTTTTAATCAGCGAAACGTCGTATACACCGTTTGTAAAATATTGTGAGGTCGCTTTTCAACACACCGGTGGACCGAGATAGTAAAGGAATTGGCGCGTTTTCTGTTCAACGTGACAACCCCTTACTGATTGGCCGTGTCGGGTGGTGGAGGGTAAAACGACACTATTTTATAATTTTTTTTTACGTGACCTGACCCAAAAATGGATTTCACCGATAATATTGGTCGCGAAAGCCTTCGAATTAAAGGACAATTAACCGAGGCAGCAGCGTGTCTTTTGCCTATGGTAGGAAATCGACCCCACGCAGACACGGAGGGAATGTGTAAACTGCACACAGAGAGGCACCCGAGCCGGGAATTCAACCGGGCGACCTTCTGGCTGTGAGGCAGCGGCGCTAGCTCACCGCATAGCCAGCGTGCCGCGGTAATTTACAAATCACAGCCCTGCTGCCACTGATTTGTAAACCACCACCAGAAAACAAATTCATTGCCTCTGCAGCGGAGGGCGGATCTGTAGAAACGAGGGGCGGGGCAGCGGTCACAAATCGCCAAAGCTTTGTAAAGAGGGCCCTACGCTGGGGCGGCGGGGTGGGCTGTGCAGCCGTAACATCTGCGCTTCAAAGAATGAAGCTTCTGCCCGAGACGATTCACTTACCGCCTCGGGTGCCTTTCGGTGCGGAGTTTGTGTTTAAATCCTACCCACGGTTCTGCGTGGATTTCCTCCGTTTTCCCTCCCACGATTAATTAAAAAAAAGCGATCATCAGTTAATCGAGGGATGTCATCATCATATATAGGACGAAGTGCCAGGCAAATGTTGGCGCCGGAACACCACATCGCTGCCATCCCCTTCCTCCCCTCCACGGTTTCGTGAGTCATTCTCTCTGCGAATGAATACTTTCGACAGTGAACGAATGTGCACGGCGGGTTATAAATTGTAAAGATTGTGATTATAAATACATCACTTCCACTCTTCCCTGCGTGGATTAGTAGGACACTCGACGTTTCGAGGGGCTACCCACAGCTCCCTCTAGTGGAGACTCTTCCACCAGCAGTGGCATGAGTAGGACAATGCAGGGCTGCACCTTTTTTTTTTATCCCGAAACTAGGGTTACTCACTAATGAGGCAGTTTGCAACAAGTTAGTGGCTGTCAGTTCCCAGCAAATGCCAGGTAATTTCCAAGGATAATTAACCAATTAACCATTGCTAAGGTCCCTCTGCGATTACAATCCCTCCGACATCATTCGCGCGTGTGAATGTTGTTGATGTTGTGAATGTTGTTGATGTTGTGAATGTTGTTGATGTTGTGAATGTTGTTGATGTTGTGAATGTTGTTCAAGTAGTGTCACTGTCGCAGCCTGCGACCAAACCCACCTAGAATACAACCCGTGGGTTTTCACCAGGTACTCCGATTTCCTCCCATGGCAAAAAAAATAAGCTCTCTATTTGTCCTTAACATGTAGAGGACGCAGTGTGTAGTAAATGTTGGCGCCAGCTAACCACGTCGCCGCGTTCCCCCTCCCTCGCCTCTATGTGGTTCCCCACGCGTGTGAGTCGTTCAAGAATGAACGAAACGGAGTGCATCATGAGTGGAAGATTATATTAATTAATGTGCCTTCCTCTCGCCTCTCTCATGTCTCCTCACACCTCCAAGATGATGCGAGTCGCTCCGGATAAGGACGTCTGCTAAATAACATATTCATAATAATTCTTCAACGAGTGTCAGTATACCATGCAAGTGCAATGCGTGTAAATCGCTCCTCCAATGACTCCAGCGTGGCAATGGCCACTCGCCCTCAAATGTTGGCCAAGACGCTCTTTCGAGAGTAGACGTTGTTTGGAAATCACTCGGTCTGATCTGACGGCGGGAACGACCAGCTGCCACGCAAGCATAATCACAGGGCTGCTTCCACTTAGAGACGCTTCTCTCCACGGTCGCAATTACGATTCTCGAAGCCGTTCCCACAATCCAACGGCAGAACACAGCAACACAATCCTTGTACCCCATCATTCTTTGACGGGCAGATACACGGCTATTATGGTTACATATTTGCCCGTAAAAAAAACATGGGGGAAAGAGAAGAAGTTTTACGATTTCAAGGACTTAGATAAGGACACATTATCTCAGCATATTTGTGTGCATGTTTTGCCACGAGTGTGTGGCTTTTCTTGCATACGTGACACGCTACGGAAGGTGTCTATTTGGTTTATGGGTACTTTCGCCAGTGTACATATGAAAAAAAAATAGAAAAGGGTTTTTTTAACCACTTCTGACAATCATACAGGTGTCAAAATCGTTGTGAAAGGTGTCCATTTTGGTGTTTTAAGATCTTAACACCTGTATTATTGCCAGAAATTGTAATAACCTTTTGTATTTTTAACATGTCCATTTGGGCTTTATTTTTTTAAAACCTGGACGCTTGCAATTATTCCCAGATATGGTAAAGCCTCTTCTCTTTCCTACACTAGTATTGTTGAAAACAGGCAACATTTTGGGAAATGCCCCCTACATTAATCTGTACACGGGGCGATTGCCGAGGTATGATCACCATCATTGTGAGCCGGTATCATCACCGTAATCCACACGTAAACAAATCACCCACGACAAGATAGCTATTGTGTTTCGGCAAACAATGTCCAACGTTGCTTCAGCAGCGGCCTAACAGTTACAAGTGAAGACCAAAGGTGGCCCACGGTTGGCAAGCGTTATAAACCGCTGAGCTATGGGTACTATTGCCAGTGTACATTTGTAAAGAGCGGAAAACTTTTCTACTACTCTTTCCTACTCGTTACAAATGTACACTGGCACAAGTACCCATAGCTTGAACAGCTCGACCTGAGCTACTAAGCACTGATTATCTGCATTATCCTCAGCTGACTGCCTTTTGGCATCATCTGGCTAACACTGACAATCAGGCTCTAAAGAAAGCCACGTCTGTTGTGGGCCAATCAGTTTGAGGACAAAGCATACGTCATCAAAGCTTCCTGTTTGCATATTTCGCCTCAAATATGTGTGGCTTTTGCAAACTAGACACATTGTGAAATGTGTCTAGTTTGCAAAAGCTTCCTCCAGCTCTTCTTTTGTTGTTTTAAGATCTTCACACCTGTATAATTGCTATAAATGGTAAAAAAAAAGCTTGTCTACTCGTTACAGAAACCGTTGAGTTGCATGATAAATAAGTAATAATAATAATTGCTTGGTTTAGTGACGCGCACATATTTTGTGATCCGCTTGCGAGTACTGTGGGAGGTTTGTGTGGATTGTGAGTAGTGTAGCGAGGTACTGTGGGAGGTTTGTGTGGATTGTGAGTAGTGTAGCGAGGTACTGTGGGAGGTTTGTGTGGATTGTGAGTAGTGTGGCGAGGTACTGTGGGAGGTCTGTGTGGATTGTGAGTAGTGTAGCAAGATACTGTGGGAGGTCTGTGTGGATTGTGAGTAGTGTAGCGAGGTACTGTGGGAGGTCTGTGTGGATTGTGAGTAGTGTAGCG
>JAZEWT010000010.1:1060677-1076007 GCA_036362905.1 Mordacia mordax | reverse complement strand
GCTACACCTTGGGCCACCGTGCCACCCTACCACCAAGCGCTCGATAAATGCAATTATTATTATTATGATTCTATAATTCTTCAATAGACGAGCACTGATCAAACCTGCGCGCCTCTTGCTGTGTGGAGGCACTCGTGGTGGTGGCTGAACACTGGTGGTGCCGCGGTTTGTACACCGAGGAAAGGATGGACGTTGCTCCACGTTGGAGGCATCCTCGGGCGATCCGAGTCTGAAGATGCCTCCAACGTGGAGGGGCGAAACGTCACGAAGGGTAGAGAGAGAGAGAGAGCGCTCGACACGGCCATCCCGAAAGAACAGCTGTGGAAAGCGATTCCAGTGCATCGAGCTGTGAAAATCTACATCAGTAACGTGAATGATTTACGGACACTGTCTGTATTTAGCAAACCGTCTTCCCACCTCTACCGTACTGAATGCTCCGGCCACTGTTTTACCGGTATGCCGTACCCGACCGTACCAGCGTACTTTCACCTCTGACGGTGCTACAACGGCACGTGAATATCCCCAGCGACACGACTGTGATTACTTGCTGCTGTGCCGCCTCGCGTATTGATGAGTGGCGTCAGGGCCTGCCACGGCCATATCATGCCCTCTGTGCCCACGTGCTCTACGCAAATGCGTTCCATTAGCCGTGCAATCCTCACAGCGCTCATATCTCGTGTTGACCTGCGACCTTGCCATCCGCGTCTGACCTTGAACAACGTTGCTTTCGGATAGATGTTTGTACTCGCGTGTCTCTATGTTCACCAGGTTTCTAGTAACAATTGCACTTCTAAAGCGCGTTTCATCCGACAGTCGCAAAGCGCCGCACAGAGCTGTGGAATGAACGGCATGTCAACAACAACAACAGCAACATCAGAGCAGTTCAACCGAGAGTCAAATAATGGCTAGAATTTAGAGAAGAATGTTAATAAGCGATGAAAATAATCGATCAACGAATGAAGGAAGGGATGAGTGCTCCGAAGCAGACGCGGTCGGCTGCGAGCCACCATCCCAGCACGACAACAGTGAGCCACATAAGCAGTCCTGGTCAAGAGGACTTGAAAGCCTTATGGAACAAACGAGTCTTGAGACGAGATTTTAAAATTAGTATGTACTAGCAAAGGACACGTTCTACGCTCGATCTTTGTTCCAAGCATGTAAAACGTTCGTCTGCCGTCTCTTGTTCATGTTTCTCTTCTGCTGTGGTGACTGCTTTTTTTTCCGGGATTATTTTCGTGGAGAGCGGCGGAAGAGTGCTTAGGAGGTTTCATGGTCCAGCACAAAATTGGGAATTTAATTCTGAAATAGCGCTGAGCTCGTAATCAATGCGTAGGAAGTGAAGCAGAAATGAGACGTGAACGCCTTGGTGTTGTGTAATTAAAATAAGCGCTTAGGATGAAGAATTCGGAAGTCGCTACCGTAAGCGCGGACATACATAACCACAGAGACTTGCTCTGTTAAATATATAAATCACTCATTGGTGACCAACTCCATTTGCGTTGATACTTTGATGAAGAAGACTTGGGTAAATAGACGACTATTGTTAATGTGGCGATGTACGTTTTCACGGCTCCATGCGTGATGATTGCTCCGAAAAGCTGCTCTCTCGGGACAGCCGCGTCGATCGCTTCCTCTCTCCTCTCCTCGCGACGTTTCGCCCTCACACGTTAGAGGCATCCACAGGCGCAGTGTCTCGTACTGCGCCTGACAAGTAACATTAAGAGGCGACTCTTAATGTTGCTTGTCATACATTGTTGCGTTATCGTGACACTTTATTAACTACCAAATCCTCCTCGCACGTGTTTGGCGAAACCCTTGTTACATACAATAATAATAAAACAATACTAAACAAGTCCGGTGTAAGTTTGAACGGGTCGATGAATGTGAATTGCTCTAAATATTTGTTCCTTCAGGACAGCCGTGTCGAGCGTTCCTCTTTGACATGACTGTCCAGAGAGAGCAGCTGTTCAGGGACATTCTCAAAGCCTGGGATTGGGGGTTTGCATTGTTTTTCGCCGAGCACTCAGTGAATGCGATGATTGTTCAAGTCCAAAGAGACGCTCGCAACCTAGGTTAACTGTCTTGACTCAATTTCCCCCGGGTGCCATTAGATGTGGCAACTTGCTTACCCCTCCCCGCTGGACAACTCTTACAAAGAGCTGCATAGCTCAACGGTTCCTTCCACCTTGACTGCACTCGCTGAATGACGGGTCCGCTATAGAGAAACGCGTTGGGCCACCGCCCGTGTCGCTGGCGACGCGCCAGCGGTCGCAGCAACACGCTCCGTGGGACCCCGCTCAGTCGCATGGGAAAACCATTGTGTATTTGTGATGCGGGGAGCCTCGCGCAGTGAGGTTGACCGGACAGAGGGCTTCACCGCTGTGCCCTTTCAGCGGCTATTAATTAATCTCATGGAATACAGTGACGCCTTTCTCAACCTTACTCGCAGCGTTCCAGTCAGGAAAATTAACCTCGGTAGCACGTCTTCGGGATGGCGGAAGGAAACCGGAGTATCCGCCAAAACCCACGCGGACACAGGGAGAGAGCACGCAAACTCCACACAGAAAGGCACCCGAGCCGGGAGCCGAACCCGGGTCCTTCTTGCTGTGAGGTTGCAGCGCGACTCACTGCGTCACCGCGCCGCCGTCATGATCGCAAATGGTCTGATGTAGAATTGCCTCCAACGTGGGAGGCGAAACGTCGCAAAGAGGAGAGAGAGCGCTCGACACAGCTACCCCGAAAGAGCAGCTTTGGAAAGTTATTCTAATTACAAATGTATTCATGAAACTGAATGAAAATAATTAACCTCAGAATAATTTCACCGACTAAAGCCAACGATGATGTCACCGTAAGCAGGATTAACACCCAACGATGAGCAAAGACACTTTAACCGGATGGCCCAGTGGGTAGCGCTGTCGCCTCATAGCAAGAAGGGCCCGGGTTCGAATCTCGGCTCGGGTGCCTTTCCGTGTGGAGTTTGCGAGTTCTCTCCCCGTGTCCGCGTGGGTTTTCACCGGGCACTCCGGTTTCCTCTCACAGTCCAAAAAACATGCTGCTACATAGGTTAATTGGCTTGCAGACTAAATTCCCCGCAGTGCCCGGTGATGGACTGACGTCCCATCATGGGTATATCTCTGCTATGCGCAATGTGTCTGCCGGGATAGGCTCCGGCTCACCGCGACCCTGTACAGGACTAAGCGGTTTCTGACAATGAGATGAGATGAGACTTTAACCGGGTGCCCATTGAATGCTGAGAGCGTTACTCGCTCGTCAGAGTTCACGTCATTCACCGAGTTCACATTTTACAAAAGCACACTTTTCACATCGTGCGGCATGGCTCGCTCACATCAAGCAGCAGATTAAACTGCTTGCTTAATTAACTGCTCGGTTGCCATTATAGCTGACTTTTCCCATCACGAGACGGGTTTCCCTCTAGCATATATACGGTCTGTCACCCGGTGCATTCACTATTTATAAATAGCACACTTTTAATTAACGAGTTGTAAATATTGCCACAGCACCGGGCTCAGTATTCAGGAATCAGGATTGATTTTCGTGCTTCGCTTCGGCTAATTTACTGCAGGCTCACCACAAGTCCCCAGCCACGTGGTTGGGAGTTGTGGGGGGTGAAGGTGGACGGGGGTGATGCAGTGCGTACTTATTTCAGTTAATCGCTCCATCTCCGCGGTGGTTGTCCTCTTGATGGTAACGCGTTCAGATACGATGTGGATTATTACATCACAGGATGGCAAGAGAGGGCTCTGTGCATGATGCAGTGGGGGGGGGGCGGTTGATTTAGAGCCGAGAGGAGAGCACGGTGGTGCAATAAATAGTGCTGCCGTCTCATAGCAAGAAGCGCATGGGTTCGAATACCGGCTCGGGTTCCTTTCTGTGTGGAGTGTGCATGTTCTCCCCATAACCGTGGGGGTTTTTGCCGGGCACTCCGGTTTCCAAGCACTCCGAACGCTTGTTATATTACAGGAATCCCGCATCTACAGCTTGCAAGCTCACTTGGTACTTTTTGTTGTAGTAAACAAAAACTTTTTCCTGCTGTTTAGATTTATTGAAATGGCTAAATTGCATCCAGTGCCCTGTTATAGACTGGCATCCAATTCTGGGTATAGCCCTGAATTTCGCCCTATGTCACGGCGACCCTGTACAGGATTAGGTGGTGACTGAGACTCAATGAATGAATAATCCAACAGTGGATTGATCCATTTCTGCTGAACATGCATGGAACACGTTCAGTTTGAGAGAAGGCAGAACGATAGAATCAGCTCTCTTGTCAGGGCTGCGTGGACAATTACTTCACAGCTAGACAGCGATACATTGCAGAGGTTATTGGAGCGCCCTTCGTCCAGCAGTGGATCGACCAAGGCCGTGGTTGTCGGTCGCTGATGGTGATATCTGCTATGCAGTCCCAAAGACGGGGCGAGAGAATGAGGCGACGAGACGATACGAGCCTGCAAGCTGCTGCTATGCGTACGTAGATTAAAAGTCTGGGCTGTGAGCCAAGGACCTATTCCAGAAGTCCTTTCTACTGCGCGGGCGGCAGGATGAACAGAGACGGTTCCATTCCCGCCTCGGGCGTTTTTCTGTGTGGAAGTGTTGTGTTCTCCCCTTGTTCTGTGTGAGCTTCCTCCGGGTTTTCCGGTTTCTGCCCGCAACTTTAAATAAAACGAACATTAATGAATTGGCCCTTACGGTTATAGTTTACCGGCGATGGACTGGCGTCCCGTCGTCGGGTGTGTTCCTGCCTTACGCCCTGTGTTTCCGGGATAGGCTCCGGCTCACCGTGACCCTATATAGGATTAAGCGGTTTCAAATAATGAGATGAGATGAGGTTATAGTTTATGTTGGCGCCTGCTACCCACGCGGCCGCCTTCCCTTCGCCTCTCTCATTCTCCCTTCAAACTAATGAATTCCTTCAACAGTCAACACACACTGTGCACGTGACGAATTGTAACATTAAATTCAGTGACTACGCTGTGCGGGCTGCCGTGTGCAGCCGCAGCGACCTCGTGGCAATGACACGACGCTTTGTGCATATGGTGAGCGCTGCACTCGACAGGAAATCCTGTGGTCGATCGCCCGGAGCGGCGAGTCAATGCAATGTACGGCACGGTGGCCCAGTGGGTAGCGCTGTCGCCTCACAGCAAGAAGGTCCCGGGTTCGAATCTCGGCTCGGGTGCCTTTCTGTGTGGAGTTTGCATGTTCTCTCCCCGTGTCCGCGTGGGTTTTCGCCGGGCACTCCGGTTTCCTCCCACAGTCCAAAAAACATGCTGCTGCATAGGTTAATTGGCTAGCAGACTAAATTGGCCTCAGTGCCCGGTGATGAATTGGCGTCCCATCCTGGGTATATCGCTGCCTTGCGCCCTGTGTCTGCCGGAATAGGCTCCGGCTCACCGCGACCCTGTACAGGACTAAGCAGTTTCTGACAATGAGATGAGTTTCCTAAATCCACTCGTGCAGGTCTAAAGTTTGACTGGACGCCTGCTGTGGGGAGTGAATGGGTAGACGCCATCAACAATCATTAATTCATGACTAATACCCACTAAATTATCTTCTTGCATTTCTTGAGAAAGTCAAATTGGTGGGTACCGTATTGTGCACTACAAGTGATTAACTTTATTCGCTGTGATCAACACCACGTTACTGTTCATTATTCCTCCCTCACCCTGCAGTAATTCCTCGATACAATAGAATAAATACGATTTCATACTTTAAACCGTTTATTTACAATGCTTTGGGCCAGAGCCAAAACTTTATCATTAAAATCACATATAATACGAAGCCCGTTTAACTGCGTCATATTTCAAGGTGAATGTGCTTCATGCAATCCATATGCTGCTGCTCCCTGAAGCGATGAGATTTGAATAGTTTATAGTCTGAGAATAAAGCGTAGGCCCGTTTTGCCCTCTATAGGCCTTGTAAGACATTGCTAAGTACCCTATACTGTGTTACAACAGCTTGGTAAACACGATTATCCAAGTGATCAATTACTCAACCCATTAACGGTTGAATCAATCCGTTAATCGGAAGGGAACAGGTCTCGTGTAGTGCTTTGTGACCCTCGAGTGAAAGGCGCTTTGAAATGCAAATTTTATCTCATCTCGTCTCGTTGTCAGAAACCGCTTAGTCCTGTACAGGATCGCGGCGAGCCGGAGCCTATCCCGGCAGACACAGGGCGCAAAGCAGGGATATACAAACGATGGGACGCCAGTACATCACCGGGCACTGCAGGCAATTTAGTCTGCAAGCCAATTAACCTATGCATCAGCATGTTTATTGGACTGTGGGAGGAAACCGGAGTGCCCGGCGAAATCCCACATGGACACGGGGAGATACATGCAAACTCCACACAGAAAGCAGCACCCGAGCCGAGATTCGAACCCGGGACCTTCTTGCTGTGAGGAGGCGACAGCGCTACCCACTGGGCCACCGTGCCGCCCGCACATTTTGTTATCCATGTTAACACGTGTGCCACAGGATGGGAGATGCTGAGTGGGATCTGGTGGCGTCATCAGTCGCAATCACGTTGGTGTGGCCTTGTAGGGGGTTTCCCACCTTCAGGAGGCAGGATGTTCGAGTGACCCTTATTTTTAACGCATTCACCAAAACAAGTAGTCATAAGTGACTGTGACACTATGTCGATTCATCGCGTTCATGGAGCTGGTTTGCGCTTCAGAGAGTTGTTCAATTTGGCACCCACTTGTGTTTGTGCTGCCTTTTCAAGTGTTCATGCGATGCGGTTTTGTTGTGATCTCTGTCTGCACGTTTGTGATCCACTTCACTCCTGCATACGAGGCTCTGACATCGTACCCTGAGTTATCATCTGGTCACATTGATTAAACTTAAAACTTGAAATGTAAACGTATCGTCCCAGCAACTATTTGTAGAGTGGTAATATTGTACATATTGGCTGCCGTGACACTCACCAACAAAAGCGACGTCTTGACAATGGATGGATTATGAACCAGTTTCACATATTAATATACTCAAAATACGTACTAATTACCCCATAATTGGCAGTCTTCTCCACTCACTGAGCTACAATAGCCCTGCGCTGTGCAGTCCTGTCGTATGTGCATGAACGGTGCTTGCACTATACAGCCCTCTAGCGTCCATTTAGGAGAATTGCACTCAGCGCAAACACGTCGATCATTTTATAGAGAACGCTAATGTAATGGCTACTGACAATGTTGAGTTGTACATTTTCATGGCCGCACATATATTAAAGTGCTGACGTATCGGCGTGGACGTGCCCCCACGTACAGTGAGCCATGCACGGTCTTTGCGGATATGCTTCAGATTAATGGGGGACTCGGTGAGATACAGACGCATTGTCCTGTTGCTAGTAAGGGCAGAGCACATCACGTTAAGATATGCGTCATATTTTTGAATGGTGCGTCATTTCTATATCGCCCTGCTGCACGTATCCGAAATTGTTGGCTGCATGTGTTTAAATACATTCTCCCTTGAGACTTTTGGTTTAAAGCTCCTGTGGTTATAAAGGCAATCTGCTAAACTGCATTTCTGCTATCAGCGCTTGTCTGCAATTGTGTAAAGCAAGCCGAGATTGAACATAGTATCTCACCTCTCATCTCATTATCTGAAACCGCTTAATCCTATATAGGGTCACGGTGAGCCGGAGCCTATCCCGGAAACACAGGGCGTAAGGCAGGAATACACCCGACGACGGGACGCCGGTCCATCGCCGGGCATTGCGGGACAATTTTAGTCTGCGAGCCAATCAACCTATCCAGGAGCATGCTTTTGGACTGTGGGAGGAAACCGGAGTACCCGGCGAAAACCCACGCGGACACGGGGAGAGCATGCAAACTCCACACAGAAAGGCACCGGAGCCGAGAGACTCGAACCCGGGACCTTCTTGCTGTGAGGCGTCAGCGCTAACCACTGCGCCACCGCGCCGCCCCTTGAACATAGTATCCTTGCTATTTTTGTGAGCAAAATTGCATTAAGTTCAAAGCTCTTAACATTAAACCCTTGGTGAATTATGTATGGGTTATACTTAAAGACACACGACTTAACCGCAATAGCTTGTGGCTATGGTAATATACTAGATTGCTGTAATTAGCTACTGTAGTAGGGGGCATTTAATTAACGCTCTCCACCTGGGGATATAGACTTATATCCATGAATGGGTTAATTTTCCTGCAGGCAAGTGATTATAAGCGGTCTCTGGAGCGTGTAACGCTCCCACTGATAAAGAAACATGCTGATAGCCACGTACATTGCAATGTTCACTTAACACACGCACGTCCTTAAAAAGGGTCAAATACCACCCAAACTGCTCACACTAAGATTCAACAATCGTCTGTAAAGACCACTTCTGCAATGTGCATTATCCACATTTCGCAAACGGGTGATATTTCCACACTAGGGTGCTGTGACCGGTACAGGTGAAACGTCCCAATATTGAAATCGTACCTCCATCACTCAACAAAGATCAACAACGCATCGCCACGTCGTTCCTATGGCAAACACTTTGCAGTGGTCTTGAAAATGTCTCAAAGCGCAGGCTCTACTGGGTAAACACGCACAAGCGGGAATTGTATTTCGACATATCTCTAATTTGATCATTAAAATGAGACGGCAGGTATTGATAATTGGTCAATGAATTTGCAGGACTTACACTGTTATGGTGGCAACCAAAGGACTTGCTCGCAGACACCAGCAGTGAGGGGACGTTGTCAAGATGAAAAAGGAGTCCTTCCGGACTTGGTTGGCATCGGGGACCCATGATTCAGCGGACAGGCACCGGCAGGTCAGAAGAACTGTAGCTGCATTGGTTGCTAAAGCGAAAGCCCGGGTGTGGGAGGAGTTCGGAGAGGCTCAGGAGAAGGACTTTCGGCTGGCTTCAAAGAGGTTCTTGTAAAACATCCGATAACTCAGGAGAGGAAAGCCGGACACTGGCCTTGCTGTTATCAGCAGGGCGGGGGGGGGTTGTTAACCTCGACTGGGGATTTCGTCGGGAGGTGGAAGGAACACTTTGAAGAACTCCTAAGCCTGGCAGACGCGCCCTCGGAGGAGGCAGGGCCGGAGTGGTGTGGGGGCTCAAAGTCCATCTCCTTGGCGGAAGTGACCGAGGAAGTATAAAAACTACACGGTGGAAAAGTGCCACGAGTGGACGAGATCCGCCCGGAAATGTTGAAGGCTTTGAATGTTGTGGGGCTGTCATGGCTAAAACGGGAAGCGCGCCAGTGGATTGGCAGACATGAGTGGTGGTTTCCATTTTCAAAAAGAGGGTCTGGAGGGTGAGTTCCAATTACAGAGAGATCTCTCTGCTCAACCTCCCCGGGAGAGCCCATGCCAGGGTGCTGCAAAGGAGGATCCGGCGTATAGTCAAACCTCGGATTCACGAGGAACAACGTGGATTGCGTCCTCGCCGTAAAACAGCGGACCCGTTCTTCTTGTTACACTCTCGCAGATTCTTGAGGGATTATGGGAATTTGCCAAACCAGTCTACATGTGTTTTGTGTAATTGTAAAATGTTTATGATCTTGTGCCCAGAGGGGTTCTGCAGGAGGTGCTGCGGCAGTACGGAGTACCGGGGCCGTTACTGCGTGCCGTTCGGTCTTTGTAGCAACGAGAGTTGAGTTCGCATTCTTGGCATTACGTGAAGCCAGTTGCAGTGGGCGTTGGGCTCTTGACAAGGTTGTGCCTTGCCTCCTGTTCGTGATTTCCATGGATGTATCAGTTTGGGGGGTATGTGGGTGGCATCTCTGCTTGTTGCGGGTGATGTTGCACTTTGCTTTATCAGACTGATCTCCAGCGTGCACTGGAACGATTTGCGGCCGAGTGTGACTTAGTGGGGATGAGTCAGCACGTCCGAATCGGAGGCCATGGTTCTCGGCTGGAAAAAGGTGGCTTTCCCCCTCTGGCTGGGGGGAGAGCAGCTGACCTATGTGGAGTTCAAGTATGTCCAGGTTATGTGCACGAGGGTAAACGAGTGAGATTGAGACGGATGGGGACAGCATCTGCAATAATGCAGACGTTGTACCAGACTGTCGTGAAGAGGCTGAGTCGGGAAGTAAAGCTTTCAATTTACCCATCAGCCTTTGTTCCAACTCACCTATGGTCATGGGCTTTGGGTAATGACCAAGAGTAAGGTCCCGCGTACAGGCGGCTTAAATGAGGCTCTTCCGCATGGTTACTGAGCTCAGTGATCCAGGTGGCTCAGGCATCTTAGGATACCTCTTCGGCACCTCCCTCTGGAGGTGTACCGGGTTGGTTAAACTGGGAGACCCCGAGGCAGACCAAGGACCTTTTTTGGGGAGGGGGGGGTTTGCTAGCGAAAACATCTGGGATGCTTTGCTAAGCCTGTTTCCCGTCACCCTGCTGAATGCTTTAAGGCTGCAGTCTATATGGTCACCAGAAGAGGGCACCAGCATGAGGATTTGCGGGGACAGTGCCAAACACCAGCCCACCGTCCTCCACCCTAACATAACACGTCCACCATTTTGAGTGTTTTTATAGAGGGTGTTAACAACCACTTGAAAACTGTGTTGCGAGTCACGGTTTTGCGGGCCACGCAGGTAAATATTGCTAAAGGATTTATTTTTAACTGCCATCACAGCATTTGGTTTTCTTTAGATTTGGTGCTGTAATTAATATACCTCATCCTTTATTTCATGGCTTCTGATACAATTGTCCATACACACGTATAGCCCAACACCAACGCAACACATTTTAGTCCAGACGCAAAACGCTTTCCTGCCAACAGCGCTCACGAGTATTGTATAAGCAAGTTTATTGTAATAGGAGCAAAGGCCAGCAGTTTAAATAAAATTACAGGAAAGCTCCAACCCCAAAACATGACGTTGCATGCAATCACTGTGTTATGAAAAATGCCAACTGTTGCGAGTGTGAATGTATGTAAACAAACACAAAAGATAAATTGGATTACCTCCAAACATTTAATGGTCAAAGTCCTGAAATAATAAACCGCACACACACGGGGAAAAATAAATGGGACGGGTACTTGTGATGCTTCCATAGCTAGCGCAAGAGCAAAGACGGAGATAATACAAAACAATTTCAAAATTTTTACCTGTTTTTCAGTGAAAGTTATAAAAATACAATACCGTGTACAAATACTGTGTTTAGACTGAAAAGAGTGTAAAACCTGGAAGTCCTAACACAGTTGGGTAGGATGAAGAGGTCAACTATAAACTTAGCTTACCATAGCCACCACCAGCACTCATTAACGTATAGCACAGCGATTACAAATGTAGCTGTTCATTCTTCCTTAAGATTTCCGAGGCTGAACACACTCAAAAATTATCAACTGATCTTCACAACCAGGGTCTATTGAATCACAGACAAGCACCTCTAAAAATAAACAGAAACAGTAACAAAACAAGGACTGTTAATTAGTCTAAGACAACCCTTTTACTTTCTAGTCTATCCCACACTACGTTTAGACGTGGCGACAATGTTTATGCACCTTTATCTGGTCCCGTTGGCTTCGGGGATCAGCTAGGGCCGCTCTAAAGTCTGGTTTCATATAGAGGCCAATAATATCATTCAGATTTTCCCAATTCTCCACACACCATGTATGCACAATAGGTATCGCGAAAACCTCCACGACAATTGCATGATTGCCTTTGTGCATACCTGGCATTTAGTCTTTAACAAAAACACATAGCGTACAGACGCTTACTATATTTAGTTGTTTGCAGGCCTCCGACAAGAAATATCCACATGTACTTGTCCAAAACAATGACTACAGGAAGATCACAGTACGCTATGTTTTTTTGTTGTTCCGCTACTTCTAATGGGCCTCTATAAAAAAAACCGGAGCATAGAGGGGCCCTCTGACATCAACAGGGCATCCCAATTAGGCACGCTCGCCACGGATGCGTCGTGCCAGCTGGATGTCCTTGGGCATAATGGTGACACGCTTGGCATGGATGGCGCACAGGTTGGTGTCCTCAAACAGGCCCACCAAGTAGGCCTCACTCGCCTCCTGCGCACGCACGCACACGATCCGTACTAATTAACAGGGTTATATTTAAATGAAGGCGGCTGAATGCCGTCGTGAATTCAATTGCAGACGATTTACATTTAAACTGTGAGCAGCACCACACAAGGGTGCTCCGAGACAGCGAGGCTCTTAGCGTCACGTTCCTGTTTAAATTGATCCCTTGGGTGTTGGCGCTTTTAAACTGAGCATTATATTAATCATGGCACTTGTTATGAATATCAATTCACTAGGGTCATACTTTAAAAACTATGTCACCCCTCCGTGTATTGATAAAGCATTCTATAAATGTCACAAATCCTTGACACCTGTATTTCATGGTGGAGTACTGAACCATTATTTCCAGATGTAGCCAAACGCCAACGTTATTTTAACACAACATAACCATGCAGTTCAAATGTTTATTAACAAAAGCCACTGTCAACATGTTTTATTGTTTTCCATAAGTGCCGCAAACATAGTTTGATCAAATAAAGTGGTCAATGTGCACAAAGAACTCTCAAATATAATGTCATGTTGCCTGCATGAAAAATAATATATATATCAACCCTAAAACGTAAATAAAAAACACGAATAAACATGTTTACATCTATTCAGGCGAGTCAGCCAATCACACCACGTGTTCGGACCCAACAACACGAGCGGGCACTCTGCTGCCGGCTCGTCTTGTTGGATGGGAGAGGAGTAGTTGCGTAGGAGTGTTCGTGGTTGTGCCAACTAAACACGAACACTCCTACGCAACTACAGTGTAAGTGGTTGTGCCAACCAAACACTAACACTCCTACGCAACTACAGTGTAAGTGGTTGTGCCAACCAAACACTAACACTCCTACGCAACCACTCCTCTCCCACGCGCCACCCAACAGACACGGGTACCTGCAGTGCGCCAATGGCGGCGCTCTGGAAGCGCAGGTCGGTCTTGAAATCCTGGGCGATCTCGCGAACCAGGCGCTGGAAGGGCAGCTTGCGGATCAGCAGCTCCGTCGACTTCTGGTAGCGACGGATCTCGCGCAGAGCCACAGTACCCGGCCGGTAGCGATGGGGCTTCTTCACACCGCCCGTAGACGGTGCGCTCTTGCGGGCAGCCTTGGTGGCGAGCTGCTTACGGGGGGCCTTGCCTCCTGTCGACTTACGTGCTGTCTGCTTGGTACGAGCCATTTCCTTGGTTTAGACGACGGTCTGAAAAAAAGTGCAAGCAACAACAAATTGTTGATTCAACCTCCTATAGCCGTTAACTCTGTTAGCACCGACAACTGCCCGTTAAGGCGCACAGTACCAGCACCAGCGGTTCGCGCTCACTAAAATCCAGGTGGCCGACACTCCGTGCGGTGCGGAGTAGCACTGCTGTGTTGAGGTCATTCAAAATGACACAATCTCATGTCGGGCAATGGAAATGTTCCGGGTGGTTCTTCTGTAAAGGTGGCCACTGCATGCCGTGTACACGAAAATTGTTGGAACACCCCAACGGTACATGCCTTTTTTTCTTGATCCCCATGCCATTGTTGCACTGTCATTATATTGTGCAGTGAAATCTTCAGTGCCAGTGTATTTCATGATTTTCAAGCTGGTGTTGTGTATATTTGTGCAATCCTAAGTGTTAGCAATTACTCTAAAGATTTGGATTAGTGTTCCACATTTTCAGGTTGTTGCTGTAAGTTCAACCACCCTTTGATTTTATAAAAAAAAAAATTCCGGAAGTTTACCGCGTAGCAGGAATATCTCACCTAGAGCTTGCAATCCATGAAATAGTTGTTTTGATTACGTCACTTAAAGACACGTGTCGTAAACTCTTCTCCACCCCACAACACCCCACAACAAGGTAGTCACGTGAACAGAACGTGCCAATTCTCTTCAATCTCAGCACACCGGCCCATTATAAATGCTGTGGGTTTGCTTTCCAATGCACCACGGGTGTGCTGAGATCGTGAAGACTTGACAAAACCTTACTGATTAGCCGTGTCGGGTGGAGAGGGGTTACGACACATAATCTAACCCAAACAAGCAATTTTATGGATAACATTGGTCACGAAAGGCTTCGTATTAAAGTTAAGAGCTTGCAAGCTCACTGGGTACTCTGATATAATAATAAAGATCCATCTACCATAATTTATATTCCAAAAACAATTAGTGTGAGGTAAAGGAATGTATGTTATTTGCTGAACGCGGTACGATCTATGGGTCGAAGTGCCTTCTCAAGTGCAGTAGTCTCGATTACAAAACCAAGGCAAACATATTAAGTCTTCATTTATGTGTCTACATTTTGACCCGTAAAGTTTTAAAAAGCCAGCATGACTGATATTTGGTGCGCAAGGAACGCGTGGGATGGCAATCTGCAGCACAAGTCCATGAAAATTGGCTTCCAAAGGCTGTTCTCTAACAGAGGTCGCACTGCGGGATCATTATTCATGAACAGATTCCTCTGTTCGTGACTTAGCGGCAACAGAAAAGGAAGTCATAATAATAAACTAAGGGTTTAACAACTGTTAATAAAACGAGATATCCTTCCGCTTGAGTGTGGTGTAAAGATGTGGCTACACTTTGTAACTTGGCAATGTAATGTTGTTGCTTGGCTCACGCTGTCAAGTGGTGCAGTTAACAATTTTTTTTTTCCATATTTATCAAGCCTTGGTAAACCTAAAACAATCTCAAGTGACAATTACACCTTAGAGCCAGTTAAAAAGGCCCTGTCTATAAATCCAGCTACTTGGCGGCACGATATTAATTTGAACCGTTTGAACAGGCAAAAAAGGCATTACAAAACAAACATGTACTCGCACACTCGAGCTATCTTGGCACAAACTTCCACTTGTTAACAAGTAATCGATGTGCAAGCTTTATTTCGCAACGCGCAGCGTGTTTCCGATTGTATCCAGGCTGGAATGTGAAGCCTTACGGCGTTACAAAGGAGAGTGTTTTTAATGGGAATGATCTACACCGTCTGGGATTGAGGGTAAAATCTCGACAGATGTTATATGTTTGAGGAAGTGTGTCTCACCCTCTCTCCCCCTTACAATCACAAGCCGGGACTACAAGGTTGTGCCGCAACACACGCGGCACTCGGTGCGAGTGTCAAACGTCCGCCGTTCCGATGTCACCACCCTCTCGGTATTCTCATCGCGTAGTCGCAGCTCTGAGGCTCGGCGCCGAGCGGACAAATCGGCGTGGTCGCGAATCTCTCCGTGCCACCGAATATCTCCGTGCCCCGCATTTCTCCGTGCCACCGAATCTCTCCGTGCCACCGAATATCTCCGTGCCACCGAATATCTCCGTGCCACCGCTCCACACAAACCCCGCCATTAACGTTAACAACGGTCAGGACAAAG
>JAZEWT010000010.1:1035147-1055933 GCA_036362905.1 Mordacia mordax | reverse complement strand
AGCCTATCCCGGCAGAGACAGGGCGCAAGGCAGGGATACACCCACTGTGAGACGCCAGTCCATCACCAGACACTGCGGGCAATTTAGTGGACACGGGGAGAACATGCAAACTCCACACAGAAAGCAGCACCCGAGCCGAGATTCCAACCCAGTACCTTCTTGCTGTGAGGAGGCGACAGCACTACCCACTGGGCCACCGTGCCGCCCTGATTTCGTCTCTGATAGTAGATATCCTCTTGTCCAGGTCCTGTCATTAATCTCGATCGTTGTCATCACCCAAGCATCCTGAACGTGAGAATTCACTTGTATCGCAAGACGAAATGCCTCATCCACGTTAGTCTACACTGCCATGCTCGAAGCTCTACAAAATGTTGGTATTGGGTGCAGGACACTTGCGAGTCCACATCACAACTATACCTCGCCTTGTAATGGTCATGGTCTAACCGTAGTCCGGTTCTGCCATGAGTGACGTTTATCTCCAAAAAATGGCCATGGCCACTATATTCACCTTTATATCCGTACAAAATGCGCACACACAAAAAAAAACGAATAGTGTAAAACATGTAGTTTGCGATGTTTATGCAACTTTTGAGTTTATAACTGTCACCATGGGAAAAACTGTGAGATCTTAAAAGGAATGCATGTATTGGCATGTATATGTATTGTTAGCAAGTGTAAACTATTAAAAGTGCATTCGGATGTTTTCAACAATTCCACGATTTATATCCATTTATCCACTGCACATTAATTTACTACTATATTCAACACTATGTAAAATTAGTTCCCATGCTTTCCTGGGCCATGAATACTTTAAACAACTTGAGTTGGAATCACAAAGCAAACACAAATCACAGTCAAAATGCCACAATTTCATTCATAATAAGTATTTCATTAAGCACCATATATTTAATAAATATTTCCAGTGCAATGACAAGCAATATTTATTTACCTTTAGAAAACATTTAAGGTTTGGAGTGCTCAGAAGCTGCATGCAAGGTTGGCACGTAGTAGAGCGGCACGGACATAGTTGGAAGACTTAACATTTCAATGACGCTTGTAATCAGGACAGCCAATTGTTCCTACTTATTTTTAACTGTGCAATGCACTGCACGACTCCTCCATTGCAGCATACTTGAAATTGCCATATGCCTAATTAATGTTGACAAATGAGACGTGTATAAATTACGCTCTTTCAAAATAATTAGTATGTTAAATATCAACCACTGACCAGTCTGTCTCATGTGTATTGTTTTATGAAACTGTCAAATTTGTCTCTAATCAAAACTCGGAAAACGTTATGTTTACGGCCTATACCAATTACAACATGTATGCTTAACACTACAAAAAAATCTGATGAGCCGAAGTTAAGTCCTTACAACAGTGGCTCTCAGTGATTTGCTTTTTGGAAGGCATAGGTGACAATGTTGTGCCTCACAGTTAATTAAAAACTAAGTAAGCATTAGATAGAACGGTAATCAACTCTTGCTTCAATAAACCATATCAAGATGGTGAGTCAAAGTAATTTATCATGATTGTGAGTTTATTGAATACCAGTTTTCCAAGTCTGGGTGAATTAACCTACCCAATAACATTTAAAAATCAAAGAAGTGAAAGCACCAGAGGACCCTTCCTAATTACAGGAAAGCTCGATGGATACGCGGAGAAAGTGGACAGAGTTCAACTCGTTGTTGGTTGTTCATCGTGGCAAGGCGCTGAGAGCCCTCAGGAGATGACCAGGCCAAAGCCTTTCTGCCAACTCCTTCATCCGACGCCAGCCCACGGTGAAATGACCACAAGTCCTGTTAATGCTGTCGCCATCATAAACGGGGACACAAAACAAAAGGCCGGTATCATTACGGCAGTTTAGGACTCAAACCCTTTTATTGTTTAAGGCAATAGGCAAGAGTGGGTAGTGGCATTTATTAAAAGGTTAATAGGGTTGTTAATCAAAGCAAAATATATTGCTTAACGTTGTTGAGTGCCTTGATTTAAAGAGCAAATACAAGACATGAAAACCAAGTAAAACTACTACAAACCTCTAAAAAATAAATGGTAGGTAGGTGCTCATGTATAGAGAATTATATTCACGTCAAGTTATTCACACTGAAAGTTAAACTTGGTCCTGAGCCAGTTTTATAAAAACTGCAACAGTGAAATATTGAACAAATCTGACCAATTTATCAATACGAAATAAAGCAAGCTCTAAAAATTATATCAATCTTAAAATAAATACGTGTATTCATAACCAGTGATAAGAACAGGCAATTACCTCTGTGAAGAAGCAAAGCACGCTGCCTCTTCAGCCCATTCTGGCTACTTCTTTTTGAGGGCTTTCTTCACCCCAATGAAGATCTTTTGTAGCTTCTCGGCGTCTATAAACCCATCGCCTTGCTGCAATACAATGTGTTGTTTCATGGTATTGGTATACATATGTGCCCAATAAAATGGCTTGGTGGTATTCACCATGATATGGAAATTGGCCCCCCATGTCAGTGTAGTAGGCAAGCTGTAACTCACTTCATTCTCATCTCACTGTCAGAAAGCGGTTAGTCCTGTACAGGGTCGCGGTGAGCCGGAGCCTATCCCGGCACTGCGGGCAATTTTGTCTGCGAGCCAATTCACCTATGAAGCAGCATGTTTTTTGGACTGTGGGAGGAAACCGGAGTGCCCGGCGAAAACCCACGCGGACACGGGGAGAACATGCAAACTCCACACAGAAAGCAGCACCCGAGCCAAGATTCGAACCCGGGACCTTGCTGTGTGGCGACAGCGCTACCCACTGGGCCATCGTGCCGCACCACTCCATTCTCCCTCCAGCTAAACACAACTACATCCTCATGAACAAAACGTATGCTTCCGTAATTTTGTAATTTTATATCAGTCATTGTACTCCATATCCAAACCGAATAATATAGAGCGCAGGGAAGTTTGCTAGAAAATAATAATGTATTCTTCACATCACAGCTATTATATACACCTGCTGCATTTATGACATAAATGCAGCGCTGGAAGAGAATGTCATTCAATATTCAGCTCCAAATTCGAAACAATTCTTCAAAAGTATGTTTCAATTTGTTCTTGTGTGGGATAAGCGATGGCAGTGTAACACATTTAGAAACATCTGAGTGCCAACGGTGTTCTTTTTCAGAAAAGGGCCCAACTGCTGACAACCACCACGTTAGAGAAGGGATAGGATTCCAACCTGTTAACAATGTCATGTGCTAACCTTACAGCTACATACATTTTTAACTTGTCAATTTGGAATAGCCGGTTAAAGCATCTGACGTTCAAGAATATCCACCTGCATTGGCATCCCTGTGCGAGCTTGTGCTCAAGAGTGTGTGCCAAATGAAGACACTCACAGCCTTGGAGTGGAGAATATCCCCTCCCACAATCTGCACCTCCAGGAAGCCAGTCATCGTCGGGGTCCCTTCACCTGTCTATTCCAAAAGAGCAGTTATCACAAAGTTGTCCAACACCTGTGTAACATTTTGAAATGTAGATATGTAGTGCTGCCAATTTCAGAATAATGCAAAGCTACAATGTAATATATTGTTCAAATACTTTGTTGTCCAATATTGGGTTTCTACTTCAATCTGGCTAGCAAGCAAAAGCAATTTGTATTACCATTTGTGACCGGACAGAATTGGCAGTCACCTCTCGTTATACTCATTATACTCAATGTACAGAATGTCGCTATAATGCGACGGATACATTTGGGAAAATATATTGTAATGGAAGTTCAATTCGCATCTTCGGAATTTTAATTCCCTAAATGATACCTGTTTTATGGCCGACAATGTAACCGAACAATGTACTTTCTGTCGTTTGTCCGAGTGTGCATTTCATACTGCTCTAGGTGCTATGTGTGGCACACTTTTCATATTGTGCCAATTCAGATTTTTTCATGCTCTCAAAGCTCAACTATTTCTCAGTTTCCTAACAGCTGAATAAACGAGAGGTTAATGAATACACTGTAACGTGTTTTTTGAACATATCCAGAGATCATTGCATCTCGTGGGAGAAAGTTCCCATCGATCGAAGGCTTGACCTGGGATCGCAGGGAAGAACTGCAACTGGGTGCAGAATGTCTCACAGGTAGGCTGGGCGAAAGATCGTTCAGAGCTTTTTAAGTTTGCAATTGATATCCTGTGTAAAACTGAAAACCAGTGCAGAGGCCACCACAGGTGTAATGCGATCTGAAAGTGATCATCACGCCTGGCATGGTTGGTTGGGTGCAACACTGTAATAGGCACACAACACCACCTCCGTTATCTCAACGTTATGCTACAGACTTAATTATATTTTTTATTTCATTTCACATCTTATTTCGAGTACTATTATTATTTTGAGAAATGCTCTTCACAGTGATTCTTTCATCGGACATTCAGAATACCTCAGGCATTCCTGATGCCTCAAACATCGGAGGTGGAACGTCACAAAGGAGAAGGAACACTCGACATAACTATCCAGAAATAACAGCTATGGAGAGCAATTCTCGTACGTCGAGCCGTGAAAATGTATATCAGTATATTATTTTCATCATGAAGTTATCATTTTTCAACTGAATGTGATGAAAATTGATTTGCTGCATTCTTAAAAGTTGTTTAATTACATTTTATGACTGATTTTCTGTAGGATCGCATCTCCAATTATGGAAATAGAATCATATGGAAAAAAACTGTTCGACGTACGGAGTTTTGGTTACATTTTTAAATTACTTTTTAGTAACACATCCGTTCCGTTAATCGAGGGATGTCTGTAAGCATCATTCAAGTCGGTTTGTGAATTGTATGTATTTAACACATTTCAATGGAATTAAAGGTCTTTGTAATTGTTTACAGTTTTTTTTTAATAGGACACAGTGAATTATTAAATAACGCTCAATATGTAATTAAATATCTTTCCATTTTTTATTTCGGACAAATGAACATTAAATAAATCCTCCAAAATAAAAGGTCAGTCTTTCTTTCTTTAGTTAATTGAGTGTAATTTCACGAAATTAACTCAAGTTTTGCCTTTTAAAACATTAAAATGCCAACCTCACGATTTAAATAATAGCATTTATAGCGCTTTTCACCCGTTGTCAACAACAACGATATTATAACGGAAAATCAGCAACAATAACGTTTTGTGGGGTTTTATGTATTGTATACAAAAACTAAACTACTGTAACATAAAACACACAAACTGATACTCACAATCTCCAGCTCTCCGGGGAACTCGTTTTCAAGCGCATCTCTGAGTTGGATATACTGCAAAGGAAATCAAACAGCTTTGTTATAATTGTTACAGGACCAAAGTGAACAGACAACGACAACACTACCCAGCCACGTCTCAAGCTATGCAATCGCATAGTGACCTGGAACCGCAGGTGACTCATCCATTCACTATGACATTGAACGTCTAAAAAGAGAAGTGAGATTGTGTGACTAAAACACACACAGCACGATTCAATTTGAAATAACAATGGAGGCCACTGCCTTACAAGATTACTTTATGAAAAACAGAATCAAGTTTGCATCTAAAGCACACCGGAAGTAATTATTATTTCGTCTCTTTGAGGCAAATACACTGTTTATGCCTCCGGCGTTACACGTCAGCAACTAAGGGATGGATATCTGTTATCAAGGCCCGCTCAGAAAATTACAACATGTATTATTCAACATAAATAAGCACAACACCGAGGCACACGATGTACAAACGGCATATACAAGGAAGCATTAGCCGCCCCAGATTTTCACCTACGCAACAGAAATTATAAAATGATAAAGAGTTGACCATAATTTCAATCGTCACATCAGTCTAGAATTGTCCATTTGGAATGTTTACATATCTTGGTGTTACAAACTCATCAAGTGCGCTTTGTACCACAAACTGAAGTTACATTTTGTAACTCGGGCCACTGGTTAACTTTACTTTATTAATACCAGCATTGTGGCGCAGTTCAAATAATTAACACGTAGGGCAGAAGCCAATATACCACTAAACACTTCCTAGCAAAACAAGGTACTTAAATCCGTAGTTTGCTTGTATCCGAATTTTGCCTTCCTTCGTCTTCCACCTTCGTAAGGGTGTTGTTCATATCAAAACTGTGCTTAAATCATACATATATCAACAATTTTAGAACTATCTCGTTGACTCAAAATGCCAACTTTGGATCGGCAACATGAAGCAGCGAACGTTGTTACAGATTCAATGCCAGTTCCCTCCACGAGATTAGACAAACGTAGCCACACGTGCGTCACTGGTATGACTTAGCTATTTAAAACCAGTGGGCCCTCTGGGGCAAATGAGTTCAGGCACACGCCAGGCTCAGCAGTGGCAGCACCACCAGCATGGGGCTTCATCGCTGGTAGCCACACCCAGAGTGATTGACATTTTACTTGCAAACCGTTCTTCAGCCATTAGACAATGATGTGATTGGTGTAGGAAGGGTTAATTACCCGGCCTTGGTAGCCTCAGGCGCCACTGTTAACAAACAGATGTTGTGTTAGCAAACTGTAAAAAAAAACCCCATCATCTGTTGTCGCACACATTGTAATGGTGCTCTAATAATGGAACAATTAACCCAACATACGCACATTGTGTATTATAATCTACACGTGTATAAACACTTATTGTTAATTATTACAATGCTATATTATATCCTGTCAATGCAGCCACGAGTGCCTCCATTAGGTAATGTGATTATAGTGGTGTCTAGTTTTATAATCACACTAACAAAGCAATGGCGTATATAACAGTGCGCAGTAATGTATACCCTTCATTTTATTTAAAGTCCGTAATTGACAGCACCCAAATGACCCTTAAATAAATAACGCATGGCTGACGCATACAGCGCACATGAAAAGGACTCCCAACTTTACACAATCACAATACATCTGCAACAGAAAACACATGTAGGAACATAATTAACTGCACACAACAGTAGAATTTGTCCGCCAAGGTTATCCTTTAACGTGCATAACGCCTGGTGCGCCACTGAAGCAGCAGAAACCATCACCTTGTCTTACACCAGGATGTTGTTGGGGCGTTGAGTTTCCAAGACTACGTTTTGTAAAAAACCCAACGACGACTCAAATTAAACGACCTCCAGTTTAATGCGATTGCACGACAGGGCTACGGGTACCACTCACCAGTAGATGATGTGTATTTTGAGCGGCATCGTTGCTGTCGATGCGACCGAGCGCCTTTGTAATAAAGCGAGAGAAGCAATGAATCCAGCGGCAGAATCAGCAGCAGCGCCACCAGCAGCAGCAGCCACCAACAGCAGCAGCAGCGCCACCAACAGCAGCAGCAGCGCCACCAACAGCAGCAGCAGCGCCACCAACAGCAGCAGCAGCGCCACCAACAGCAGCAGCCACCACCACCAAAAGCCACCCCGTTTTCAGAACAACGCCACGCCAGGCCTACACATAGCGCCGTGGGGAAAAAAACACATTCCGGTTCTAATAGGGGTGACTCTGATCTTCGAGTTAATTAAATGATCAATAGCAAGGCTACAAACAAGCCGGAAAAATGCATCGATGCTTTCCATACATATTACAATGAGATTAATAAGAAGTAAAAATAATGTTTGCGGTTTAACCTCACCGTGGTAGATATTTATTAGTAGTACATTTTATATTGACCCCCACTGTAAGAATGGTACTGCCGGTTTCATTTGCAGGCACACGCCCCCCCGTGGTGCGGTTGCGCGGTGACATTCCAACCGTGTGTCTTCAGGCTGGTGTGTACAGGCTGGTGTGTCCAGTCTAGTGTGTACAGGCTGGTGTGTACAGGCTGGTGTGTCCAGTCTGGTGTTGTCCAGACTAGTGTGTACAAGCTGGTGTGTCCAGTCTGGTGTTGTCCAGGCTAGTGTGTACAAGCTGGTGTGTCCAGTCTGGTGTTGTCCAGGTTAGTGTGTACAAGCTGGTGTGTCCAGGCTGGTGTGTACAAGCTGGTGTGTCCAGGCTGGTGTGTACAAGCTGGTGTGTACAGGCTGGTGTGTCCAGTCTGGTGTTGTCCAGGCTAGTGTGTACAATCTGGTGTGTCCAGTCTGGTGTTGTCCAGGCTGGTGTTGTCCATGCTAGTGTGTACAAGCTGGTGTGTCCAGGCTGGTGTGTCCAGGCTAGTGTGTACAAGCTGGTGTGTCCAGGCTGGTGTATCCAGGCTGGTGTTGTCCAGGCTAGTGTGTACAAGCTGGTGTGTCCAGGCTGGTGTGTACAGGCTGGTGTGTCCAGGCTGGTGTGTCCAACCATGTGTGTCCAGGCTGGTGTGTCCAGGCTGGTGTGTCCAGGCTGGTGTGTCCAGGCCGGTGTGTACAAACCCGTACATTTACATGTACTCTATAGATGTTATTCGAGCAGAAGGTACACATCCCCAGTGATCGTGCAAACTCGAGATGCGGGATTCACTCGGGGGCATGCAAGATACTTGCTCTGATTCAAATTTACGCGACAGTCTTTGCTATTCCTACCATCTGCCCATTATAAAACATCTCGTCTCATTGTCAGAGAGCGCTTAGTCCTGTGCAGGGTAGCGGTGAGCCGGAGCCTGTCCCGGCAGACACAGGGCGCAAGGCAGGAATATATCCACGATGGAACGCCAGTCCATCACCATCGTAAAACATACAGTATTTAAAAAATTCTTGCTAGTGGAGGGCTCGTCTGTGTGAAGAAGCAGGAGTATTGACTGCTTAATTCATTGTGTCACTTTGGGCTAATGTCGGTCATGTTTTACTTGAGATGGAAGGCTTTGTAGCTTTTTTTAAACAGTTCTGCAGCGGGGAGGGGTAAGCAAGTTACAATATCTCAAGGCGTCGGGGGTAATTTATTCAAGACAATTATCCGAGGCAGCGTATCTTTGGACTCTGGGAGGAAAACAGAGTACCCGGCCAAAGCCCACGCGGACACGGGAAGAACAGGGAAACTCCGCACAGAGAGGCACCCGAGCCGGAAATCGAACCGGGATTTCTTGCTCTTGAGGGCGCAGCGATACTCCCCCAATAATACGGAGTAAAAAATAAAAGCCGCTTCACCAAACCAGGGCCGGTGCGCAGTGAGGTTTCCTCCCACCGTCCATTGACACGCCGCTGTCTAGGTTAATTGGCCTGCTGAGTAAATTGCCCCAAAAAGTGCCCTGCGATGTACTGGCGTCATATCCTGGGCATAGCCCCGCGTTGCGCCCTCTATCTTCCGGCATAGGCTCCGAGCCCCCCGCGACCGTGTGCAGGATTTTAAGCCGCCGGTGTTGAGAATGACTGGCGTCACCAGACCGTTCTATCGGTCGCCCCTGTGGCTCCTCCACCACCGGAATGAAAAGTCGGCAGATGAGCTCACGCGAACGGTAACGCGTGATCGAGAAGCGGCGAAACATGGAAAATACAACCCGCGGCAAGCTCTTCTGGAAGAGGCAGACTCACACACGTGGTGCCGGCTGCTGGTGGTGGTGGTGGTGCTGCACACAAAGAGACGGGGGGGGGGAGGTGGGGGTGCGAGGAGAAACTCCACCCTCCCCCCCCACACATTCTCTCGCCATTTTACCTGGGTCGCCTGTCAACTATCCCACTTGAGTTGCCACTGCATTCATCATCAGCATCATCATCGGCGGCGGTAAGAGGTGGTGTGCGTTTCATGGCTGGAGACGCGTGCATGGCTGGAGACGAGGTCCATTGTACGGTGGGATTTTAAATCGTGTTGGGTTCATGTCGCAGCTACGTCGTTCATCGTCCAATTGTCCGTGAGTTACAGCTGTCGGCAGCAGCCGTTCCTGATTGGTCATCGCAATTAATCAGCCGCTCGAGAGCATTAGATCGTCTTAATCAGACATCCGCCGATAAACACGAGAGTTTGTGTAATCACCCAACCGCCCTGCTCACCGCATGATGGACTCCCCATCGCCACTGGCATAATTATTTAAGTGTGTCGCTTCATCGCGGTCAGCTGGCACCCCCAGAGAGATCGCTCCGTGCGCCTCCCGTCGCTCACCCATACCCACCATCAATCCATCATCACCATCACCTATCCCTCAAAACTCAGCACCACCACCATCACCCCCGCAGAATCTCTGAAACACGCAAAAAAAAGCAATACCAGCGTCCCCAAAAAATCCAAACATGGTGAAGCTCTTCGTGGGCAACCTTTCGGTCAAGGTGACGCACGACGAACTGCGGCCTCTCTTCGAAAAATATGGCAAGGTGCGCGAGTGTGACATCGTCAACAACTTCGCCTTCGTGCACATGGAGGAGATGGACGCAGCCCAGCGCGCCGTGGTCGAGCTGCACAAGAGCGACTTCCAGGGCTCCAAGCTCACGGTGGAGTACTCCACCTCGCGTGCGCGCAACGCTGTCAAGATCTTCGTGGGCCACGTGGACCCGTCGGTGACGCCCGGCCAGCTCAAGGAGATGTTCGAGAAGTACGGCAATGTGGTGGAGTGCGCCACCGTCAACGACTACGCCTTCGTGCACATGGACCGGCCCAAGAGCGCGCTCAGCGCCATCGAGGCCCTCAACGGAACTCAGCTCGCCGGGCGCAAGCTGCGCATCGAGATGTCCCGCTCCAACCAGGTCCCGCCCGGCGACGGGGCGGGAGGTCACTACGACGAGAGGCCCTTCCTACCTCCTCACTCCCCTCTCCACCCCCACCCTAGTCACCACCACCATCCTCCAGCGCCTGCAGGCTACGGGCCGACCGGTATGATGATGATGATGATGCCACCACCACCGCCGTACGCTCACTACCCGCCTCTCCCGCCGCCGCACGGGCCCGCGGGCCGGTCTCCGCCGCGGTGGGTGTCGCTGCACTCCCCCGAGCGCGACTACTACTACTACTACGACGCGTGCCACCCCGGCCCGCCGCCGCACATGCCGCCTCCGCCGCACATGCCGCTCCCGCCACCGCTCCCGCCGCTATCCTCCTCGGCCTCTCGAGACGATTACGAGCGCCGGCACCCGCCTCCTCCTCCTCCGCCGCCGCCTCCTCCTCCTCCTCCGCCGCCGCCGCCACCTCTCCCCTACGCGCGCAGTAGCCGCGACAGAAGCCCTCTGTCCGGTGGGCGCCGCGGACCCGTGTCGAACCCGTACCCCAAGCGCCGCGGAGCGAGTCCCACCGCCGCGCACCACCACCACCCCCACGCGTACGAGCACCACGCAGACTATGAGCACCATCGATGCGGAGGGGACGCCAGCGCGAACGGATACGGCCGCACGTATTGATCGGTTTATACGAGCGACTGCCATGCGCCGAGCCGTGAGCACCTACATCACGAGTGTTACCCACTCGCTAGGGCTTTATTCGGCCAAACAACCGACGCTCTGATGTCAGGCTACGTGGCTTGCAGAGGTAGAACATGCCGCCGGGTGTCTGTGTGTGTGTGTGGGGAGAGAGATTGACACCATCTCATAAAGGTCGTGTCGAATTTTGACAAGCCTCGATGATTGGGCTTCTCGATAGACCCGACGCAGACAGTACTGATGAGTACAACGCTACCGTGCACTGCCGTGCACTGCTCATTAGACGAACGCTGCACGCATTACCGGGACACTGCGCACATCGTGATGAGAGCGCGCGTTGGGCTGGGGGCACTGGCCCCAGTCCTGTGGGTAGACTCGTCACCCGCCATAGCAACGTGGAGTTTACACCACTGGGTTAGGGCTGCGAGATGAGCACCACCACCGAACAAACACTCGTGGTTCATCGCGGATTCCTTTTGACTCAGGCCGCTCGGCGAACACGTGGGTCACGGTGGTGGTGGTGATGATGATAATGATGATGCGTGATGATGGGACGAGGCGCGTTCCCCGTTCTCTTCGCCGTACGCCCTAGAAAGAAAAAAAACCCGAATGCACAACCTTGTCGCTGTCTCCAGCCGCGACCTACAACGACGCCTCGTGTTTGATCCGAGATGCGCGCTTAGAGCGGTGTCAAAGAGCCTCCTTCCGTGAGTTCTGTGCCGTTTGCTCGCCGCGTAGTCGCTTCTTCTTGACGCCGCCACGCTCGCCTCGACGTCCGGGAGGGGGAGTCCGACTCTCTTGTGCATCTCGTTTGCACGGCGGCGCAGCCGTGACGCGGTGTGTGAAGCTCTGAGACCACGGGGGGGGGGAGGACGGTTCAGTCAGCGCGCACCCCCCGTTCATTATAGAGCGCGCCCGCACTGCGCGACACGAGTCCCGGTTACGCTCCGCGAACCCGGCCCCCCCGTGTGTTCCAGAACGCAGTCGCTGCTCAGTCCGGAACTAACCGATCGTCTCACCTGTTGCTTTCACTCTAAGTTTTTTTTAATCATCCACGCGTTTTCCAGAGTTCCGCTGTGATTCATTCATTTGTACTGCGCTTGTGCCCCCCACGTCTCATGGCGCTGGTGCACGCTCAAGAACGTTGCCTTTGCGAGACTCCATGCACTGTGTCCCATCTGTGTGCTTGTGTTCCACGCGTGTTTGTGTTCCAGAGATGTGCGCCACGCGTTCACATACCGAAATGTGTTTCATTTTACAGAACATTCGCCCAAAATTGTCCACATTTTATCCATTACTAATATTATTAACAGCACTACATAAAAGCTATATCAGAACAACACTAAAAGCTCCTTTGAAATAAACGGGGATAATTTTCGAATTTTTTTTTACTAAATCTTCAAGCCTCTACATGTCTCTACACGATATCAACACACTTAATTACATTTAATAACGCTCCTTGTAAGATATGGAGCGATTTCACAATATTTGCGTTACCTGTTGAGAAGAGGATCATTAGACATCTGTAGGGTATCAACTTATTAGTTTTGACCTGTTAACTATCTCCCCCACATTACCGTACAAAACTTGTGCATATATTCCGTTTCAGACTCTTTTGGCCGTGGCATTAATCCATTATCTCATCTCATTATCTGAAACCGCTTAATCCTATATAGGGTCACGGTGAGCCGGAGCCTATCCCGGAAACACAGGGCGTAAGGCAGGAATACACCCGACGACGGAACGCCAGTCCATCGCCAGGGAGATTTAAGCGAAGACGTTAATCCATTAACGTCTTCGCTAATCCATAAACGTCTTCGCTTAAATCTCCCTCTCCAACGCTTAATGTGCAGGAGTAGTCGATGCAGACGTATGACTTCGCTTAATTGCCTGTTGCTTGCAGATGACAATAATAATGTTGATTGTGGTGTGCGGTTCTCGGCATTTCCAAAGAGTATTTTCTGCCGTAGTGGGAGTGATATTCAGTGGTTGTGTACACCCTATGTACTTAAAATATAACCGCCTTGAGTAGTGAGTCAATATTTATGTGTTACCAGCGTCTCTAGGATTAATGTTGATATTTCCTTTCTCTATGTATTTCTCTCCTCCCTCCCTAACAGATGTCTAGGAGCCGGATTTTCCCTGCCTCTTTTCCTAAGTTGATGAGTATGCCACGTTTGTTTCTATGTTTCCGCATGAAGCTCAGATGCAACAAACTGTCTCGTATTGTACAGTAGGGTTGCCAGAGGTGTTGGTCATTCCATTATTATTTTGTTACGTTGTTAAATAACAGTCTGAACATTAAACTTTGTTTTTTAAGAACATCTTCATGCTTGAAAAGTTTCTTTCCGTCATATTCAGCCACACAGTGATTCTGCCGTCGTCTAATTATTAGCACTTATCCAGAGATTGTGAGTTATAAAATACCCCCACTTCTCTCTACCCATCAGTATAAAGAGGTACCCACCACATTTAGTACATCGGCAGGTGAGGTAAAGTGTGAGTACTCCCACCTCTTCCATGACATCGGGCCAGTGTGGCTGCTTCGACCAGATTTTATGGAGCAGGCTGGCGTGGGAGGCATTTCTGCCAGCGGTGACGTGAGCAAGTAATTTCAGGGCCGCACCTTTGCCCAGTGGCCTCCAACCCAGGGGATTCTCAACCTTTTACACCTCAAGGCCCACTCGGCCCACTTGGGTCCGGTCTCCGCGGATCACCAGGTGGCGCTCGCGGCCGATTGATGGGGTCGCGGTCCACTGGTTCAAACGAGGCGCGCCAGTGGTCGGTTTGAGTCTATGTCACCATCTGGTCGCTAGGAGGAGTCGTCCTCCTAGCGACCGGACTGGGTAGCCGAGTGTAAGGACGTTATCCTTGATCAATGCGAACTCACTACCAGGTTGCAGTCGTGAGCAACAAATGTTCGTGGAGTTTTGCTGCCACCAATGTAGTATGTGTAGCAATGTGTACTGTGCACACCTCATCTCATTGTCAGAAACCGCTTAGTCCTGTACAGGGTCGCGGTGAGCCGGAGCCTTGCCCAGCAAACACAGGGTGCAAGGCAGGGATATACCCACGATGGGACGCCAGTCCATCACCGGGCACTGAGGGCAATTTAGTCTGCAGGCCAATTAACCAGGCGCAGCATGTGTTTTTTTTGGACTGTGGGAGGAAACCGGAGTGCCCGGCGAAAACCCACGCGGACACGGGGAGAGAACATGCAAACTCCACACAGAAAGCAGCACCCGAGCCGAGATTCGAACCCGGGACCTTCTTGTTGTGAGGAGGCGACAGCGCTACCCACTGGGCCACCGTGCCGCCCGGTACTGTGCATACCGTCTTTTCACCCGAGGGTCACAAAGCGCTGCACAGAGCGGCGGAGAGAACGACGGAAAATCAGCAACAATACCGTATTTTGGGGGTTGTTTTTTTTAAATACATTACATTCGCACGTTTCTAGTTAGCACTGACATGTTGCACTTTTGTAATCTTTGAGGGGAGCGACTGCCATGGGAAAATGTATTTGGTAAGTCCTCACACAACGTTGTGGTTACATTCTTGTAAAAGTGCGACTTTAAAATAATTAACGTTAAGGGGACTCAACATTTATACAGCGACTGTGTAAGGATAGCCACGTGGCGTGTGGAGGAGATGTACTGGGCCACGGAGGCGTCGGGGTGATTGGGCCCCACGGGTGGACTATGCGTCGTTTTGCATAAACATCGAGCAAACAAGAGCGGGACTCTGACCCGGAACATTGTGCGTGTCTACTCGTGATGGGTCACAACATTAGGATGACTAAGCAGAGTTCCATGCCGTTGGTAGTGCACAGAAGGAACAACCGTCGGTAGGATGATTGACATGCTCGTTAAGAGGCTGTTAAGAGGCTACCCCACAAAATATATGCCACTTTATAATGTTTGAAATGCATTCGAGTATTGATATATATATCGCTTCGGAAAGTTGGGAATTTAGGTCATGCTACGACTAATTTTACCAACAATGTGGAAAAATGTCAAGTGTCTTGTTCCTGTTCATTTTGAGCTTGAAAATTCATATCGCGTTAAAAAAACTGAATTTAAATATACAAAGTAACAATTGATTTCCACGGGACGAGGGCGATTTTAAAATTCATATTAATTTAGCTGACGTTGGTGTTGCATAGCGATACGTTTATTTTGTGAATGGTTGAGCCAAAACATCGCCAGAGGTAGCAAAGTAGAACAGTTACAAGAAACCAGACAGATGGGCTCGCAAAACTAAACAAGCTCGTGACCCCAATCAAAAGTAGCCTAGCCCAGTGTGTTCCTGTATGCTCTGTGATCAAGCCTTCTCATTTGGTCCACAGCCAGGGATACTTTCCTATACGAGAATTAACACGTATTATGGCCACATTTCTGCCGGGATTGTCATAATTTTCGAGCCCAGCGCAAGTAGGTTCCACGTTTCTTTCTCGTCCGTTATCTAATCGGCCCAATCAAATTGTGCAATGCCGCTCCTTATCTGCCTGCCCAGGCTTCAGCAACTGAGTGTATTTTTTTAATACAATTGCCACATCACTGCGTTTCTGCCGCGTTCTGTATATGTGCGTCATGAGTCCACTTTCCATGCACTCGTATGCCGTACATTGCTGTTATTCAAAAGCCAAGATATGGAGTTCCATAAGCTAATGCAAGGTATCAAATCTGCAAAAACTACACATGTATGCAGTAAAACATACAATGTCTTGATAACATATGCATTGGCCTTGAAACTATTTCCAGAAACGGCAAAACATTTTCTTGTTATTCCATAAGCGGTTACATTTATGCGCCGTTCCCTTAGATAGCTGGGTATGTAAAGGTGCAGCCCTGCAATTGTAATTCGTTCGCCGGCATGATGGCCAAATTTTTAAAATGTCTTGAGTTTCTCAGAAGGTTGTACGTAATTCTCCCTGCTTGTAGACTACTATAGGTCCTGGAAATAGCTCAGTGATATCCCTTTGCTACAGGAATGTCACAGACAGCATATTTTCAAATTATGCTTTCAGTCAAATAATTTTACATAATAACCATTGCATTTCAAGAGCGTTTTTCACCCAAGGGTCACAAGGCGTTGCGCAGAGCTGTGGAGAGAACGGCGCGTGAACAACAACATCAGGACATTTTAACTGAAAGTCAAATAGTATCAATAAATTATAGTACGTAAAAGAAGCGAGCAGGCACAGGTCGGCAGCGAGCCATCATCCCGGTATAACAACATTGAGCCGCATCAACAGTCCTAGCCAGAGGGCTTGAAAGCCTTACAGAACAAGTGAGTCTTGAGACGAGATTTGAAGATGCCCAGGGGACTCAGCTGATCGAATGTCCAATGGAAGGGCGTTCCAGAGTCTGGGAGCAACGCGCGAGAAGGAAAAACGTCGGTTGGGGGGGGTGGTTGTTGTGAGAAGACTCACAGGGGAGCTATGCTACGGGACCGTGTGCTCCACTCTGTTGCTAGAATTAAACCAGACACTGTTATTTATTTTACCCATTTATTAATAAATAATTATTACATACTCATCCTCGTCTCTGGGTCTCGTCACGTCATGTGCTGGGGTTACAAATCATTTTTTTTGGTTGACTAAATGCCATCATTTAGGTCCTTTAAAAAAAAATTTGCACGCAAAATCATTCCTCATAAGCATATCCACTGCTGGATGAAGGAATCCCCCAAGCCGCTGGTATTCTCATGGACCTGGATGGTAAAACTCCACCTGACACCTGCACACAGGGTGATTTGATTGCTTCTACCTCCACTGCGGACATACCAACAGGCGTGTTCAGATATGTTAATTATAGATGTCCTTTCAAAACATGTCAGAAAGGGTATACAATACATACAGTACTTCCTTTATACTCTGTAAAATAAATGCATTTTTGGATGCAATCCATTTTTTTTAAATCAAGCCACGATTTTTTTATATCTCCAGGCTGTAATAAGAAAAATAGTTTAAACAAACGCAAGTATGATGATTATTTTGCAAAACTCCATTGAACCATGAGCACCTACATCAATGCAAATGCACATCAGAAATGCTGTTAGAGAACAAATTTTAAAAAAGCATATTACATGACCCAACCTTTATGAACACATGTGGCTTAAAATAGTTAAAGTCGCCAATTTATAATTGGAAATGCAGTGATGGTAACGCCTGGGCCAGAGCTGACCCGTTACGGTTTCAACTTGCTAAATTTAACACAAGGCTGTGCCTTTACTGAGGGCTTGTGACCCAATATCGCAAGGCAGCAAATGCTGCGCAGTACAGACACAACTCATGTTTGTCCCTCCACACTAATAAAAATGTTTTAGCCCATCTGCCGATTAGCTTTCCTGACTGAAATCAAGCAGCATTTAAGGCACACCGAGATCTGTCTGCTGTAGCATAGGAACCCCGCGTCCAGAGCTTGCAAGCTCACTGGGTATTTTCTGCTATAATAATAAACATCAGCAGTCAGCCTATTAAACTGCTGCCATCTACCAGATGTTATTGACACGAGCAGAGGGTGGTCCAGATGTCTTAGATCCCCATTTACTTCTCTAAATCTTTACATGTTTGTTGACCAATTGGTGTAATGTAATCTCAGCAGTACAACAATGTCACGTTTAACGATTATTGACCTAAGTGTTACTTAATACAGAAATTAACGAACATAGAGCAAACACCTTCGAGGTAAATTAAATGGGGTTCACCAGACATCTGGACCACCCTGTACATGTAATCGATGGACATTGGAGTCAAGCGCAACCGTGTAAGTTTTCAAGATGCTCAGAGTCGCGTCGTTTTAAAGTTCGCCACACTTACATAGGATTGGCAGATGGAAGCAGAAGGTTATTCCTTGCCTTTTCTAAAAGATTATTGGCCACGTGAGCATATGACTATACATATTTATGATTTACATGCACATGACGGTACAGTACTATGTCATGTGACAGTGTGTTGACGCAATTCCTGTCACGGACGTATGCCAACCGCAGTACTCTGCCAACTACACAGTGGTAAAGGAGTTCATTCAATACGTAGTAAAATATTTAAGTACAACATTTCAATTACGTGCATTCAATACTCGATGTAAAATTCACTTCCTCGCACAATATTTATACTTCATGTGTTTTAATATCATTGCAGCTGATAGAATGGATAAGTATTAATGCTGGACTTTATTTTGAAAGCGGAATTGATGAAATGTGCCCCAGAACAGTAAACATATGACACGTTAGTCCAACATTCCAACCACAATCAAACGGACCAACCCTGCGTGTATACTACCTGGGGTGCTGTGAGCAGACAATTGTCACTTTTCCTGTTTAATTTCGTTACCCTGGATCGCTGTTCTGGGAACTCTAACGTGTTCATGCAACACGTCACTCAGAGTTCTGATGTCAGTTACACACACACAGTCCTCTTTCTCTGAGTCTGTTTACCACCACACGTCCCGTTTTCTGTACCTCCGAGGTGGCAACCCCCTCGTATGACACCTACTTGCAGAGTGAGCTACCTTAAGAAGACTGCTACTGTACAGCACGTGTCCTACTGCTTTACCATTACTGTACTTTATGTATTTTCAGTACTCTTACTTTGGATGAATAATTTCAAATACAACTGCACCCTCTCGTCACCAACACAAACATGCCCAAGACACTCAGCAGAATCTATCCCAACAAATTGCTTCTTATCGCAAGAAGTTGCGTTAGTCAGTTGTTGTGTTGGTCAGTTGTTATGTTGGTCAATTTTTGTGTTGGCCAGACGTTGTGTTGGTCAGTTGTGTTGGTCAGATTTTGTGTTGGTCAGTTGTTGTGTTGATCAGTTGTTGTGTTTGTCATTCGTTGTGTTGGTCAGCTGTTGTGTTGATCAGTTGTTGTGGTGGCTAGTTGTGTTTATCAGTTGTTGTGTTAGTCAGTCGTTGTGTTGGCCAGCTCAAACATCTGTTGTATTGCAGGAATCCCACAACCGACGCTTGCAGGCGCGCACTGGATATATTCTCCTACAATAACAAACATCTAAGTCTCGACGCTCAAACCAAAAGACTCATTTTTATCCTTGGGTAAACGTAACAAAACTAAAGAACTCAATACGATGCGGCTACGGGAACCGTAACAACAAAGACCCCACGACGTACAGAGCGAAGCAAGTCAGCCTCGCACTACGGGACCTGTCAGCAGGACCCAGAGATGACTCTCACTGTACGCCAATTCGGAACGTAGCTGATGCCCAGAGCACGCGTGTCGGCCGCGTTTGACAGCAGCTCGTCTTGATAAGAGTTCGCGTGTGTGTGATTGGAAGGTCTTCGTGTGCTTGCGGGGGTGGGGGTAGCGTCAGCTGCCTGGCCCTCGCTCTCTTGTTGTAGAACCACGCGGGCATGTGTTGTACTGCATGAATGCACGTCTTTATGCCACTGTTTTAAAGTAATAATAATATAATGACCCGACACGGCGGAGCAAGTCAGTTTGTTAGTCTGTTAACACTCTGTGTGTCTGGCTGGCTCAGCGGTTTGTTAACGATTTAAGTAGGTTAAAGTTTCCGAGAGTAAGCGGAGGAAGAGCGGCTGTCTCGGCCTTATCGAGGAGACACGTGTCTCCGCGGACTATGAACACAAATGCTGCTTGAGCGGCATCACGCAGGACGATATTCCTGATGGTTCCCAGATTAGTTCTTAGCGCTGCTTGCGGGGTAAGATAATGTAGACACAAGTTGCGAAATTATCCGTTTTTCCCTTGGCGTTGGTAAACGAGGATAAAGGATTGACGGGGGGTTGCATTCGACAGACTTTGCAGTCACAGCTATAAACAACCCCCGTTAAGTAAACGATATATCTAATCGACGTGATGTTAAATAAATAGTAATACAACGGCAATAACAATACATCAACGGCCTTTAACCCAATCGTAATCGTTCGCCTGTGTGCTGCACTGCTCTCCATTAAACCACAAGGTTAAGTGAGAGAGCCAAGCTTGTTTTAGCCGCACAGCTGGTCGTGCGGGCGATAGCTGTCACACAGCGGACACGGCGCGACAGCAGCCGCCAGCGCAGCAGCAACATGGTCGGGAAAACTGCAGCAAAGAGCGCTACTGGCGACGCGGTCGATGGGGCTGCCCCTGCAAACAACAGTGGTCGTGAAGTTGGTGCCACTGGCGCAGAGGTGGTGGACTCCGATGGTCGCCCGTCTTCGAGCCCCGGCGGTGCGGCTGCGGAGCAGGAGGAGACGCGTCTGTGCAGGCGGCGGTGGGTGATCATCTTCGCGTTCAGCGCCTACTCGCTCACGAGCGCCTTTCAGTGGATCCAGTACGGCATCATCAACAACATCTTCGCCGGGTGAGAAGCGAGACGCCGCGGGGAATCTCTCTCTCTCCCCCTCCCGCTCCGACCATACTTCACCACGCTCGGGTGCAGTCGCCGCTGCGTGGCCGCGCTGCAGCGGCGAGAGACGGAATGGGGGGGGGGATTCGGCGAGATCTCGATGCTACGAACCGAGATCCGTGTCTTGTCAATGCACCGTTACACAATTGTGCCGATCGCGTTACTAAACATAGAGTAATTTGATCAGTAACGTTTACA
>JAZEWT010000010.1:1008163-1018229 GCA_036362905.1 Mordacia mordax | reverse complement strand
TGTGCGCGCGTGTGTGTGTGCGCGCGTGCGCGTGTGTGCGCGTGTGTGCGTGTGTGCGCGTGTGTGCGCGTGTGTGCGCGTGTGTGCGCGTGTGTGCGCGTGTCCCAGGGACAAGAGGTGAACGCTGGTCGTGTCGGGTTGACGATCGTCGTGGCGGGAGTCGTGGGATCCCTGCTGTGTGGCGTGTGGTTGGATCGTACCAAGAAGTTCAAGTGAGTCCCGCCCGCCCGGGGGGCGGGGGGTAACGAGACTGGGCGCTGTGCGGGAGACAGCGCTTCCCTTGCGGAGGACACTCTCGTAGCGGGCAGTTTGATGGGAGAAGCTCTGAAATGAATGATGTGGGGAAAGTCAGGAATAGGGACAAAGATTAAAACTTGGTGCTTGATTAATGTACGCAGGGCAGCGAGCTTACAATGAACTGAAATAATCGCTGTAGGTTTTCACGGCTTGATGAGAATTGCTATCAAGAGCTGCTCTTATGGGATAGCTCCACACGGCTTTCCCGAGAGAGCGGCTCTTGAAATGAAAGCTCAAGATTGGAGAGGATGGAGGAGAGGTAATTTGAGACGGAGACCCACCGTGCGTGTGGATGGCTACAGGGAGAGAGGGGGGGTTCACAATGGACGCTTTGCGATGCGTTGTACAGGCAGACAACTCTTGTGGTGTACTGCCTCTCCTTCACCGGGATGATCATCTTCACGTCCACGCTGAGTCTCGGGCACCTCTGGGTGGTGTTCGTCACCGCGGGAATACTCGGGTGAGTCGCCCATTCCTTGCAAGTTCACGATGTAGGCGTTTTCACGGCTCGACGCATGATGGTTGCTTCGAAAAGCTCGGGACAGCGATGAAGAGAGAGGAAGCGATCGACGCGGCTGTCCCGAGAGAGCAGCTTTTCGAAGCAGTCATCATTGCAAGTTCTTCAGTCGTTCGCAAGGTGTTTGCGTGTTTCAATCAAACTCGGCGCTATGTTGTCTGGAGTCTAGCGCTCCTGCTGGGGCCTCCCTTGGTGAACAGGTCTGGAGTCTAGCGGGCCTACTGGGGTCTCCCTTGGTGAACAGGTCTGGAGTCTAGCGGGCCTACTGGGGTCTCCCTTGGTGAACAGGTCTGGAGTCTAATACTCCTGCTGGTGTGCCCCTTAGTGAACAGCTCTGGGGGGACGTTCCAGACAAATAACAAACCTAGAGCCTCTGACTAAAGGAAGTTTGGCGGCAGGAAGGGCATCCGGCTGTAAAATTCTGCTCCAACACTGCTACCATTGCCCACCAATGGTTGCAGTGTTGGAGCAGCCGCCGTTTAAACCGGAAGCAGCCATCACACGTACGCAGGGGCCTATATGGCGACACTGCTGTTGAAACGAACATGTGATAACAATGCTTGTGTAAATACGCATGGCAGTCTCACCTTGAATCTCAAGTCTCATTTTCAGGAGAGTGCTGCTTGGGATTTCCAGTCATTTCCGAACCGTACGGTGTTTTGCATGGGAGGAATTTTGAGCACACTCTGAGAATCACCGCGTATGAGAGGAGGGAGCTCGGAATACGCACCTGGACTGATCTTCACATGGCATTCTGCTTTTACACAATTATTCTACGGTCCGTGTGCTGATTATTTCTCTCAAGAGATTCTCTTTCAGGATAGTCCTGTCGATCGTTCTTCCTGTCTCCATTCACGACGTTTCTCCTCCATTGGAGGCTCAGGCTAATTATAATAACTGCACTTCCAGAGCGCTTTTCACCCGAGGGTCACAAAGCGCCGCACAGAGCTGCGGACAGAACGGCACGTCAGCAACAATTAATGTTTGAGCTGGAAAAAGTTGTTGTTTCGTATGTGTAGCGCACGTGTGTGGTTTTTGTTGTTGTGATATTAAAAATGCCGCTGTGCTGTGGGGTCAGCAGCTTCACGAGAAACCTTAATGTTGGCACATTGCGGAGAGCAGCGCTTGAGACTCATTCTCGTACATTAAGCCGTGACCGCCTGCATCATGACCACGTGCTTGCTCAATCCGCAGGTTTTTCATGACGGGCTACATCCCGCTTGGCTTCGAGTTTGCGGCTGAGCTCACCTACCCAGAGTCAGAGGGGACATCATCTGGGCTTCTCAATGCAGCTGCTCAGGTACACGGAACCCTTATTTGTGACCTATACATCATGCAGCAAGCGTTTGTATGTAGGTGTATATGTGTGTACTCATACATACACTGAGAGCGTCTTATTTCAGCTTTACGCCCCACTTACTGATGATTGATCTTGTGGAACTTCAGAGATCCAGCAGCAGTATTCCCAAAAGAACATCAGGAACAAGTGCTGGTCAAAGGAGTCATGTCAGCAGAAAATGTCACGAGCTAGAGATGTCGGGCGAACGTATTACACGCTTGTAAGAAGATCCCCTGTAGGGCTGGTACTCTGCTAGTGGCTTTAATAACAGAGCAGTAAAACCTAATGGGTCAGAGCAGAGCTTACACCGAATTTAGCTGGCATTTTGGCAAGGCTAATATTGGAATTGATGTGTAGTGACAGCCAAGTATTATGATTCACAATTGATTGTTGGGTTAGGCCACGGAAAGAACTGGTCAGATTTGTGGTGCAGAGCCCTCTACCGCGAGACATAGCCCAGCTATTTAAATTGCCGTGCGTGCAAAAGAAACATGATTTGCCTCTTGTTGTTCTTTCTGATCAGCGCGATGTCTGAGTCTCTAAATCTTGGATGTGACAAATATGCTCCAACTTATCAACAATTTGAGACAGAACTATTTCGCATGTTGATATCTTAATACAGCGTGTGATAACTTGTTGGCATTCGTTGGGTGGTTGGAGGTTTCATGACACACGTTTGATTAATACCTTATGTGGCCTTATCCAAATATCAGTACAAATATTAAGTTATGGGCGGCACGATGGCGCAGTGGGTAGCGCTGTCGCTTCCTCACAGCAAGAATACCCGGGTTCGAATCTCGGCTCGGGTGCATTTCTGTGTGGAGCTCCCCGTGTCCGTGTGGGTTTTCGCCGGGCACTCCGGTTTCCTCCCACAGTCCAAAAAACATGGTACTGCATAAGTTTATTGACTTGCAGACTAAATCGCCCGCAGTGCCCGGTGATGGACTGGCGGTCCTATCGTGGGTATATCCCTGCTTTGAGCCCTGTGTCTGCGGCGATAAGCTCCGGTTCACCCTGTACAGTACTAAGCGGTTTCTGACAATGAGATGAGAATATTAAGTTAATTTTGCCTTCTGTCTGCAGCTGTTTGGTTTGATTTTCACGGTGGTACAAGGGCAGTTGACTCAGCGCTTCTCGCCGCTCATTGGGAACATCTTCATTTGCTGCAGCCTCCTGCTTGGCACCATCCTCACAGGTGTGCCCCCGTGTACACACAGACGCAAGGCTTAGTCCGTTGTAAACCCTGGGCAGCCCGACACGCGACTCGTGACTTTGACGTGAGTTCAACGTGTCGCTGACTACGGCAGCTGCAACCCATGGTGTTGTTGCTGTTGTTGCTGTTGTTGCTGCTGTTGTTGAAGGACGATCTCACAACATTCAAACGGCTAACGACGTTCTGTTGGAGATCACAGCCGACATCCTCGGGTTGTTTACAGGAGCTAGATCGCGAGTGAACGCGATTCCTGATTTGCGGAGGATTTGTGGGCGGCAGGGTGGCTCAGTGGTAACATCTGCGCCACACAGAATGAAAGTTCTGACCGGGGCGGTTCGATGCCTGCCTCTGGTGCCTTTCTGTGTGCGGTCTATATGCTCTCCCGCTGTTGTACGTGGCTTTTCTCCAGGTTCTCCGGTTTCCTCCCACAAACTCAACAGCGCTCATGAATGAATTGGCTGATATCATAATACAAATGATGCAGTGTCTGGCAGATTGGCTCCAGCTGACCGCCTGGCTGAATCCGCCCCTCTCTCTGTGCTTTTCTCGCTTACTACGCCTCCGTATCCGTGTCTTCTTCATGACGGCGTGTGGAATTTGCTTGGCGCGTTACAAATTGTACTATTATTAGATGCCATGATATCATCGGCAGAGTCATACTTGTGATCTAATTTCATAATTCGATTCCAAATTGAGGCGACACGGTTGTCCAGTGGGTAGCGCTGTCGCCTCCTCACAGCAACAAGTTCCCGGGTTCGAATCTCGTCTCGGGTGCTGCTTTCTGTGTGGAGTTTGCATGTTCTCCCCGTGTCCGCGTGGGTTTTCGCCGTGCACTCCGGTTTCCTCCCACAATCCAAAAAACATGCCGCTGCATAGGTTAATTGGCGTGCAGACTAAATTGCCCGTAGTGCCCGGTGACGGATTGGCGTCCCATCGTGGGTATATCCCTGCCTTGCGCCCTGTGTCTGCCGGCATAGGCTCCGGCTCACCGCGACCCTCGACAGGACTAAGCGGTTTCTGACAATGACATGAGATTCCCAGTCGATTGATTGTGCTTCGCAAGTTCGGTTTCACGAGTTGGCTGGTAGTGCGGTGTGCACTGCTGAAGCATTACTCGACAGCACCGTGAGCTGAGACATGCGGTGTGTGCGCCTGCCGCTGGTAAGAATCTCCTTCATTCCCCCAGGCATCATCAAGGCGGACCTTCGCAGGCTGAAGGCAAATGTGCAGAGTGGAACCGCGCAGGTGGGTTCTCAGACTTACCGCACGTGCGACAAGTTCCGATGTATGAATGACGCCTGCTTTGATGTGATTGTGTGCTTGGTGTTGTGTGTCTTGTGCAAGAAGTGGGTTGCAGGCAAGCCAGACAACACCAGGGGGTCCATCAGTGTTCGGCAATCATTCACAGATGATTGGTCGCTTAACGTGCGGGGGTAATCATCCCCCGCTATTCTACGACACCTGGCCATTACATAAGAGAAGAGTAAAATACGCTGTAGATTGGGGGTTTAGAAACCGTTCGCACCTCAAGGCCCACTCGACCCACGTCAGTCTGGTCTCCACGGACCGCTAGGTGGCGCTCGCTGCTCACTGATAGATCGCGACCCCCCCCAGTTGAGAGTAGCGGCTCTACGTCGGCTCTATACATCCCCCCACTAGTGGAGGTCCTTCCACCAGCAGAAATGGGAGCAAGACATTACAGGGCCTGCACCTTTACCTGATTGAGCCTTACCTGTTGCACGGAGCAATAGACCCGTGTGTGTGCGTGTGTCTGTGCTCGTGTGTGCGCGTGTGTCTCCGACAGTCGGACCACCTTGACAGTGAACTGGCACCAGCGTTGGCTGGGCCCGTGCCTGGCTACACGTGCCCGTGAGACACGAGGTCTCGCTCAGGCCGTACGCCGTCGCCGCACGTTCGGCCGCAAGATCGCAGCGGCGATGAACGTCTGCCACGTGCGGAGCGGCGCTCGGCACAGTATGTGCTGAGTGAGTCCAGGGCGCTTCTCCCGCGACTCAGAGACACGTGGGAAACCGCAGGGAGAGTACGGGGGGGAGGGAGGGAAGGGGGAGTGAGCCCGCGCAGTCAGCCGACGCCAACCCACCCAGGCACTGCGTCCTATAAATCATGCCGTTAGCGGCCGATTCATGTTGAACGGTGCTGCCGTCGCCCGTGGCAGTGTTTGCAGAACTGAACAAGAGTGAGGCGCATCGCGAGCCATCGCGCTGCGCCGCGCACTTCTAATAAGAATAAGAATTGTTGCATTTGTAGAGCGCTTCGCACCCGAGGGTCACAAAGCGCTGCACCGAGCTGCGGAGAGAACGGCCGCATCAACAACAACGGCAGAGAACGGCAAATCAGCAAATCAGTCACATTTCCAGGCGCGTGTGGGTTTTCTTTTTGCTATTCTGCAGGTGTGAAGTTGTCGCAGTGATTTTGTGCCGTCTCTTGCGTGCGAGCGAACCAGTGCCAGTGCACCGTCGAGCTGACAGTGCAGACAGAGTGCCATCGCCGGGCTGGCGCTCAGCACCACGCTCTGAACAATTCCCTGCCGAGTAGACACAACGCGGGGAGTGGAATTAATGTCAGAGCGACGTTTTGTCTGATGTGGCTTCACGCGGTTCACTCGCCTCCGTGACGTTTCGTCTCCTACGTTGGAGGCCATCATCAGGGGCATCAGAGCGCCCAGCGAGACATCCGGCGTGGGAGACGAAACGTCGCCAATGAGAAAGGGCAGGCGCTCAATAGGGCTGTGCGGAGAGAACTGCTGTCTCATGATGATTGATTTTTATACCGAGTAGGTTCTGAGTTCGAGACGATAGTGGATGCGCCAATGTTTTTTGTCTATAATTCCCGGGGGTGTGTATCCTCGAACTATTCGGGGCCCTAAGCTTTTGCTTTGGTTGCTTTTGTAAACGCAGCTGTGCTTGACTCTTACAGGACATTCAGCCTTGTCTTCCAGCGTAACACTGACACTCTCATCACGAACGGCGTGTCAATGTCATCATGCCATGTGGATGTTTTGTCAGCGCTCATTGAATGGTACCAAGTTTTGTTCCGCAATACGCGAGGTAAACACAGCAAGGATAACCTTGCGAAGCTCCGGGGCACATTTTATGAGGGTCCCACCACCCCCCCCGCCACCCCACTTTGGATGTTTCTGAGTTCTCCGTAATGTCGGGGAAGACCCGAGTGTCTGAAGGAAACCCACGCCTGCCCGTGGGTAATTAAACTTTACACAGGTTGCCAACCTACTTTCTACTGCCGGGGGAGGCAATCTAATGGTGCTGTCACATTCACATGGCATCAGTCTTAAGACGGTGCCTGTGAGCAACACTTAATGACTTTATGAGTAATCGGTGTTAAGTGAATGCGTGTGGTATTAACAGGGTATATGAACTGTTGTGACAATGTATTCCGTATTCATAGTGCCTTGACGAACATTCCCATATTTGAGCCGGGTGTAGATTTGGAGCTGTCACCCGTGGACCTGATGGCTCTTTATTTACACCCGATTGTCGCATGACTGGAACAGCTTGGCAGACCTTGAGTTGTGAAACTTTTATTGCGGGGGTGGGAGTCGGCAGAGCTGATAATGAGTTCTCAGGTTGGTGTCGAGTCAGTAATATATAGCTGCTGCAGTCGCTGTGACTTATTTTTTTACAAGTCCGCGGAATGGTGTTGTGAACTGTTTACAGATGCGTCTGTGTCGTGTCACCCCCCCCTGTCTACTGGGCGAGCAGTAATCACTCGTACATCCCACTGAGTTACGATATCGGTGCATGAGCTGAGTGAAACACTGTTGTCTGATTCAGTGTTAAGATGCTAGTAATAATGAAACATTAGCGATAACGCCACCGTTGTTTCCAACTGAATGACGTCCTGCCTCGGTTAATATCGACACTGTGTACAGCTTAGCAGTCATTGCAATGCAATGTTAACGTCTCTGCCACAGTGATAGATTATTTGTTCCCGGTGTTAACATCTGCGTGTGATGCATATTATCTCATACACAAGAAGAATTGGTTGGCTTTGCTTTATCGATGGCGATATGATTAGTGTTTAAAGATATGTGTCAACGGAAACGATGTTTCCCTTTGTGGATTACAGTCGTTATTTTCCTCTTGTAAACTGCCACGGTGAATCGCGATTAAAACACAATGTTTCGTTCTGCGATTTCACCGTCCTAGTAAGTTTCAGTCGACTCAACTAAGATTGTGTGCAACTATGCTAATTGTACTAAGGTGTGATCTTGTTGATTTTAGGCTCATACAATATATACATAGGCTATGATTACTCAAGACATTAACAAGTCGACGGATAAAATCCATCTACTCTGTTTGTTGTGTGCAAATGAGTGCAGTTAAGTATATTTTCACATCGACTTTAAATTATATAACGTTGATTTTTTATCCTAAGAGAAATATTTTTACGAATACGTCTTCTTTACTACACAAACCCCCACGTGTTCTTGACCAACGTGCTTAATTAAAATAACACATGTAACACTGTGCTGCGATAGTGTTTGAATTCTACTCTTCATTCAATACATTCAACATGATTTTCTGATAAGCGTGCAAGGGAGCACGGCGCGCAGCGTGAGAAGCGCTGCTGTCTCACACTAACAAATGCCTGGGTTCGTGTCCCGGCTCGGTTCCCTCTCTGCAGTGAGTCTAGGTTGCTTAGCACGATTAAGATGCCCCGCGATGGACTGGCGTCCCTTCATGAGTGTAGCCCTACATTTCGCCCCGTGCCTGCCGAGATGGGCTTTGAGTCATCGTGACGCTGTCCAGGATTAAGCCGCTACAGTGCTGATGATAATAAATCGCTTGATGTTTTTGAGGCTGTATTGCCCCCTTGTGGTCAATCATTGCAACAGCGCTAACACAGTACTTGTGTTTACGCTCATTCAAAATATTTACTAAACATGTGCGGCCCCTTGGACCATACTGCTAGTATGGCACCACGATTTAGAAAGCGCCACAATCTACCTCTACTGGCATGAAGATGGATTTTAAACGCTGACAAGTAGATAATTAAAATCCCCGTTGATTTCTAAAGTTCAACCCGAGTTTGCTGTTGTATTACTTTGTAGGATTCCAAATGTGCGAATGAGAATCGAGGCACAGGCCCAGATTCTTTTAAAAAATAAAACTTTCTGAGCGGTACTTCCAGGAATTTATTTACTTTTATATTTTTCCACAATTTGGGAACTGAAGGGAGACAAAATCGTGCACGTTATTGTTGATTTACCCATGAAGAGAAGCAACGTTGGGAGCAACGGCGTGTGGACGGAACCGTTGTTCACTTGGGTAAGGGGCCTTGCTGAATATTTAGCCGTTACGTTCGGGCCGCATGCGCTGGAGAGGTAGTAGGGCTGTTGATGTTTGTAACATAAGAACGGGAGAAGCTTAGTGGGTCCCTCACATAGTGACAGGTCCCGGGTTGCTAAGCTACGGGGAATAGCTCTGTAAATACGAGCTACCAGGTCTCTCGGGAGAAGCCACTCTCCTTAGCCAAGAAAGCCTTCAGTGGCAATGAGAAAGCAGCTAATGTTAACCCTACCGGCTTTCTTAATTTAAATCACGATTCTGATTGTATCTCCTCTTTGTCAATATACTGCTGGATAAAGATCTCCGACAAGTAAAGCTGTTACAAATCGATTATTTCTTCCATGCAGTGACACGGACAGCGCTCCGTGAATACAATAGTGGGAGACAGGCAATCGTAATGATAAACACACAAGTTGAGCAGTCGGAGAGGCAGGATTATCCACCCGACCTGTATGGAATGGAATAGTGCAGTCGTACGAACATATCCCCAAATCTAATTTATTGTACGGTCAATGTTAAAAACACTCTCGCAAATTACAAAACAATCACATGACACATCGGTGTGGGGATGAGGGTGGCGCGGAGTCTATGGTTCTTCTGCCGTGAGCTGCCGATGATGAAGCTGATGCCGCCGACTCCGCTCCCTCGTGGAGTGACTTTAGGCCACGCCGTTGCACACTTTGTCCATGGCCCTCAGCATGCTGAAGAGTGGCAAACACGTACGTTAATTTACCTGCATTTGGTCCCGATATAATACTCGTACTTACTATATATGTTATTGATTACACGTATATTACGCCTTTCAACCCGAGACCCCAAGGTACTCGGAAACCACAGAGGTCTGTGTGGGGAGGAGGAGGCATCCACGCGGTCAGCCAGCGCCAACCCGCCGTACACTGCCTCCTGAATATTATGATATCGGAAAAATGTGTTCAGGAGTGTTTTCTTTGCTTGTGAGAAGAAACTGGAGAAACCCCACGCAGAACCGGGGGAGAGAATATACAAACTTCTGTGACGCGCGGTCGTCGCGACTGCTCTCCATCCTGCCGCTTAAAACCATCATCACCGCGCTGACATCTCTTGCGAGCGTTAACATTCGGTAAACACAGAGACCATCACCACCACCACCAGGGCCACCATGACCTCGCACGACAGAACACGAACACAATAAGCATGGCCTCGTGCAGTCCATGGGAGACTCAAGGGCATGGGAGAGGGGGAGCGATAGGGGCAGTTGTTCCACATTTACCCAGTATGTAGGGTATTGCTATACAGTATATATAAGTAGGGTATTGCTATACAGTATATAAAATGTAGGGTATTGCTATACAGTATATATAATGTAGAGTATTGCTATACAGTATATATAA
>JAZEWT010000010.1:962486-985569 GCA_036362905.1 Mordacia mordax | reverse complement strand
GGTCAGGCACATGTCCTGTGACGATGTGGGTACAGAGTGCGTTTCAATACTCGGGCGCGTGACCAATATGAGAGGCGTCACCGAGGCATGCACCCATGGATAGGTTTTCTACCATTTCTCTGATCAATGTCACCGCTGGAGACACGCAATGCTACCACCACATAATGGCACTTGAGTCAAATCGCTCACGGCGAAGCACCCGATTTCCTCACAGAGCTTGGAAGTCAGTCAGTTGTTATTTAAGCTGGACGGAGAAGTAGAACTATGTTAGCTCCTATTAACAGCTGCCTAACGGGGAGGGGTAAGAAAGTTAGTAAATCTCAGAGCATCGGTGGTAATTTAGTGAAGGCAATGAACCTAGAAAGCATTTGTGTGTAATATGAAGGGAAAATGGAAGTACCCGGTGACAACCCCAGGTGGACAAGGCGAGAATAATAATAATAATTGCATTTATATGGCGCTTTTTCACCCGAAAGTCACAAAGCGCTGCACCCAGCTATAGAGAGAAAGGCATGTCAACAACACAATCAGAGTATATAAATTAAAGTAAAATAATGACTATCAATCAATGAAGGACATAAAATAACAAATAAAATATTTTTTAAACACATAAAGGAAGGAATAAGTGTTCATGAGCAGGCGCAGGGCATCAGTGTGCATCATCCATAAAAAAAAATCAACAAAAATGTTATTGTTGCTGATTTGCTGTTCTAATGTCGTTGTTGTTGACGGTGCCGTTCTCTCCGCAGCTCTGTGTAGCGTTTTGTGACCCTCGGGTGAACAGCGTTCTATAAACGCAACTATTATTATTCTAATAATGAGAATTACCAATCCCCGCGCAACCCTCCACATCCCGAACAAAATAAGAAGGCAATTTGTTTCCAACACATATCCCCATCCCTGTACTTGTATAAAAACACCTGAAGGTGCGCGCGATGCGCTTCCCATTGACTGCCTGCTATACGGGGAGTGCAACGATTCAGTGACACCTGGACCAGCGTGGAAACAGAGAGCATCACCAGGAGTCAGCCTCGCTCGAAACTACTTGAATCGGCTGTCTGCTTTAAACTTTCACGATTGCTTCGAAAAGCTGCTCTCTCGGGACAGCCGCGTCGATCGCTCCCTCTCTCCAGCTCGCGACGTTTCGCCTCCTCATACGTTAGAGGCATCCTCGGGCGCAGTGTGTTCCGAGAGGCTGTCCCGAGAGAGCAGCTTTTCGAAGCAATCGTCATGCATCGAGCCGTGAAAACCTACATCATTGCTTTAAACTTTGTCTCTGCTCCAATGTCTACCTTTTGTACCATTCGCTGGAGATTATGCAAATCCCCGAGCCAGATTGAGCTTCGACAGAGCTTGTATGGGTGACCACCGTGCATAACAGGTGCTATAGGTTGTGAGTGACATTACGGGCATCAATGCACTTTGCCGCACTGCTCCAAGAACTATACATCTAAGACTGTCTTTACCTCGTCCACAAAACTCCCCGACGAACATTTTGCGGTGAGATTTTAGAACACGTGGTCATATTTGTTTTGCAAGGTCATCGCCTTAAGAAGCACGGGCTCGCTTCGTAAAACGCTCACGCAGCTCCCATATACCTTTATGTGTTTATTATTGCATAGGTGAGCCATACACACTGCAGAGACAAGCGACGTCGCTCCCGGTGTTTCATTAAAAGGCAGCACGTGTTTTGAAAGCCAACAGTGAATAGCCACGGGTGTCTCGTGGCTATTCACTCATTTATGTTGCCAACCAGTGGAGAATTGATGCGCAAGACCTTTCTGCGGCAACTTAATTTCCAGTCAAGCTTTCCTGGTGCACCAATGACAAAACGTTCGATGCTTGGTGTTGCATCCTACATGGTAAGCGTCATTGTTGCTGCCTCTTACTGTCATCGATGAATTCATTCTCAGTACTCCCTTAATCCTGCACAGTCACGATGAAGCCAGAGCCTATCCCGGCAGATATGAACGCACAATGCAGGATTATGCCCACGCAGGGACACCAGTCCGTCATCGTTTGTGTCATTGTTGTTGCTGACATGCCGTTCTCTCCACAGCTCTGTGCAGCACTTTCGGACGTTCAAACGAAAAGCGGTCTAGAAGTGTAATTATTGTTACGGGGAACTGGGGGCAGTTTGTCTCGAACACAATCCACGGTGTCCCATCTTGAGCTGTCGCCTTCACTTCACTGGAAGGTCCGTTCCGCGTTCCGTCTTTTTTCCCCCAACATCCTTCCAGGACATCCTTCGTCAAACTTTATTACGTAAACATGTCTCTCATCTCATCTCATTGTCAGAAACCGCTCAGTCCTGTACAGGATCGCGGTGAGCCGGAGCCTATCCCGGCAGACACAGGCCGCAATTTGGTCTGCAAGCCAATTAACCTGTGCAGCAGCATGTTTTTTGGACAGTGGGAGGAAACCGGAGTGCCCGGCGAAAACCCACGCGGACACGGGGAGAGAACACGCAAACTCCACACGGAAAGGCACCCGAGCCGAGATTCGAACCCGAGACCTTCTTGCTATGGAGCGACAGCGCTACCCACTGGGCCACCGTTCCGCCCACGCAAAAATGTGTCGCCATATCTTTTGCTTGTTCGGGATTTTTTATAAATTAGACTTTAGTGTACTGTACCGTAGGTCTTTCTAACAAAATGTGGACGGATCTAATTGTGAGGGTCTAGAAATTATATTCCCGAGTTAATAAGTTAATTAGTCAGCGCGTTAGATTTTGCCTGCTTTTATGAAGCTCCACGTGATTGTGACAAGAACATGCTATATTGCAAAACAGTACCCTCTATGTACACACTCTAGAGGATACAACACGTGGCCTTCAGTAATGTTGTACTGTAGTTCGGTACTGTATTTACATTTCAACGTAAAAGCACACCTGGCCTTGTGATTTTACATGTTGCTGCGTTAGTCAGTTCCAATATCTGGTGTGTCGCAGGAATCCCGCATCCAGAGCTTGCAAGCTCACTGGGTATTTGCTGCTGTAACACTGAGCATCTTTATCCAATCGCCCGGAATGCACTCAATCTGGTCAGATGTGAGACCTGGGCTGGTACGCAGGTATGAAGCTGAATAGTTAGTTCAAATGGGTCAACACGAGATGCAATCTTACAAGACGACATAACATTTGGATGACGTATACATTCACCGTTTGCATTTTCAGAATATTACACCGGAGTTATGTAAACTGCCAAGGTATATTCGTAACTATGGTCCATGTCCGCTTCTAAAAATCCCCCAATTCCAGTGTCTACGCAGAAGATCAGAACACATGGAGTGACATGTTGTGGGATACAGTGCAGGTACTCGCAACTCTTCAAAGGTGTCTGGCCTTTGAAGAGGAGGCCAAATACCCTCTACAGTGAGCTCTATCGGGCTCTGGAGAGTTCCTTCTAGTAGAGATATATGCCCCAGCAGTGGAGCGTGCAAGCAATTGCAGGGCTGCGCCTTAACTTGATTATACAAATGACTTACAGCAAGTGAGGGCAATTGGTCATGTGTTCTGCTATGGGATGTGATGCGGGTTATTTATATCAGCAGCGTGGGATGCACGGTCTCAGCCACACGGTGCCTCTAATGGGGATGCAGGAGTCCTGTCGGGTGACCTTTTCGTTCTTGAAATGCATGCGGCGAGCTACAGTGGTGAGCGAGAGGACGATGGGAGGTACTGCAGCACATAAATCAACACAACTCCACGACTCCTGTTCCTGACACAAATACAGCATTGCTATGATATATACATAGGTTTCTCCTTCACTAAATCACGTCTTCAATTCAGCACTTACCTAGTATCATCATCCACAGCCATGATCGATCCACAACTGGATAAAGGTCTGCCCCAAGCCGTCGCCGAACCATCACCATTCTGCAAATGCAGCAATTAAACAGCACCAGCACACGAGCTGCTGCACCGAGCAGATGGAGCCACACGAGCTGCTGCACCGAGCAGATGGAGCCACACGAGCTGCTGCACCGAGCAGATGGAGCCACACGCGCTGCTGCACCGAGCAGATGGAGCCACACGCGCTGCTGCACCGAGCAGATGGATCCACACGCGCTGCTGCACAGAGCAGATGGAGCCACACGCGCTGCTGCACCGAGCAGATGGATCCACACGCGCTGCTGCACAGAGCAGATGGATCCACACGCGCTGCTGCACCGAGCAGATGGATCCACACGCGCTGCTGCACCGAGCAGATGGATCCACACGCGCTGCTGCACCGAGCAGATGGAGCCACACGAGCTCCGTCTCCTCGGTGCACATCCTCAGACACGCTCCAGAATGATGGAGAGTGACTGCAACTGTCACTCTGCTTGGCTGCAAGCAGCGAGTAAATCCTGCGAGACTTGGCTCGGCACACGAACGGCTGGTGTGGCTCCCCTTCCAGGCCCCTGCCTTTGTTTCCGCAGTGATGACGCCGATTCGCGCACTCGTTCAGTTAAGGCTGAGTCGACCTAAGGGAGGGGGTAGGAGCAGTTCAAAACGTTACTCCGATTGGGAATGGAACTCAACTCACCGCGTTTGTAGCGCAATGCACGAAGCGCATTGCGCTCGAGCTCACTGCACAGTCATAACGAGACACTCACACATCACTGTGTCTCTCGAGCTCACTGCACAGTCATAACGAGACACTCACACATCACTGTGTCTCTCGAACGCTCAAGGCAATGGATTCTTTCCCACGGATTCCTGACTGCCCTGTCCGTCTATGGAGACATCATCGGTGTCACGCCGAATGAATGAATCACACGGCTCGTCCCAAGCAAAACGCAGGAGGGATGTATTCTACCAGAGGGCTCACAGCAAACTCGGACATTACAAGACCACTGCACACCCCAAAGCTTATAGCAATTTCTATATGCTTACCCGCTAATTGCTAGGCCGTGTTGATGAATCGAGACTGTCCCTCGTGGTCCACAAGGGCTGTTTGTTTCTGCGTTCAGCATCGATTGAAAGTGTAAAGAATCAATGTGTGCACTCTGCTGGCTCAATTTGCTTAGGCATTCACTGTGAATGACGGTTGTATGAATTCGGTTACATGTTTGTGACTTTCATCAACAGGTGATGAAAAGGTGCTAAAGGCAGTTGTTTTTTAAGGGCTGTGCAGCCACTGCAGCGAACTCATCGTAAACATGTAGTTATGTGCTGTGCAGTACTTGATGTTAAATAAACATAATGAATGCAGTGCATGCTATGTACATTGTATCAGGCATTGTCAACCCTTTACACGTCAAAGCCACCTAGGTTTGGTCTCCACGGACCACTAGGTGGCGTTTGCGGTCTACTGATGGGCCATTCTAAGATAATCTCTCATCTCATTGTCAGAAACCGCTTAGTCCTGTACAGGGTCGCGGTGAGCCGGAGCCTATCCCGGCAGACACAGGGCGCAAGGCAGGGATGCACCCACGATGGGACGCCAGTCCATCACCGGGCATTGCGGGCAATTTAGTCTGCGAGCCAATTAACCTATGCAGTAACATGTTTTTTGGACTGTGGGAGGAAACCGGAGTGCCCGGCGAAAACCCACGCGGACACGGGGAGAGAACATGAAAACTTCCACACAGAAAGCAGCAGCACCCGAGCCGAGATTCGAACCCGGGACCTTCTTGCTGTGAGGAGGAGGCGACAGCGCTACCAACTGGGCCACCGCGCCGACCAAGATTCATATACAAATATACAGAGTCCCATAGACTTCTATGTTATCATCTTCAACCAGTGGGTCGCGACCCATCAGTGGGCCTCGAGCGCCACCTAGCGGTCCGTGGAGACCAGACTCGAGTGATCCCTGAGGTGAAAAAAGGTTGAGAATCCCTGAGATAATCATCCATGCCATGGTAGATACCACACTGTACACTGGCACAGTACAGAGTGACACCGCACATTTTACTGCACACAACGATTCTCTGTGAACAGCCACTCAAACCATCCGCAATTGCCCTTCCCCGAATGCAAATAGTTTAATTACGTCGAGATTGACAGGTGACAGCGTGGATCATCTGACGGCAATGCGAAGAAGCCTTGGAAACCCGAGCTGCGACCCGGAACCAAACGCGCGCCCGCCGTTGCACCCGGAGTCGCGGACACGGGGCCTGCTGCGGCCCGCACGGTGGTCATAGTCGCTAAGACGATCGTTATCGTTACAAATTAAAGACTCTGTAAGTGTTTAAAGCGATGTTCAACGATCGCATTCAACTGCGCAATGTGAACGTTGCGCTGCGCTCCTCTCGGAACTGTACGGGAGTCAAACGTCGCCGCTTCAGCACCTTTGCGTCGTTATGTAGCGGAATTAATTAATTGGAGTTAAAATTAACATTCCGCGAGTTGTACTGTATTGATGTAGGTTTCTTTACGGCTGGATGTATGGCAACAGCTCTTAAGGGCTGCTCTTTCGGGATAGCCGTGTCGAGTGTTCCTTGACGACGTTCATCTCTGCACGTTCGAGGCACGGATTCTCGAGAGTTGCCACCTCTGTCCCGTTTTTCACCGGGATCGTTGTCCTTTTAAGAGGCAAAGTTCCCCGGAAAATCTCTACGTTTTCCTGGAACAAGTCACCATATAAAGTCCCAGTGACACAGAGTAAGTCCCTCTCTCGGGTGTATTTGTGATTCCGAGCTCGCAACTCTATGCCATCGATAAAGAGCTTGCTCTTTAAAAGCGATTATCATGCTGATCATTACGGTATTTGTGTAATCATGTGGGTTTTACACGGCTCCATGCACGATGATTGCTTCGAAAAGCTGCTCTCTCGGGACAGCCGCGGCGATAGAGGAGAGAGGGAGCGATCGACGCGGCTGTCCCGAGAGAGAGCAGCTTTTCGAAGCAGTCATCATTACGGTATTGCTATGCACGTGTTCGTCGTGACTCCGTCAGATATTCAAGCCATTGATAATCCACTGCTGGATGAAGGCCTGCCCACGCTGTGTCGGTTGTTTCACCATACTTCACGCTGATCAATGTGGGTTTGTGAACGGGGAAATTAGGGCCCCCGTTGACTGAATTCGCTGCACGTTAATCGTGGCTGAGACTAACTCTAGCCATTGCACAATTTTATATGAGCAATCAATCTGTAGACGTTTTAAGTTATTACTATGCCCGTCATATTAAAGTAGTACATATTTTACACGCTCTTATTAAAGTTGATATCGCGGATTTTAATATTCACATGACAGTTGTCTTAGATAATGTGGAAACGATCTGGAAGCTGTGGTTTCCACGCTAGCTAGCCCGGTGGCTAGTCCACTGACAGCGAGTTATCAGTGGCACGCGTTGCCAATGTTCATCACGCATGTGCACGTAACCATTAAACTGCAGTGCGAGACTCTAAATGAAGAACGTTTGTTAATCTTTTAAGTACTCGGCAAAGTTAACGTGATATACTGAAACGTAGCTGTTGGCCGGAGCTAAGGATGTGACATGAACGTATCGCATTACCCACGCTCGCATCATAACCTTGCTCAAGCAAGTGCATTTATTAACTCTTACTTGCGACGTATTTTACAGTGATGCTGCAGACCACTGGACGTTTTAGTCCTGTGCTCTCATTTCCACGAATAATGAATACTTTCGCTGTTGAACGAATGATGTCTGCGTTACAGATTGCAACAATATTATTGTTAATATCTCAGTATTGTAATATGCTTGGTTTTACAACCAAATTTGTCATAGTAGTTTAAACTACGGGTACCTTTGCCACCATACATTTGTACAAAAGAGAAAAGGTTTTGCCATTTCTGGAAATTATACAGGTGTTAAGATCTTACACGAAATAGACCCCTTTCACAAAGTGTACAGTTTGTAAAAAGCCACATATACTTGTGTCAAAATATGCAAACATTCATTTTTGCATATGCAAGACTGCATATTTGCATATGCATGTTTGTCTATTTGTTTTTTTTATTTGAACACCTGTAAAATTGCCAAACATGGTAAAACCTTTGCTCTTTTTGTACAAATGTCATCCGCAATATTTCGAAGCTCACCAGTCAAGATTCCACGTGCAGATCGATGATAAACTCTCAGAAGGCTCGTTCGTAAAAGACCTCTATTTGAAATTGAGAACTTTGTAAAGGTCATGAGCCGCGTCACTTGTTATTAATTCATGATGGAATTATAGCGAGCGCGCACCACCGAGCCTAGGTGATCAATATTGAATATGCAGACGGTTTCAAAGGACTGATAAACGCGTACACATGTTCGTGGTATAAAGTATAAAGAGAAGTAGATTAAAAATGCACTGCAATGTTGGGAAGAAAAATTAACCTTGTTAAAGAGGGAAGAAATGAAAGGGGAACCACTTGCTAATGTTCAACGCTTGACTGCATTACGAGATTTAAATGTGGTGAAATGTTGTATTCTTTTACCGTTCCTCAACTTGTGATGAAACGTGCAGTTGGTTCTGTGACTTTTATTTTGAACACTTCAATGCTATAGCCCAGAGGTCCAATAGGCAAGGAGTGATGTGCTAATCAGATGGCGTGTGCAGTGTACACTCTTGGACTGCCTTGGGCAAAGCCGGAGGACATTTGAATCCATTGGTGTGTCTCCTCAGCGTTTTTTTGCGAGAGCTGTTGATTTAAAAATGAAATGACCGGACAACGAGGCGAAATGGAATTAATTTTGAATGGAACATTTTTCCAGAATAAATATACTTTATTTGTTTTTTTTATATTGAACTCGAATAAATAACTTGAAACACAGCACCTTTAAAGAGCACGTTAAGGTACTGTGTACAATATTTTATATTTTACACACATCTCAGAAGCATGCATGCTTTTTGCAAAATAAAAACACTATGACTGCATTTTTTAAACCGATTTTTGGCCAATCTTACACAAACCATATGAAGCACACGTTTATATTTTGTTTATTAAATGTCAAATTGTATGCATTGAGCAAAGGACGAGCGCAGTATGAACGATGTCCAGTTGAGAAGGCAACAACATCCATTGTCCTTCTGCACTCCTTCCATATTTACCAACCCACACCGACCAGCGCAGTGAAGAATCTCAGAGATCTCTCATGGCCCACAGGGTAGGCAAAGGCCTTTATTCAACACCCAAACTGGCTGTTCGTGTACATCAACACATAGCTGGGTTACTACGACAACACACCTCGTCAGCAACCACTGTCTCAGTCATTGTGTGTGCTTGGTTGTTTTATAACCCAGGATAACATTGCCAAGCGTCCATGGTCTCCCAGGAAAGCCCAAAGTTTTCACTGCCATCTACGTGTGACCTATTTTCTACGGATGCACAGCTTCCGTCCTGCAGTGCCGGTAACAAAATCCTACATGTCAACCCTACCTGCACAGATTGCATCTCATAATTAACCTAGCATTACAGGATTCATGTGGTGCTGGTGGTATAGTATTTCATTTACATTTCATTGTAGAAATACACCTTAGACCAAATCATCTAGAATGTACCCAGTCTTGTCCGATGTGATTTCTAGGTCGTTGTAGTATTGAGAAAAAGTTCATAAGCTCTTTAGAATTGTTGTATTTCTACATAAATGAGACCAAAAATGTCGTAAGATCTTGATCTATGTCCTAATAATAGATACATAATAAAAATGATGGGCGGCACGGTGGCCCAGTGGGTAGCGCTGTCGCCTCACAGCAAGAAGGTCCCGGGTTCAAATCTCGGCTCGGGTGCCTTTCTGTGTAGAGTTTGCATGTTCTCCCTGTGTCCGCGTGAGTTTTCGCCGGGCACTCTGGTTTCCTCCCACAATCCAAAAACATGCTGCTGCATAGATGAATTGGCTTGCAGACTAAATTGACCGCAGTGCCTGGTGATGGACTGGCGTCCAATCGTGGGTATATCCTTGCCTTGTGCCCTGTGTCTGCCGGGATAGGTTCCAACTCACCGCAACCCTGTACAGGACTAAGCGGTTTCCCCCGTTCTCGAGCCAAGAGTCGCCGCGGATGAAAGGCGCTGATGAAACTCCCTTCATGTTCCGTGACCGCTTCGATATGTGCTGGGTAGCGGCGTGCACCCCGATGGCCTTTACGGCCAAATGAAATGTCTGCGTCCATAAATATATACGTAAAAATCCTATAAAGACTTACTGCTACAAGAGGTACTCACGGTAACATTCTGCTGCACTGCGCTTGTGAGTGCTGCGTGGGTGTGCATCCTTAGGGTATGATGACAGATGATGATGTGGGGAGCGGTGGCTCAGCAGATAGCGCATTGGGCTACAAACCCGGCGGTCCGAGTTCGAATCCGGCTCACGGCCAACACCCATGACGATTTTCTGAACCGGTCCCAGGCCTCCCCTAGAGTGACTCAGCCTCAAACGAGTACCTGGTGCAGTGCGTAAACATTGCCACTCGGGAGACAAAGGCAGGCGGGCGTGATGCTGGTCACCCACCTCGTGTGCCTATTCGATCTTCATAGGTGCTCGCTAACTGCACTTGACCCTCACAGTCCGTTCCGGCTCCACTGCGGGATCTGTGTCTAAGATGACGTCAGGAATCGGTTCACCTGCCTTGCGGTGCGATCGCTTTGATCTGCTTTAGTCCCGTTGCGCTCGTATCGCCGCAGAGTACAAAAGTCGTGTATGTGTCGTAATATTTTAAATTATTTGCATTAATTTTGCAGGCGCAATGAGATACCTGTTATGTGAAAACCATTGTATATTAAGAGTTCTGATGTGCTTGTCCAGGCTCACTCTCAACACACTGCAGTTATGAAACAACATGTTTTGGCTACAACCATTCAGAAACACCTGATGATGTCTCAAACACGGGAGGCCAAACGTCGCGGGAGACAGCAGGAGCACTCGATACGGCTATCCCGAAAGAGCAGTTATGAAGAGTGGTTCCCCATACAGAGATTGTGTGTCTTGTTGTTGCTGGCTTAAGCGGCTGCTGTCCAGCTTGATCTGCGTTGCCCAGTTACCCCCAATCCCCCTTCTCTCCAATACTGGAGCAGAGTTTTCTTCAGAACGAATGACCTTCTCGATGCCAACCTATGTTAGTCGGAGGGTCCTCCTTGTCGCTACTGAAAAAAGGCTTGTAAAATATTCTTGTCCTCCTGGACCTCAGGGCAGCCGTTGGTACCATTAACGATCATACCTGCTGGAGAGACTGGAGGGCATTGGGGTCTCTGCCTGTGCCCTGCATTGACTGAGCTCCTACCTCTATGACCGGGAGCAGTTCGTCAGCCTCGGAGGACGTAACTCAGAGCTCTATCATGTTCTGTCTGGAATTCCTCAGGATTAAGTCCACGGCCATTTCTCGTCAGCATCTGCACAACATCACTGGCCGCATCTTACGCTGCCTCAATCTAAACCACCATTCCTATGCTGATGACATCCAAATCTATATCCACGCAAAGCCGTCAATGCTTCTGGTCTTTGCGTGTCGTCTTAACTGTTAACTGTGAAGGTGTGACTCAATTCAAATATCTTAAAAACTACATGGGTACAAAACAGAAGTTTTGTAATGATTATCAGAATACCGTGCCAGTTGTCCAAGTCTGAACCCGTCCATTTGCTGCTTGACCTGCAGACAATCCAAGTTTCGAAGGTTGTCCGGAGTCTATGGGTAACTCTTTGATTCCTCGCTCACCTTCGAGACACACATCAATAAGGTGACAAAGGTAGCCTATTTCCATCTCAGACATATAGCCAGTCTACACAGTATCCTGCCATCATCCAATGCTCACAAGCTAATCCACATCTTCATCTTTTTACGAATGGATTATTGCAATGCACTACATCCAGGTATCCCTGCCTGCCTTATCAGTCCTCTCTAAAGTGTGCAGAATGTGACTGCCTGAGTCCTCATCCACTCTCCGATTCATGATCACATATGCCCAGTGCTGGCGTATCTCCACTGGTTACAGGTTAAATACAGCATTGAATTCAAGACCCTCCTCATCTACAAGGCTCTCATTGGTGCTTCTCCAACATACATCTGTGACCTACGTCAGGCACCCTCCCCAACACAACTTCGATCCTCCAATACGGTTTTGCTATTTGTGTCCAGATCGCACCTCCATTCGCTATGTGACGGAGCCTTCTCGCGCGCTGCTCCCAATCTCTGGAACTCACTTTTATTAGAAATTCGGTCAGCTGTGTCCCTGGGCGTCTTCAAATCTCGTCTCAAGACGGACTCATTCCAAAAGGCCTTGAAATCCACTGGCTGGGACTGTTGATGCTGCTCAATGCTGTCTGCTTGTACAAATGCGTGCTATTGGCCTGTGCTTGCTCAGGAATACTTCCTTTATTTGTTTTAACAATTGTTTTGTTTTCATTTGATGTCCTTCATTGATTTATAGTTATTTCTAAACATCTTTTCTGATGCTGGCATGCCGTTCTCTCTGTAGCTCTACGCTGCGCAATGTGGCCCTCGGTTGAAAGGCGCTTTAGAAATACAGGTGATAAGAATTTTTTTCTAGAGCCATTTGTAAGCATTTAAATACGCATCCTTCATCGTTTATTTTTTTTTACAAAATACAGTTGTAGGAGTATATTATAGAGAGCTTCAAATCCCCCATCATAACCCCATAACAGTAATTATATAATAGGCATTACAAAAATGTTAGCTTACACGATATATTTAAGTTGCCAGGCATTCTTTACAGATGATGGTGCTAAAGCGCTTCAGCTTTACTGTCAATTCAATCTTTAAATCGTTGCAACAATGTATTTTTTATTTTCTAGAAAATCGCTCTGAATTTTCCAGCAGTTGATTCAACTGTCATCGGTCTGTGAGAACATTAAAGCTCATAGAAAATCTGGGGGATTGAGAGCACAAATAGATTACAATCGTTAGGCACACTGTACCACTGCTGCTCAGTCGATATATACTTTTATGTCTCGCCTAAACCTGTTGTGTCAGCTCAATAACGTAAATGGAACATTCCAGCTCCTTTGTCAGTGTCTTTCTGTGTGAAGACCCCCATATGCTGTGTTAGCCATGGTGATCGCTTGACCATATTTAACCAAACTGATTTGAGTGTTCGTTGGCAAAGGGGGATAGCCACGACCACTTGGAATATCACTCGCCACCAGCATCAGACATTGCTGGGAATGGAACTCAGGTTGCCGGGTTCATACTTCATTGTGATTTACACTGCACCACCACCATACAAAAACGTCACAGCACGTCATAAAATAATCATAATTGCACTTCGAGAGCGCTTTTCAGGCGAGTGTCACAAAACGGTGCACATTATTATGGATAGAAGGGCATGAGCAGGCCCGGGTGCGGGAGTAGGAGTAGGCCAGCGTGTGGGAGTAGGAGTAGGCCAGTGTGTGGGAGTAGGAGTAGGCCAGTGTGTGGGAGTAGGAGTAGGCCAAAGTAGGCCAGTGTGCGGGAGTAGGAGTATAAAGTAGGCCAGTGTGTGGGAGTAGGAGTAGGCCAGTGTGCAGTGAGTAGGAGTAGGCTAGCGTGCGGGAGTAGGAGTAGGCCAGTGTGTGGGAGTAGGAGTAGGCCAATATATGGGAGTATGAGTAGGCCAGTGTGTGGGAGTAGGAGTAGGCCAGTGTGTGGGAGTAGGAGTAGGCCAGCGTGTGGGAGTAGGAGTAGGCCAGTGTGTGGGAGTATACAGTAGGCCAGCGTGTGGGAGTAGCAGTAGGCCAGTGTGCGGGAGTAGGAGTATAAAGTAGGCGAGTGTGCGGGAGTAGGAGTATAAGTAGCCCAGTGTAAGTGGCGGAACGAGTGAACAGCGCTGCCATCAATCTTGTCAAGCAGAGGTCACATGCAGATGATTGCTGAGGTTTCTCTGTGATATATCCACTTACGCTCGCCGCTCTTTAACGTGAAGAGAAAAGCGCAGCTGTGCTAGAGATCCAAAGGTAGGAAACATTGCTCTGTGACATGATGCCAACGAGCGGAAAATTAGAGGAACAATTTACATTTTGTAGCTGCATCTCATTTGCATAAATCATAAATTGTAGCTGCTATCTCGCGCACGCGCAATGCGATTCTCATATTCCGAGCGAAATTGCCGATGTTATCCGACTAATTGATGCGTCGTTATATTTGCGATGCACACGGCGTGTGCTGTCCGCAAATTGAATGTGATTAGCGAGCAGGCCGCGGTCTGTTGTCGGCGCCGTCATTGAATTAGCGAGCGGCGCGGCAGATGCCGCCCCGTAATGCGATACGGAGCAGGTAACGAGGGCCTTGCGCAGCACACGGGATCCGATTATCCGCTGCCCTTTCGCCGGACGCGCGGCCGAACCACCACGCCGGCATCACGTCGGCGGGACCGGCATCACGTCGGCGAGACCGGCAGCACGTCGGCGAGACCGGCATCACGTCGGCGAGACCGGCACCCGCACGCTCACCCAGACGCCCGCCTTGCTCCGCTTTCCTGGAGTGTGCGAAAGCACGTGCGGCCGTGCCACCTGACGCCGAGTTGCGCTGCCTCCTCGCAGCGGCGCGCGGGGCTCCGTGTAAATTAACCGGGTGCTTCTAATAATAATAATAGCGCTGACGGTAACGCGCTGAGGTCCCACGCCTCCTCGTGCTTGGACGCAGAGGCGTGAGGAAAACGCGGACACGTGGCGAGAGCAGCAGGCAGCCGTGCAGCCAGCCAGCGGCAATATTTTGTCAGACACTGTCCTCTATATTATGATGTTATCGGCCATTTAATGAATTAGCGTTGTTTAATTTGATGGAGAAAACCAGAGAACCTAGAGGAAACCCATGCAAACAAGGGGAGGACACACAAACTCCATACAGAAAGGTGCCCGTGGCAGGAATCGAACCGTCTCAGGCAAGACTTTCTTTCTCTTAGGCCACTGCGCCACCACGTCACCCTCTGTGGACTTTGCGTGTTCTCCCCGTCTCTGCGTAGGTTTTCTGCAGGTACTCTGGTGTCCTTCCACAGTCCAAAGATATGCTGCTGCTTTAGTTAATTGGCCTGCTGGCTAAATTGCTTCCAGTTGGTGTCCCAACTTGGATATAACCCTGCCTGCTGTAATTGGATAGGCTCCCCTGTGACCCTGTACAGGATTATGCAGGGAATGCTAATGAGAGACTCAATGAATATTGCGTGACAGTTACACAGTGGATTGGTGTATTACAGTCCGCCATCAGTTGATGTGCAGGTCAGGTGTGGTGGGTAAAGTGTGGGTACTTCCACTTACAATTTGTTTGGCCTCTGTGAGGCGAAAATACTACCCAGTCAAGATTCTTGTCTCTGCAGCGGTGTGAGACCTTCACTTGTACCTGGCAAGGGTACTCTGAGGAACACGGATTAAACACTTTCTTATTCAGGGGGTAACATTAAAAAAAAACAACCTTTACAGAAAGGGCAGCAGTAGGCTTGATGCTTGTCCATCTACTAGCCATGCCATAGCCGCGGAGGTGGATTGCACGCGTACGGTGACCTTGGTGAGATCCACTCACCCTGCCTCAAGTGTGGTGGATTGCGATTCATGTGCCATCGTGTCCCTGGCTGGTAGGGGTCATTCCGCGTGATTAACACAGACGCAGGTGACCACTGCGACTCGATGCTGGGATTTTTGTAGCACACAAATCACCGTTTATCCAGGAGTTCCATAATCCAAGGACGATTTTTATTTCCGGGGAGAGTCTCACCACATCGGGTTTATATTTTAAGACGTTCTCAGCCAGCTTATCGGTGTTTGTACAAACGGCGGTGAAATCGTAGCACTCGCAGGACAACGAACACGCGGGACGATGCCGACTCCATAGCCGCGTACAGACCGGAAGTCACGGCATCGGTCCACCTGCCGCCGCCGCCACCACAATCTCCCGGCGCGTCAGGTTAGGCCACTTATACGGTGGTGCAGTGACTAGCGCTGCTGCCTCATAGTAGGAAAGCCTGAGTTCGATCACTGGCTCGGATGCCTGCGTGGATTTGCATGTTCTCCCCTTGGGCGCATGGGTTTTCGCTGAGTACTGCGGTGCCCTCTCACAGTCCAAAGACATGCTGCCTATGTTAATTGTCCCGACTCATTTACCCCCGGTGCCCTGAGATATTTTAACTTGCTTACCCCTCCTCGCTGGACACTGTTAAAAAGCGCTTCGGATCTCAACGGTGCCTTCCAGCTCCGATTCAACCTGACTCGCGTACGATCCTCAACCCCCCCCACCACCGGCCTCCGTGGCGCCGACTCGCAGCCGCCGCCGCCGCCGCGCCGCCGCGCCAGCAGCCCCCATTAGCGATGCATGGCGCAGGGGTCGGGTGAGTACACGCGCGTCCAGACAGAGAGGTAGCAGGTGCTCGCAAGTAATCTCAGATTAAGGACGCGCTCTGCCAAATGACAATGATATTGCGCGTGCCTGGCATGCAAGCAGCTCGGACATCTGGTGGCGAGGGCGAGAGAGTTGGGACGGTGACACAGGTCGCTTCGCAGGCGGGTGCAGCCTCTTGGCGGCGCGCGCGCGCACGCACGCACTCGTGGGGCATTGCTGTGGAGCATCGTGAGTGACAGCAACCGTTGTCGCTCCGCATATGAATGAGAAGTCTGGGTTCATCGTCACCCCGTTGGCTTTCCGGACCACTGCAGGTGTAAAGGACTCAATACTAGTAATGATAATAATAGTTGCATTTATAGAGCGCTATTCACCCGAGGGTCACAAAGCGGCGCACAGAGCTGCGGAGAGCACGGCATGCCAACAACATCAGGACAGTTCAACTGAAAGTCAAAGTTGAACGAGGTGAAAGCTCTCTCGAGGCCAGGAAAGATCTTATTTGCAAGAGTGCACTGCAGCACTATCGAGCAATATTTCTTGACGCTGACTCGACTGGTTTTTACATTCTGGGCTTCATCAGTAGTTCGGCTTGTTGATGCTGCTTAATGCGATGTTATTGGCAAGAGCATTCCACATCAAACATGGCACGCCCATTAAACGCAAAGGCGCTGCCGTACATACACTCATTTTGCGTTGCAGTGGCGCATCTCATCTCATTGTCAGAAACCGCTTAGTCCTGTAGAGGGTCGTGGTGAGCCGAAGCCTATCCCGGCAGACACAGGGCGCAAGGCACGGATATACCCCGATGGTGCAGTGGAGCATCTCTCTCCAAATAGAAAAACAATTTTTTTGTCATTCGTCAGCCTACCGTTAATTACTATGAGTAATTACTATGAAAAATCCATAGTAATTGATCAAATGACGTTACTTACGTGCAAATGGCAAATGTGTTTGCGTGCAGTATTGTTTATAATTACATGACAAACAGAGTGGAGGTGCTGTGGTTAACTCACTGCGGTATGAGCGCGACGATCCGAGTTTGATTCTCGCTCATGGCCAGCATCAATGGTGGATATCAAGAATGCTCCTGAGCCTCTTCACATCACCGCTGCGGAGACGGAGTCAGCCAGGCAGGGTGTTGGTCACACTCTCCCATCGTGTGCTGCCCGGGCCGCAGCAGTTGACCCAACAGCGCGTTGTTGTCATAACACATTTAAAACAACAAGGTGGGAATCGAATCTCCTTGGGCAGGACCTTCTCTCAGTGAGGTTCATGCTACCACTGCGCCGACACGCGGCTGTCATGGCCGTATGGGGGATCTTTGCTTTTGTGTGTGTTTGTCATGCAGGCTTAAATCATGTGTATTGTTTAATTTCCTCTAATCTAATTATAATAATAATAATTCGGTCGTGCTGTGTTATTCATTCCCAAGCGATATTATCTCATGTGTAAGATTAAAAATTGAGTGGTGACTCAACCATTACCGGTAATCGTTGGCTTTAATGTGAACGTGCGTTTCTAAAATATCTATCTTTTTACGTGACGAACCCAGATGCACTGCTCGCGTCGCGTAGAGGTCGGTTTAACGCTCAACGCTTTGCACAGCGTTGTGAATGTTAACGACCGTGAGCGAGCAGACAACGATCCACGGTGGTCGGCCCGCGCTCACACGGAGCGAACGCAAAACTCCGTCGCGCTCCGGGTTTCCCGTGAGCGTTTGCACGGCGCCGCCAAGCACCGAACGACACGCGGTTGGCGCGACACGCGGTTGGCGCGACACGCGGTTGGCGCGACACGCGGTTGGCGCGACACGCGGTTGGCGCGACACGCGGTTGGCGCGACACGCGGTTAGCGCGACACGCGTCCGTCCGTCGCGGTGGTATTCGCCGTCATCGCCGTCATCGTCGTCATCGTGACGCTGCTTTACCGCTGCGCTCGAGAGAGGCTCTCGCTCATGGTAATCAGGGCTGCCCGTATCAATGTGTGTTTTCATCATCGACATCATCGGAAGGCAATCTCATCGCGGCTTGCATGCGTTAGAGCGTAGTTTAATAACCTAATGGACTAACGGAACTGAGAATAGCAATGTTTGACCGCGGACAAAGAATAGCGTGCAGTCCGGATTCCAACAGCATTATTAGACATCTTCCACTGCCTTACAAAACTGGTTTACTTTGCTATCGATTTATCTTCAAGGTCACAATTGTTTATCTTGGTGAGCTGTTCAATTTCTAATGGATACTCGCGTATGTTTCATCAGCATCCTCCTTGTCTTTCCAGCTGTGGTCAATCCACTGCTGGATTAAGGCCTTCCCAAGCCGTTGCCGCCGCCTCTCGTAGTCCTGCGATTTAATAAACCAGTTAGTCCCTGCACACAGACCGATATCGTCGATGCATTGCTTTGGCGGACCTCCGTGTGCAACCGATATGATTGTGCTCAGTAACATCATCGTCTGTGTCGCCCCGTCTCACGAGACTCAGCAGCGTGCGGCTCATTTGCCCATAATCACGCAGAGAGCAGAGCACATGAGCAACCGTTGCACAGGTGGAACGACGGAAATAGTGTTGAGCGCCTTTATCCAGCGGTGAACTGCGGGCTGTGTTTACAGACGATCGGCTGAATGAATCCTTTAAAGCTTTCCATAACCCCCCCCTCGAGACAGAGAGAGAGAGATCACCCACCTGCCTGGTAACAGCTATACGGACTTTCCCTTTTAATCAAACGGCGCCTGAAAAGTAAACGGTTGCTTATTGACTGCTGGGCTAAGCGTGCATTCACTATTCGTGGTCTCATTAAGTACGTCGTGTTCAACCATTTGTTAGGATTGAACTGACATCTGTCTACAATTGTGTTTTTGATTGAAGAATAATACCGGGTGGAGGGACGTGTGCCTGTCTGTGCCATATACAGTGAGGATGTCATAATCTGGCTCAACATTTTGTTCAAAAGAGACCTGGTTTAGCATCGAATCAAATGACTAGGATATCAACGTTTCCGACTGTTCTCATTGCTCAAGGCTCTTGTTGCTCGTGAAGCTGCAGCAGTTTTCTAGTCAGGAGCCGTGTTGCTCTGTGGTCTCCTAATCGAGTGATTTTAGATCTTTGGCTGATGCACGAGAGGAGATATCTGAGGTTGTGATGGAAGATGTGAGCAAGCGTGGTTGGCCTTATAAAAAATATGCTGTCAACGTTTGTGAAAATCTCAACGGCATAGTTGATTGACTTTTACTAGTATGATCTGGACATCATTGCAAAAGACAATCTTTATTGTGAACGTGGTTGAAATTATTTGGGGTTTAAATTTTCAGTGATTCAGGTGTTTTTATTGTTGAAAAATCCCAGTGGTTACGAACATTTATCATACTTTATAAATATAGACATCTTACATTCACAGTTATTATGCATGTGTCATTCTGTAGGCGGGGATAGTGATGGCAGTGTTAATGTGATTGTGATATTTCTGAGGCCGCGAAACGTTTTTAGTCAAAACAGCGTTAATAATTGTATTGGCGGCAGTGATGGGAGCATTGACAATTCATCCGTGACAACACATTCATTTGTGGCATCTCATTTCTAACAGCGTGCTGTCACAGCAGTGTAACGGTTAGCCCAGCAGGCAGATCCAGAGGTCGCTGGTTTCGTTCAATTCAATCTCCCGGCAGAAGACTTGGAACGATGTCGCACTTTTCTTAAATCCCACCGACTCCATCATCCATGCGTATGTGAACATCACAGTTATTCTCATGGCTGCTCCTGTGTGGTGGGGTAAAGTGTGAGTACTCACACCTCTTCTAAGACAGCGTAGAGGAAGCATTCAAATATATTTTTTTAACGTTGTTCCGTGGGGCTTCCTCCATCGGAGGCCCTTCCGCCTGCAGCGGCTTGGGCTTGCAGTAGCGGGGCTGCACCTTTCCACATTTAGCGAGTGAGTGATGTCCCTGCCGTGCAGATGAATCGGAGCCATCTCAGCCCGGGGCCTCGTGGTCTTGGTGCGCGAGCCCCGCCGTCACCAGTCCGCTCACCCCCAGCGGCAGCGACGGCGACCGCGTCCTCGGTGTCGCTGATGCGGAGGCCGAAGCCACCTTGAGAGGGAGGATCGAACGATTCTACGAGTCCGTCGCTCTGGACGGCGGGCAGGAGCGGCGAGATCATCGACGGCAGCCGGACTGTCCGCCGCGGGACGGGTCGTCGCCGTGGCCCGCGATGGCCGAAGGGCCTTACCCCATCCACGAGTGCCCTTGGGCCGGCACGGCACCGCAGGTGGCGGCGCGGGCGCGTGCGGCGCTGCTGGATGCCACGGCTTCCCTGGCGGCGGCCGGGGGCCGTCCGTACGCGCAGCGCTGCGTCGCGATGGCGGGGCTCGTCCTGCGGGCGCACGGGAGCGGCGCGTTCGCCGGCACGGCGTCGCGCGCCGTGCCCGGCTTGGCGGGCACCCTCGTGGATTGGGTGCTTGCGGTGTCGGCCTCGCACGGTGGGGATGGCGAGTAGAGCCGGGAGACGCGACGCGCGGGGGATTCATCGTCGCAGTGTCGTCTGTTGACTCTGGTCCAGGTAGACAAGGTTAGACGAGACGACTGCCTACCCCGGATGAATCGTTTACCAAGCGTGCATTTTATTTCATTAAGATTTGTTAGACATTGTTTATATCATCCTGCAGCGATCCCTACGCTGGACGGACTTGAAACATCACATTTGGACCTTTTACATAATTTCCAGCGTATGTTAGTGACATTTAACATGAACCTACTTTCAAATAAATGCACAATAAAAGAACAGACAAACATCCCAGACAAAAAATATTCCAGACAACTGTCTCTCTGGCTGAATAATTATTGACATTTTCAAGGTGCCTTTCACCTACAGGTTAATAAACACTACATACGATAAGACTCCCATAACTGATGGATAAATGAAACGTGAACTGGCTGGGCAGACTTTGTAGTCGGTCTCACGTTTCCTGTGGATGAGAATAGGCACTTAGCGCGTACAAGTGAATGCGCACAAAGGGAACGGCTGCAAGCAGCGATGATGCAGGATAATCACGATTGAGTGATTTTTCCTGCAGCTGCAGGAGGCCGCAGATGGTTCTGTTGATATTGAGGGCCCTTATCCAGCAGGGCTGAAGAGAAGAGGGGTCGATGCTCAGGTGCCTGGGTAGGGCTTGTTTACAACAAGACAATAACCATCCAGACGAAAAATTCATTATGGAGAGCTCGATAATACTTTGAAAACACACGAAATATATCGCGATAATGAAATTAAATTATTAGATTTTAATATTCACGGCACATTGAAAGTACCGATTCTGGACGAAGGACATGCCCCGTGTGGGTCATGGGGAGTTGTTTGTCCAGAAATCAAACTCGAGTCACCGGGCTCACGATGCATGTGTGAGAAGCACTGCACGTTGTACTGCACGTTGCACTGCACATTGCAACGCGCAAGCCCCTCCAGCACGATACCGCCACGGCCCATTCGTAGGAGCGGCGGTTGAACGCGAGCGATGTTAAATCTTTGTGCGCTTTTCTGCACCACCGCGCCGCTCCGACGGACTGTGCTTGTGCTGTTGCCATTCCCCGGACTCCGTGAGGTCGACTTTGACCTTGCTCGCCCACCACAGGAAGCTGGTCATGCCAGGGGGGGCAGCCGCATCACGACCTCATTTCGTGGCCGATGCAGAGCACGCACCTTGAATTAAAGCGTGGGCCAGGCACCGGCAGATGAGGCCACTAATCTTGATAGATGTCTAATTGCTTCATGGGACGAACGAGGGGAGCGTGATTGAAATGCTGTTGTAAGCTGCCCCCACCCCCTCTCGAGATAATAGCCAGCGCGAGTTCTGTGTCGCTCAAATGCACCAATTTATATGACGTGTCCCAAGGGAAGCAGGCTCTTGTGTCTCATGCGTTTCCCATAATTATGAAATATTTCACCGCAATTATTTACTTTGCTGTCTCCGCAGCGATGCAAATTTGCGGGAGGCGTTGTTTGCTGATGTATTGATGTAATGTATTTACCAATGCTTTGTAATAAATTGTCTTCGCTTGGAACGCTACGCAAGAGTGAATGTATTATTACATGAATATGCTGGTCTACACGGTGGTGCAGAGATTTGCGCTGCCGCATCACAGCAAGAAGGTCCCCGGTTCTGTGGAGTTTCTATTTTCTCCCCCGTGTCTGCAAGGGTTTTCGTCGGGTACTCTGGTTTCCTTCCACAGACCAAAATCATACTGGCTAGGTTAATTGATCTTACTAAATAAGAACTGTCAAGAACTGCTCTTTTGGAAAAGCCGTGTCTAACATGAAAGAGCTGCTTTTTTAAGCAAATCCCAGATATCTCATTGTCAGAAACTGCTTAGTCCTGTACGGGGTCGCGGTGAGCCGGAGCTTATCCCGGCAAACACAGGGCACAAGGCAGTGATATACCCACGGTGGGACGCCATTCCATCACCGAGCACTGCGGGAAATTTAGTCTGCAAGCCAATTAACCTATGCAGCAGCATATCCCTTTAAACGTGGGAAAGTTGAAACTTTCACCCTGTTGGTCTGTCCCCACGTGCATCTCCCTACCGCAAGCTGGGGGCCCTTTATCAAGGGTTGACTTGAACTCTTTCAAATGGGCTTTGCCGAGTCGTGCGATAACAACACGCGCGGCTTAGCCGCTTCCCGTCACTGCAGGAGGCCTTTGTCGGTTCAAAAACATTGCCCCGCGAGTATGAACAGTGCGGCGAAGATGGACTGACATCTTAACGCGTGGCACAGTGTTCGTCCATTGTCGAAGGCATCGGTTGTTAGAACGACTCGCGCGGGAGGAAACCGCAGCGAGGTTGGTGCGTGGGGAGGGAGTTCAGCCACGTGGTCAGCTGGCGCCAACCCTCCAGACACCGCGC
>JAZEWT010000010.1:931946-946236 GCA_036362905.1 Mordacia mordax | reverse complement strand
GAGCGAGCGTACAGAGAGCAGTCACGCGAGGGACGGGTTCAGTCACAGACGCCGTCACACCGATCATATCACGGTTTCCGCATTCAACGCGCGGGGCGCATTTGATTATGAACACCCTGACGCACAGGTGTTCATCACACGTCTTCACCCGCGCTCTCACAGTAAGCCTCAACGCTCGCCCGCACACCCGTCTCACGCACAACACGCATCCTGGTTCATTCAGCTGCGGTTCACAGTCACAACCGTCACACACACAGCGTACGTGCGACGATTTCGTCTCAGCTCACGAATCGCCGCCCACACACGCACTCTGACACACGGACGCCCCTCTCTGGGCATCGCTCCGCAAAAACTGTTCTGTCGGTGTCGACGTGACGAGTGTTCCTCCTCGATACTTCGACGTTCCTCCTCCCACACTGGAGAAACGCCTGATGATGCCTCCAGCGTGGGAGGCGAAACATCACGAAGGAGAGAGGAGGAACAATCGACGCGGCTGTCCCGAGAGAGCAGCTTTTCGAAGCAATCATCATGCATCGAGCCGTGAAAACCTACAGCATTACAATACAATTAATGTTCACAAAAATAAGGAATAAGCGTTCCTGAGCAGGCACGGGTCAACAGCGAGTCATCATCCAAGCATGCAGCAGTGAGCAGCATCAACAGTCCTAGCCAGAGGACCTCAATGTCTTACGGACCAAGTGAGTCTTGAGACAAGATTAGAAGATGCTCAGGGACTCAGTTGAGCGAATATCTATTGGAAGTGAGTTCCAGAGTCTGTGGTCAGCGCGCGGTGCGTGGTTGAGACCCCACAGCCTGCGTGCTGCTATAAGGCAGTGCTAATGATGGAGCACCACTGCCGTGTCATTTTATTTCGCCATCTAAAATCTAACCAGGACGGCTCTGTGGCGCGGTGAGTAGCGCTGCCGCCTCACAGTAAAAAGCACCTGGGTTCGACTCCCTGCTCGGGTGCCTGGCTTTGTACGGTTGTATGTTCTCTCCGTGCTCACCTAGGCTCTCGCCCGGTACCGCAAAACCGCAATCAAAACGTTATTGTTGCTCATTTGCCGTTCTTATGTCGTTGTTGTCGTGCCGTTCTCTCCAAAGCTCTGTGCAGCCCTTTGTGACCCTCGGATGAAAGCGCTCTAGAAATACAATTATTATTATTGCAGCGATTTTCTCCCACAATGCGAAGACGCGCTGCTGCATTGTCCTGAGTAAATTACCCTGTGCCCAGATTGGTGTCCCACCCTGAGTATCGCCTTTCCTTCTCCCCTGCGTCTGCAGAGATAGGCTGTTTATCCCGCCACGCTGGACAACTGTTAAAAATGGCTAGAAGGCACAACGATTCCAGCTTAAATACAACCGGACTGACTACTTGAGATATATATTCCTGGCCAATGCCATTGCAATAACCAGCAATCTGTAACAACCATCTCCCCCATCCCTCTCTACAGTTTCCTCGCTACGCCTCGATGTCCATGACCACACATCGACTTTGTGCGAGTTGTAAATTATATTATTCTTATTCTTATTCTGGTGAATTGTGTTCGCGTTTTACACTGCATGCGCAATCTTTGTGTGTATATCTTGTGTTCACACGTTTAACGTTGGTTGAGCAGATAATTGTGGGCATGCCTGGCACCTATTAACGCCAGTAAATATTTCCACAGTGTAAATATTTCCCGTAAGTGTCGTCAATAATCACCCCTTGTTCCTGGAAGAAGTGAATCACTTAAAGTCTAGGGTTTGTGTCAGTTACACAGCGTAGAGTCCTCTCTCTCTCTCTCTCGCTCTCTTATTCTACTTACCCCGACGATCTGTCCCGGGGTTTTGTTCCACCGAGGTGGCAACCCTACCTTCCACTGCAGAGCGTACCCGGGTAACCGTTGTTTGTAAATCCCACTGCAGCAACGCTATCGTAGTTGAATTCCACGGAGCCGGGTTGCTCAGTGTGGCCGCTGCCAATTGCTCGCGTTCACAGGCACGGTCTCTGTGATTCTGGAGTCCCAGGCAAAATTCAATGACGAGGCCCTCCCGCAACGCTTAAAATTCACTGACACGAACGTCGCTTGACCAGACGCCGCCCCCCGCCCCCCCCCCAACCTCCTCCCGCTGGGTTGCCCCATGACTGGGACCGATAGCGCCAGTGCACCGTTCAGTGGCGGTGCCAACGCCCTGAGGGCGCTCAGCAGAGGTTATATTTGGGGAGAAAGTCTCGCTCCATTTCTGCAGTCCTAGTGAGATGAAGCTGAGACAGAGGCTTGAGACGCGGACGGAGTGAGATGAGAGAAAGGACACGAAGAGCCACGTGGCAGACGGGAGGACATGGATGGACAAAATTAATTCGCTTTTTAAAAAAATGTGAATTAGCTTGTTGTGTTCATGCGCGTTTAAATTCGGGCTCAGAAACACCTGATGATGCCTTCAACGTGGGAGGCAAAACGTTGCGACGGAAGGCGAAGCAACACACGAAGCGGCTATCCCGCAAGCACAGCTACGGACAACAATTCTCATAATTGGAGCCGTGACAACAAACCCAGATCAGTACATTTCATACACTTCTAGTGCGTGACCCGGAGCCCCCCCTCCAACTCCATCTTCAACTGCTTGGGTCTCACTCGCGCGGAACGCACCTACGGAGTAGGGGCACTCCTCCAGCCAGAAGATGACCATGAGCGGCTTCCTGCTCAGCACCGATGTCTTCAGCCCCTCCTCGTACGTCTGCACCCAGTTGATGGCATCGCCCCAACCATTGCTCAGCGTCTTCGTGACCGGAGCTTTCTTCGCTTCTTGAGCCGAGGCCAGCGCCACGAGGGCTAGCGCCGCGCACAGCACCTGGGTCTTCATGTCTCTGTCTTCTCTACAAACCCCGCTTCGCAACTCTGCTCCGCAGCTCGCCCGCCCGTGTACCCCCGTGTGTGTGCGCGGCTGTGTGCGTGCGGCTGTGTGCGTGCGCTCGCGTTGGTCAGAGGGGAGTTGAGGTGAAGTCCAGGCTCCGATTTATAGCGGGCACCCCCTTCACGGGGGCACCGAGGTGACGGGCGGTTGGGTCGGTGGCGCCGTGGGAGGGTGAGAGATCTGTCCAATAGGCGAGTGACCAGTTGGCACTTGGACAATGGGCAGGTGGCCCCTTCTCTGCACTGGGGTCCCTCTGGACCAATGGTTGAGTGCCCAGTAGCGGACCGATAGGGGGGCGTCGGCCCGCACCCCGGACCTAAAAACTCACCATGAAGCACAAGCACCAAGTCGAGAGCCCTTGAACTCATTAAGCCTAATGATCTGGAGGGGCGTTCAACTACAGGCTGGTCCGTATCTCTGCTGACCCCGTATAAGCAATATAAAAAGTAAACTTTATTCATCTGAGATTAATCATTGCTATTTCAAATACGAACGAGCAAAGGAAGCAACGTTGTTAATTACATGTGGACATGTGAGCCACGCTCTCCTGGGTCAGTGGAGGTTGCTTGTGGGCTCAGACTTTCATGTGCGAGGTTGCGTCGCCATGAACGGGTCCAGTACCGGCGGATTTAATCAACGCTGGCTTATAGAGGCACACTGCGTGGTAAATACTAACACGCTTACGCTCGGTAGCCAAGGGAATCGATTACTAATCATAGGTTTCACCGTTTTTAGGTGGTTTAAAATACTCATTTGTAATAATACAAGATATTTGCAATCGATTTTCCGGTAATAAAGCGGAGGATTTCTTTGATTGTATTTAACCAGTTAATGTCACTGAAGGACTTGACTCGATCTCTTGTGTGTGTATGTATATACATACATATGTGTGTATGTATGTACACACACACACGCAGACACGTGGTGAAGCGTAAATAATGACTCTGTGTTGGTAAGAACACAACTGGCATAAACATTCAAATCAAAATTTCCTCGGACAGTTATAATCCAGCATCTCCTGGGGGCGAGTTTGACCACGGCTGCCCGACGCGTGTGTTAATTGGATCGTTACGTAGGTGAACACTTGACATCTCCGTGGGGTTTTACAAGAGGTGCCATAACTGCTGCGCTTGACTCGCACATCCTGATTTTAGGGGGGCTGTGAAGGGGACTACAGCTTATGAAGGGAGGCAGCTGGACCCTTAACTCAGCAGCAGGTGCTCAAGAGTGGATCCAGTCCCTCTAGCCAGTGAATCAAGGAATATTCAGCGTGGTCCACATGTCTTGTGACTCCTATTTAATTAACCCCTAACACGCTTACTTTGCTACGCATTGCAGACGGGTGACACGAGTTCATGTACAATCGCAGGCTCGTCGTGAGCAGTGCTCGCGAACGATAAATCAGAAAACGCAGTCTACGACAGCTGCTCGAGACGATCTCTGCGACATTTCACAAAGCAGCGACGCCAACATGGACACTGTTGAGATGGGATCATGAGCGACTCTCCGTAGCGTGAACTCTGCATGAACGCAGCGAAAAGTTGACATTTGGTGATGAACTGAGACGAACGATTCGCTTACTGACACCACCCCGATTATAGAGCAATCTCGTAATTAAACGACAATGGTATGAAGCGATGCTATTTTAATTAACGTGCTATTGCAAAAGTAACGAGAAGTTACGGAGAAGTCGATTATTTTTGTCCAACTGTTCTGTTTATTCCAGGGTACTATGCGGTAACTATCGGTACGATTTCGTATTAATCCCCTTTCCCATATCTCGCACGTGTCTCTCCGTGAGATCAAGCGGGGGCTGCAGACATGGGGTGGCACAGCTTATGGGGCCAGATCCAGATTAAATAACCAGACACAGCTCCACAAACTGATCACGACCCCCACTCCCTCCCCGCACCCCCACCCCTCTCCATGCGCGCACACAGAACATTTATAGTCGGCTAGAGCGGTACAGACCTGTGTCACAAACAGGAGTGTATTTAAACATCGGACAAAGATCACTTGGGCGGCACGGTGGCCCAGTGGGTGGCGCTGTCGCCTCACAGCAACAAGGTCCCGGGTTCGAATCTCGGCTTGGGTGCCCTTCTGTGTGGAGTTTGCATGTTCTCTCCCCGTGTCCGAGTGGGTTTCCTCCCACAGTCCAAAAAACATGCTGCTGCATAGGTTTATTGGCTCGCAGACTAAATTGCCCTCAGTGCCCGGTGATGGACTGGCGTCCCATCGTGGGTATATCCCTGCCTTGCGCCCTGTGTCTGCCAGGATAGGCTCCGGCTCACCGCGACCGTGTACAGGACTAAGCGGTTTCTGACAATGAGATAATATATATATATATTTTGTTGTTATTCGTTCGAGGAAGGATGTCATGTTTTGCTGGGCCGGCCCTCGTCCGTCGACGTATGATGTAGGTCATGTACATCATCGTGTTCATGATGCAGTAAATCGGACAGCACCCGTCGGTGAGTGGTGCTGCGGTGCGGACTCCGCTGTAACGAAATGCGACAGCTTGAGTTCGATTCCCAGCTATGGCTGGCGCTGGTGACGGATGATATCAGCAGAGCCAGTTCTAGGTATGCGTGGAGCAAAGGGTTTCCACATCTTACTGAAGCTATTACGGGACATTTAAACGTTCAAAATGTCCCGGATTATCCCGGCTGATCCGAGACGCTTGGCAACACTGGAGGAGCCCCTTTGTGTGGAATCTTGGTCGCTGGCTAACCGCGTGCTGCCTTCCTCTTATCCGCCACTCCGCGGTTCGCTCGCGCCCCTGAGAAGGCGCTCTCCCCTCTCCTCGACACCGCACAACGATCGTAACTCTCATTGTAAATCAACTGACTGCTTGACCATCAGCACCGTCAGCACCACCCACGTCTAAAGCCAAACACTCCAAGGTTCCTTACATCGGGTAATCACGGCTGGTTTTCGAGTGGTGCACTGGACCCGTACAGATAAATCACTGTTCATACGGACACACGATGTTAATCTTGGCCCTTACTCAGTAACAATACACACTCAGATGCAATGGCTCTAGTTACCAATTACTCTATATGATTGATCATAGTGCTCCTGCATTACATTTTAACCCTCGTAAAGCATCGATGTGTGTATAATTGTGCGTGCTATTTATATTTTATGCCTTCATTTATGTATTTTTCCCACCATAATTAATTATTCTGCGGTAGGTTTTCACGGCTCCGTGTATGACAATGAGAGTTTTAAATCTCCTTCGCGTCGGAGAAGGAAGACTCGAGGCGCTATCCCAAAAGAACGATTGTGAAGAACAATTCTCAATATCCGCGTGTGTACAGCGCTTTGCGCCATTTGGGTGAAAGGCGATTTAAAATGTCCAATTATTGTTAAATATTTTAGCGGAGTTATTTAAATTCAAAGGCTGCTGGGTTACAGCTCCTTTAACCTGAGTATTAATCCAGCCCTAACGTCCGTTACCTATATGGTACGACTCTATTACCAGTGTGGTGAAGTAAATAATATTAATAAGTTACCTCTGCTCAGGCATCCTCCCATGCAGTTGTGTGAAAACTGGTTTTCGTGACGTTCATTATTTTTTCATTAAGGCTTTTTGGTGAACGAATGCTGCTCCCCACAGCAATCTCAGGTCGAATTGATGTCTCAGCGCGGCCACTTTAGCTGTCACACACCAAGCAAACAGCACTCAACTCACACGTAAAGATCTCAACACTCGTTTGCAGAAGGGTGACACTTTGGGAACTTGACATGGGGGAGCTTACTGGAGAAACCCCAGACATCGGAGGGGATAGCGTTACATGCAGACCTTACGCATGGTTGTCTGCAGCAGGATCCATCTCTGTGTGATCCATCAACCTGCCATTTGGCTGCTGGGGTCTCAGGTCCAGAGCTTTGCCTGAGATCTCCACACAGACCAAATCCAGACACATTTTACAGTCAGCTCATGTTCATCAAACCCGTCCACTGTTACTAATTGTCCGGGCAAATACCTGGACAGGTGGCAACCCCAGTCTGACCAAGCATACAGCGTGTGTGCCGAGATGTATGACACGTTATAGAGAAGCGGCAATATAGTGGTTAGCGCGCAGCGCTACGAACCCGGGCACCCGAATTCGATTCCCTCTCATGGCCACCAATCCCAGTGATAGTTTTATAAACACATTCTGTGCCTCTCCTGGGTCGACTCAGCCTCAATGGGTAACTTGTGTTTTGTTGATAACGTCACTAGGGAGACAAAGGCGGACGGGAATGGCGCTGGCCACCCACCCCCTCGTTTGTCGTGCTGGCCTGTGTGGCTGCTACTCGCCAACTGCACTTGACCCTGGATTTCGTTGAGGCTCTACGGGGGATCTTTGTCTTTATTTCTGGCAGGTTTAGACAGTGCTTGCGCCGCGCCCTCTGCCGGTTGCTTAGAGGATGTACGAGGGGATGTCACACAGGACTCGCTCTGCATGGGAGGCTCACATAACCGACGTTCATTATTAGAGCGGGACATTCCCGGTGAGCTTGCAAGCTCTGGATGCGGAATTCCAGCAAAACAACCCAGCGCGCAAGCTAACCGACGCCACATTGCCACACACTGCTTCCTAGTTATTGGAATGTCATCGGCCAATTAATACGTTTTTTTTAAGTCGTGGGAGGAAACCGGAGAGCCCGGAAGAAACGCACGCAGAACAGGGGGAGAACACACAGACTCCACACAGAAAGGTGCCCAAGGCTGGGATCGAACCTGCTCGGGCAAGAACCATTCTTTCTGTGAGAGCACAGATGTTACCACTGCGCCACCCCGCCGCCTCGATGACTGGCCGAGACACCAGCTGTGCTGCCGACTGTGCCAGCTCGCTGTTGTTTTTGGAGGGCGACTGCCTCCAACTGTTGGACAGCGTCCTTCACGATGTTCCTCCCCTCCATGAGCACCACGATCATTGAAATCTCCCGCATCGCCACCGCCATTACCATCATCAACACCACCACCATCACCACCCGATCCCTCTCTCTGCAATCACCGTTGTGTTTACACCGACTAATAATAAATAATGTATTACTTTTAAATCCCAACGACTCACCCAAGAAGCCCCAAAGTGCTGCAGGAACTGACTGTCACTCAGACAGCCGGCATTAACCGGCAGACACTGCATCCCTTTGTTTCATGATGGTGTCGACCAATTAAAACCCCGAAAACCCGGAGGAAACCCACACAGCACAGGGGGAGAATACACAAAGGCCACACATAGAGGCGAGCAAGGCGGATATAGAACCTCCCCGGGCAGGACCCACTTATAGGATGGAGATTCTGCCGCTGTGCCGCCCTGCCTGGGTGTCTGTTGTGTGAAGATCAGTGTCATCACATCGAGCCGCTCACTCAATCCCGAACATCGATGTCCATCCGGGCTTCATTTGGAAAACTCACCTGCGGTACAAAACACCAGGACACCGTGAGGAAGATGGACATCTCGCAGGAGGAGTGGAGGATTACTCGACAACCCATTGTCCTCGGTGGTGGTGAAATGTTTTTGCGCTGGCGCAGTGAGTAGCGCTGTCGTCTCACGACAAGAAATAGTGATTCAATGTTCTCCCTGTGTCCACGTGGATTTTCGCCGGGTATTCCGGTTTCCTCCCACCGTCCAAACACACGCTGTTGCGGTCTCGGTTAAATGGCCCGCTGAAGAGGTTTCTTCCGGTGCCCTGCAATGGATTGGTGTCTCATCCTGAGTATAGCCCTGTGTTTGCCGAGCTGGTCGAAGGCAAGGCGAATTATTAAAAGAACGTTGTCGCCTCCTCCTCCTATTCATAGAGAAGTGCCAAGAGGCGCTCAATCGCCACTGGTAGACGTCGTGCTCATTAATAATCCATGCTGCAGGGCTGTGTTCACGGATTGTGTTACCGTGAAACAATACACGACTCCAAAGATGAATGCCCAGGAAAGTAGAAAGGCATTCAGACCTTGTTTGATGCCTGTCTGTCAAGTCTTATTTTGCAAATGTATGAGGACAGTGAAACGGCACCTTGGTTGGCACGCTAGCAGTAGCAGCATTGCCGCTTCACAGCAAGAAACACCTCGGTTCGATTCCCGGCTCGGGTATCTTTCTGTGTGTATTTTCAATGTTTTCCCCGTGTCTGGGTGCATTTTCGCTGGGTTCTCCGGTTTTCCTCCCACAGTCCAAAGACATACTGCCTAGGTTAATTTGCCTGTTAACTAAATTACTCCCGGTGCCCTGTGATGGACCGGCGTCTCATTCGGGATATAGCCCTACCTTGCACCCTGTGTTTTCCGAGATAGGCTCCGTCTGTCCACGACCCTTATCAGCTAAAGCGGATACTAATAACAAACACATGTGGTTCACCGTCGTGGGAGCTGTCATTCTCATAATAAGCTCATCATACATAACTCAATCCACTGCTGGATGAGGGCCTCCCCGTAACGGTCACTCGCGTTACTGCAAGGTAACAATCCACGTAGCGTCGGCACACGAGCTCATTTCATCGCTCCATCTCCACTGTGGATGTCCTCTCGTACGCGTTCCATTCGTTGTCTCGAGCTGAAAGTAACCCGGTACAGTCCGGCAGTACGTACCGATTAAGAGAGTGGCTGCAGCATTCAGCGCGGTGCAGGTGGGAAGTGGGGGTTGCGGTTCGAGCGCGCGGGTAAAGCGTTGAAGTTACTTTCATCGCTTCTTTGTTGTTACCGTTTGACTTTCAGTTGAACTGACGATTGTTTCGAAAAGCTGCTCTGTCGGGACAGCCGCGTCGTTCGCTTCCTCTCTCCACCTCGCGACGTTTCGCCCTCGCACGTTCGAGGCATCCTCAGGCACAAACGTCGCGAGGTGGAGAGAGGGAGCGATCGACGCGGCTGTCCCGAGGCAGCAGCTTTTCGAAGCAATCATCATGCATCGAGCCGTGAAAACCAACATCGTTTCAGTTGAACTGTCCTGATGTTGTTGTTGACATGCCTTCCTTTCCACAGCTCGGATTTGTAAAAATCAAACCTCCAAAAAAAGAACGCAATTGCTGAGTTGCATTCTTATCTCGTTGTTGATGTGCCATTCTCTCCGTAGCTCTGTGCAGCGCTTTGTGACCCTCGGATGAAAGGCGCTATCAAAATGCAATTATTATTATTATCCCTGGTTCTTTGGCACTGCCACTCGGCCTACCGCTGGGCAGAATCCACTCCCAGCGATGCATCCAGACCAAGCCCCGCTCTCTTCCAATCGGCAGCAGTGAGGACGCATTTTTGAACCTGCGAACTCACTCATCCGAGCAGGAGAGTCACCCGAACACATACTTCCCTGCAACTCACGGCCCAGCAATGGAAATGTTATTAGACTGAAAAATCCGGTTGTGCAAACGCAGTACAGTAGAGCATTGTATCTCAACAAGCTGTCACTCATATATAGTTGTGACATATATTGTACAAAACACAAAAATGCCGATCTGTAGGGGGCAATGCTGTTAGCGAGCACCTATTTAGACTGGCACAGCACACGAGGAGGTGGGTGGCCAGCACTATTCCGGGCCACCTATGTCTCCATAGTGGTGATGTTCGAAGTACTGATTTGAGGCCGAGTGGATCTAGGGGAAGCCCAGGACTGGTTGATATGATCGTCGCTGGGCTCGCGGCGCTGACCTCTGCACCACGGCTCCCCGTCACACGCGCACCAGCAAGAGCACACGTGTAAATAATTTATATTTTATTCGTTTAAAAACATCTTAAGTGTGTCCGGTGTTTCATTACAGTCTGAGCAATAAGCATTCTCGACCCAAATATTCTGGCAGCGGCTTGCGCCGTAAATGTTAATGTCCGATTATTTAAACCGCTTCCTTTGCTGGTCAACAAGGATGCAAGTCTCCGGTACTGAGAGAGGATTGCTATCAACGGTTGCTCTTTCGGGATAGCCGTGTCGAGCGCTCCTCCGCTCTCTCTCCGCGACGTTGCACCTCGTGCGTTGGAGGCATCCATCATCATCACCAACAACAACGTGGGAGGCGAAAAGTCGGGGAGAAGATAGGAGGAAAGCTCGCCGCGGCTGTCCTGAAACAGCATCTCCAGAGAGCAACATTCACACATGGTACAATATTGTGCTACAGAACAAAATGAAACCCACAGTTCATCCATAATGCCCATCACAACACGGTTATGCTCAATAACAATGAATGACAAAATAACAATTCAAACCTGTTTAAAACCATAACTGTGCTAAGGTCGACCATTTGTAAATGAACCCTATCATTTTTTTTTTAAAGACAACTTTCATGATGCATAAGCAGGTACACCAAGCAAAGTTTCGTCATTTTTAATAAGGATCCGCTTATATTTATCTTATATATATCCAACACAAAAATGCCGACAAGCCTTGATACGCATTTCCATTGTAAACAATTATATCAGCAGCATACAACACATGTCCGTTATGGTCTTGCTTTAAAATAAAGGTGACTACAGAACAAGGGACGTACGATGCAACTATGTCACAATCATAAGGGCGTCTGCGAGATAACCATTCATAATTATTTGCAAACATTACCAGGGCTGCCGCGATATCTGGGAAGTACGAGCAAAGGAGAAGATTGGAATAAACCAACCGCGCGCGCGCGCTTCGCTGGAATATCGTTCTGCCGCAGTTACCATTCCTCGTTTTACTTGTCACAACGTGTCCATATTCCCAGCAACGTTGACGAAGCAGCGGTGATTGACGGTGGCGGCTGCCCGTTAAATCAGCGCTCACACGATTGGCGTAAAAAAAAAACTGATCGAATGGTGTCGGTTTTCACGGCTCAATGCGTGATGACTGCTTCGAAAAGCTGCTCTCTCGGGACAGCCGCGTCGATCGCTTCCTCTCTCCTCTCCTCGCGACGTTTCGCGAGGAGAGGAGGCATCCCGAGCCTGAGGATGCCTCTAACGCGAGGCGAAACGTCGCGAGGAGAGGAGAGAGGAAGCGAACGACGCGGCTGTCCCGAGAGAGCAGCTTTTCGTAGAAATCATCACTAAACTGATCGTTGCCGCTTTCGTAGTTTATCGCGTGGCTGAAGGTGGGCGCGTTATGCGCGTCGTAGAAAGGGACGCTGAGAAGGCCAGGGCCTGGTGTTACTCGCGGGCACCGCGTTGGAAAAGTGTGTGGAGTCGAGGATGTAATGCGTGGCGAGAGAACGAGGAATGGGAAGAGAGAAGATACATGTTGGGGAATAATCGGAAAGTGGATGGAAAAGGACTGGCAGAGAGGGGTCAGGAGAGATGAGGAGAGGGAGGAAGATGCTTACATAAGGGCCTCAACACTGCTGCACGGAGCAGAGTCTGTTTTCACAGGGGGAGGGATTCAGAGTGGGAGTGGCCACACACACACCACGTGATTCAGAGTGGGAGTGGCCACACACCACGTTATTTACGGGGAGGCTTCGGTTGATTTAGAGAGATTGGAAGACTTGCGACTGAGTGAGTTGCAGTCGTGCTTGAAACTCATCGCAGTAGAAGTCAGAAAAAAGTGAAAATGTCACAAAGTAATAGGTAGCTGATATCGCGGTAATCGTCATGTCGTTAAAAATTATAATTGCATCACAACATGAGAGAAATTATATTACGGTGACCCGACTCACTGCAAACTAAATTATCTTGCCTTTAATAAAAGGAAATAACTTAAGGCACACTCACATTGCCGACTCGAATTTGTAAAACATTCCTACACACCCAGAGGTGGATGAGTTAAAGTGAATCTGGAAATCACGCGGTAAATTTAAAACGAACTATGCCGGGCAAAGGATTGCCTTCTGGTCAGCTGTCAATGCAACGTTCGCGTTAACTCGGGAGAGTGGGCGTCGAACAAGGCGATTGATACTTTACGGAGTTCCCTTAAAGCGCGTTCATCTTTACGAGTTGTTCTACATTGATTGCACAAGCAGAGCTCTGCAAACTCAAACGCTAGAGTGGATATTTCTGCTCAACCGAGCATTAAGGCATTGGCGCTCATCTCCCACTCGCAGCCCTGAGTCGGTGCTGGATATCCACTGATCTTATGGTTTAATATTTTATTACGGTCACACAGGCGTCCCAATGTAGTGAAGGAAACCAGAGATGTGGGAGGGGGGGGAGGTGTCTCTATAGGACAACCACCGTTAATATTCCAACAGCGTGTTGGCCTGGTTTATCGAACCGTGGGATGAGAGGCCTCGTGAAGGCTCGACTTGGACTTGAGGACACACACCCCAAAGCCACTTTCTCTCCTGCTCAGCCCCCTTGGCCTGGATTGTAATAAGTGCTTAAAATGTAATTATGGAGGTTTTCACGGCTCGATGCATGATGATTGCTTCGAAGAATATGCTCTCTCGGGACAGCCGCGTCGATCGCGTCCTCTCTCCACGTCGCGATGTTTTGCCTCACATGCCAGAGGCATCCTCAGGCACAGTGTGCATGTGTTGTGTGTGTGACGCCTATTTATATGTTGGTACTGTGTATGCATTGAGTCACCTCCACAGAGTTGCTGAATTCCCGGATCAATGGACAACCGTCTGGATCCACTTGAAAGGGTTCCATTGTCCTGCTCACACCCCGGAATCACATTAACCCCATCCTGTTCCACTTGTGACTCATCTCCTAGTTTGCATCTCATAAAAGAAGTTCCCAAACACTTGGTGATTCCCCTCTGATGTCCACATTTCAGAGCTCTATGTCTATGCATTACTGACATCAATGGCTGGCCTCCAGGAAATGAGAATAAAGCTCAGCCAAACCTGGATGCCAGTCATTGATGTCAGTAATGCACAGATATAGAGCTCTGACATGCGGACATCAGAGGGAAATCGCCAAGTATTCAGGAACTTCTTTCATGAGATACAAACTAGGAGATTAGTCACAGGTGGAACAGGATGGGGTTAATGTGATTCCAGGGTGTGAGTAGGACAATGGAACCCTTTTTCAAGTGGACCCCGATGGTCGTCCATTGATCCTGGAATTCAGGAACTCTGTGGAGGTGACTCAACACGCACATTGTAGCTACATATAAATAGGAGTCACACACACGACACACGCACACTGCGTTTGAGGATGCCTCTAATGTGCGAGGCAAAACATCGCGAGGTGGAGAGAGGAAGCAATCGACGCGGCTGTCCCGAGAGAGAGCAGCTTTTCGAGGCAATCATCAGTACTTAAAATGTTTATTTTAAAAAGGAGCTTAAAACTTTCATTGGTTTGGCCAAAATTCTGTTATTTGTTTTAATAAAATAGCATATTGTGTAAATAATATACAGTACACGAACAAACAAAATGCGTGTCTATGATTACTGCATTTATCTGCCAGTGTTTTACGGCTGACGCAGTTAATTTTAATTTCAATTTGCATATTTAAAAAAATACTGTCTCGTAGTGCAGCCCCACACCTGCAGCAACATTAGCGGCCTCTTGCGC
>JAZEWT010000010.1:852943-863105 GCA_036362905.1 Mordacia mordax | reverse complement strand
TCCTCCTCTCCTCCACCTTCTCCTCCCAACCTCCCCCCCTCCTCCCTCCCTTCCTGCCCCACCAGTGGGGTCTTGTGACTCTTCATGAGGTCTGCTAGAACCTCTGTGACAGTGCTGCTTGTTACTGACCGCTGGGTGTTTTGAACCGTTGACTCGCTACTCGACAATCATGTTGTTGTTTTCATCCAAAAGAGTTTATCATGTTGTCCATGTTAGTTTCCATCAGGTACTCCGGTTTCCTCCCACAATCTAAAACCTGCCACCTAGCTTCAATATCCTCGATAAATTGCTCCCGGTGCAAGGCGTTGTAGCTTGCTTGCGCCTTCCTGACGAACAACTGTTAAAAAGATACAGAGCTCAATAGTTTCTTCCAGCTTAGATAAAAAAACTGACTGACATTAGTCCACACATTAGCTATGTGCCCGCTCTGCATAAGATCATGTTCCAAGCGTGTGACACGTTCTTGTGACACTCTCTTGCATCGGAACCTCTTTGTATCGAGGGTTCTCAACCTTTTGCACCTGAGGACCTACTCGGCCCACTTGGGTCTGGCCTCCATGCACCACCAGGTAGCTGCCCTCTCACGGCGGTCCTGCAGACACTGTATTTGATATCATCAGCACGTGGTTGTATGACGCGGCACGCGTGCCTGCCGTACGCGTTGATGACGTGTTCTGCTGCTGACATCACCGCTCTCACCTGGATGTTCCCCGGTGGCAGCATCGCTCCCGGCTCTCCGGCGATCCGGGAGGTGTGATTCGATGCATGGCAAGTAAAGCTGGGAGATGACATACAAGCCTCGGTGTGCTGTGCGGAGAGGATTTGTGCTCGTGAAGAATTCGAACACAGTTTTCTCAGTGCAGACATGATGTACTTATACAGACACGTGCTCCATTATACACGGCGCGGCACAAGTCGCTTTACAGATAATAATGACATCACTTTGTGAAAAATAACATTTGTATTCGTTATTATAGAGATTGGTCAGTGTCGTCTATTATGTTCCATACACATGTTACATCTTTCGACCACTGAGCCACATGTAGCGCAGGAAACACAGTTATTTGCTTTGAGTCAACGTTTCCAACGCCTGTCCTCTCAATTATTCTCGATAAAGCGACTTACGCCGCGCTCTGTATGTAAAGTCACATATCTCTATCGGAATCTGCAAACGCTGTACGAAGCGAGAGCACAACTGTGGAGGAGGAGAAGGGTTTGGGTAACGCATTAACTTTGTTTTTTTTTTCTAACGAAAGATATGGTGAGTCAGAGGTAGAGGAAAGGCAGCCTGTTGAGTCGAGACTTCAACAAGGGCCAGCGAACAGGACCTTGCTCAGATCACAGCGGGGAGTGCTGGACACCAGACTCGGGTTACCACGCGTCCCGGTCTGACCCCGACAACCTGGGAATTAACAAATGGGTTCGTGTGTCGGGAAATGCGCAGAGATGAGAAACTGAGCCAGCGTTGTGTCGAGCCTTTCCTGCCGCATCATCCTGAACCAACTCGGTAACAATTCCAGACTGTCAGGGAAACAGACCCGGATGTGGTCTCCTCAGTGGCAAGGCGTGAGAGTGACTTGAATTTCTGACGGGCGCGATGCTATTGTACTGAACGCTGCGGTCACTCTGTTGCCGTACCGGGCCGCGCCGGCTTACTTTCACCTCTGCGTAGTGGTAAATGTAGCAATGCTGCCTCCCACAGGATTGAGTGAGGGAAGCGGCTGCTCTAGGGGGGGGGGGAGTAGGGGTGTAGCGATAGGAGATGTAGGTCAGGGGCCTCGACTGGGATGTTGTTCATCATAGTTTATTACGTCTGTATAGCAGAGCAGAGGTCTCAGGGCGCTGCGGGAAACCGCAGAGTTGTGAGAGCAACGCGGTCAGCCGGCGCCAACCAACCAGACGCTGCATCCTAAGTCTAGTTGCAGGAGAGCGGGAGGGATCACACGCAGAACACAGGGAGACAACGCGCAAAGCTCCGCGCGGAAAGGTAGCCGACCCGGGAATCGAACCGGCGGTCATTGCTCTGAGGCAGCAGCGTTAGTCACCGCGCCAGCGCGCCGCCAAGCATCCACGTGTCGGTGTAAGTGGGCCAAACGGCCGCCGCCGCCGCTTGCACGCCCTGGGCAATGGGTTTGCTAATTGGAAACATCCCGCGCGGTGACGTAACCACCGCCGCTTAAACGGACAAGCAGGAACCACGTGCGACAATCGAGTGTGACGTCCGACTTACGTCACGGCGTCAAAGTTGTGTTTCTTCTTCTTCTTCTATCAAGCGTAATGGGTCACGACTCGTGAGCGAGCGGCACACGCAGGAGGCGCCGCTTAGCCACCCAGCCGCAGTTCGCCACGGAGACAAAGATCCCTCTGCGGCACGGTGGCCCAGTGCCTAGCGCTGTCGTCTCCTCACAGCAAGAAGGACCCGGGTTCGAATCTCGGCTCGGGTGCTGCTTTCTGTGTGGGAGTTTGCAGGTTCTCTCCCCGTGTCCGCGTGGGTTTTCACTGGGCACTCCGGTTTCCTCCCACAGTCCAAAATACATGCTGCTGCACAGGTTAATTGGCTTGCAGACTAAATTGCCCTCAGTGCCCGATGATGGACCGGTGTCCCATCCTGGGTATAGCCCTGCCCAGGATGGGACGCTGGTCCCGCATCCAGAGCTTGCAAGCTCACTGGGTACTTTCTGCTGTCATAATAAACATCTGAATAATAATAATAATAATCTACTATTATATAATTCTGCTGTACGCGCCAGGACACTTGTCCGTGGGGTATGGTTGTGGAGCAGTGAGTGCGTCATTGAGTGTGAGAGAGTGCAGCGCAGAAGGTGAGATCACAGAACTTCATCCAAAGTCTCTTGAAGGAAACTCACTCACATTCTGGTACTTTTCCATTCATGCTGTTGTTCGTATTAAAAAAAAAACTAAACAACAACAATATAGACAATTTTGAAACATGCCGTACGTGCCAAATTAAATAAGCGCGTAATTGCAGGCCGAGTTGACCTCGGGCGAAACAAACCCTGGGGTCATGCTGGGATTCCGTGAGTCCGTCTGACAATTTGTTAGCGCGCAGTCTTCAGAGTCCAGTCCATCACCATCGCGCGGCGTTTGTTCATACAGAGAAGTCAGCTCTCTGGGAGAAGTCTCTCCGTTTTGGGCCTGTTGCAAAACGGGCTCCAACTCACTAATGGACCCCAAACATGTGGCCGGTAACTCGTTCCACGTCTTCGGGCTAAAGACCAAGGAATCTCGCTGCGCCAGCTGTGCGAACTGCCATCAAACCGTCGGCGCGCACGCAGCCACACGCGGCGGGTAACCGACGGGGAGCGACAACGCGCCGCGTTCCGTCAACGCGGGTCCCACCGGCACGCGTCGTGGCGATACTCTGACGCACAGAGCAAAGATGCCGTGGCACGATGTGCGATCCGCCCGCTCTGTTGGGCGGCGAGGTGTCTCTGCAGTGACAGAGCATCGGTGCCTGATCACAGACAAAGGTTCCAGCCCGAGGCGGTTCGATTCCCGCTTTAGACGCCTTTCTGCGTCGAGTGTGTGTGCTGTCCCCCTGTACTTCACGATTTTCCTCCGGGTTCTCTGGTTACCTCCCACAACTCATTTTTTTAAAGCATTTCGTCGATTACATCGTTATATATCAGACGCATAAGACGCAGTGTCTGGCGGGTTGGCGCCGGTTGACCGCGTGAATGACTCCTCCTCCCCCTCCCCGCCCCCCTCTCTGCGGTCTCCTAGCGTCTCTGAGTCGTTCGCTCGTGGAACGAAAACATTAGACATTGAATGAATGCTGTGCCGCGCATTATAAGTTGTACGTTGACAGGATGCCACTCAGTTCACTGCACGTCGAATCGGTTACAACTGCAATCACAGAGGAAGCGAGAGATCACGAGCAGCGCGTTGTTCTCCTACCACTAACGGCTTTACCCAGTGACGCGCTCATGACATCACCAGCAGTGGATAGACCCTGGCACATGGTGATGATGATGATGATGATGTGGCACGGGTCTCCAGCCACTGAATAGTGTCACTTGCACACAGATGCACGATCACATATCCCCAGCACTGATGTCTCTCCACTGGTTAGCTGTTAAATACAGGATTGAATTCAAGATCTCCTTCTCACCTACAAGCTTCTCACTGGCGCTGCTCCGACATACATCTGTGACCTACTTCAGGCACCCTCCTCAACACAACTTCGATCCTCCAATACGGGTTTGCTGCATGTGCCCAGATCGCACCTCCATTCGATGGGTGACAGAGCCTCTTCTCGTGCGTTGCTCCTAGACTCTGGAATGCCCTTCCACTGGAGATTCGTTCAGCTGAGTCCTTGGGCATCTTCAAATCTCATCTCAAGACTCACTTGTTCCGTAAAGCTCTCAAGTCCTCCGACTAGGACTATTGATGTGGCTCAGTGGTGCCGCGCCGGGATGTTGGCTCTCTTCCGACTTGCGCCTGCTTGGGAACATTTGTTCCTACCATGTTTGTTTTGCTGCTCACTTTATGTCCTAGAATTAATCGCCACTGTTTGACTTTATGCCCTAGAATTTATCGCTAATGTTCGACATGCCGTTCTCTCCACAGCTCGGAATTATAACAACCCCCCCCCCCAAAAAAAAAAAACCCGTTGTTGTTGCTGATTTTCCATTCTCTTTCGTTGTTGTTGACGTGCCGTTCTCTCCGCAGCTCTGTGCAGCGCTTTGTGACCCTCGGGTGAAAGGCGTTTTAGAAGTGCAATTGTAATTATTATTATTAGAGCAATTCTCGTCCATCGAGCCGTGAGAACCTGCATCTCCACACTGAGGACAGCTTTGTCAAACTCTTTCAACAGTGGTTTTGGGTTTGAGAGACGGATTGCCTGAATATGATTGACATCCACACCACTGGGTTAAGGTCCGCCAGCGGAGAAGAGCGTTACTCAGTGATTATGTGAGCATCGATACAACGATGATTGCTTATAAAAGCTGCTGTTTCAGGATAGCCGTGTCGAGCGCTCCTCCTGTCTCCTTCCTGACGTCGCACCTTCCACGTTGGAGGCATCTTCAGGCGTTCTGTGGTTGAGTCACGTGTGTGACTCAACCACAGAACTCCCTTCCACCGCGTCACTCCCTTCCACTGATTCATCAACCTCATCAGGCATGGTCACTCCACTGCTGGATAAACGCCTCCCCGAGAAGGGGGAGGCAGCTTCACGAAGCATTAATTTCTCAGTAGAATGACCATGGCTGACGATGCTGATGGTCATAACACTGACTTACGTGTAATCGTCTGTGTATAATGGAGCAAGTGTTTGTATACATGTCCCCACTGAGAGGCCCGTGCTCGAAGCATTCACGTGCGCACATTTGATCCACACAACAACAAGCCTTTGACGTCTTATTTGAGCTTTACTCTGCACTCGCTGATCATTATTCTGAAACTTTTACTCTCGCAGCTGAAAAGTCACACTTTCGCACTCACACCATCGACACTCTTAAGCTCCTCTAGCGTCTTTGTCGTGACGTCAGAAGAACGTGTTATACGCTTCAAATAACAATAACAATCATTATTGCATTTTTATACAGCGCTCTTCACCCGAGGGTCACAAAGCGCTGCACAGAGCTGCGGAGAGAACGGCACGTCAGCAACAATGACATAAGAACGGACAATTAACAACAATCTCTTTTTGGCGCTTTTTGAAAATAAGATCTCCCGTAGGGCGGGCACTGTGCTAGTAGCAAAGTTAAATCTTTATTTAACAGAATAATGGTCGGTAAAGGGTTCTCATGAGTCCGCACGTTTATATGACGATGTATATAGAGAGAAATAACCATATTTCATAACACGCTATATATCATCATCACCATTAAACAGAGAAATACATGTATCTAATAGCAGCCATAAAACATGAAAGTGAAACATACTGCTTCAATTATATTTGAAACAAACTGCTGTCTCGGAAGTAGCGAACAGCGTCCGTTACTTCCGAAGTCCATTGCGTTGCAATGTTAGTGTAATAATTGTAATTAGAGGGTCTCATTGAAATCCCAACGAAAATTTTGAAACAAAAAAGTGATCAAATCAATCGTTGTCCCTCGCAGTGACCCCCAGTCCCCCGCCCCCCCGTCCCCTGGCAGGGGTCACCGCGCGGTATAAACGTATAAACATGTGCTTCTCATCACCATCTCGCTCGCCTACGCCGCCCCGCGCCTGTCCGGGGAGACATTAACGCCAGGACCCCCGGCAGCACTCGGCCAGCGCAAGGCAATCAATCAGATTGGCGCGCAGTGAGCGAGGCTTCATCGCCCTCGACACAACGTCCGCTCATGTGCTGTCAACCAGTAGCACGTATGAAGGCCGGCACGGCACACAGAGGAGGGCGGGGGGTGGGTGAAGTGGCGATACACGCTCGGCCGTCTTTGTCTTCCCTGCCGCGACGTTTACGATGAGACAATTTACAAGGCGCACAAATTCCACGCGTGGTTCGAGAGGAGGTAGAGATGAGGACGAGAGGGACGGCATAGAGACGAGGGGACAGGCAGTCGGGGGTGAGGGGGGGGGTCGTCATTGAGTTGTGCCTGGGTCCCCAGAATCACAAAGAACCCCTCTACGGATCACAGAGTTCCTCTCGCAGTCGGGTTCGTCCAAACACGGAACTAACTGCGAGGATTACATCCTAACCATCGGATTCGTACTCTCGGCGCATCAACTGAGACCCTTCCTGCCAGTACGTGCTCAGGCCGATGGGTGCAGGGGAAGCGCTTACTGGTGCGTGCGGTCATACAGGCGGTATGAGGATGTCGGCTGCCTGATGAATCCAAGCAGTCCGGCCATCCCACCGAGGATGGGTCGCAGAGCAGCACAGTCAGCTTTACATGCCCTGCGACCCGCATTTGATTCACACCTAGCATTGCATTCCATTGCTCGTTCGCTCGCGTGTTAATGAACCCTTGCTTTGCTACGGATGAATGACGTCCAATTTGTTATTGTTCTCCGGCTTGCAGGGATGGCGCGCTGGCGCAGTGAGGAGCGCTCTCGACTCACAGCCACAAGCGTCTGGGTTCGACTCCGCTACTCGGGTACCTTTCTGTGTGCAGTTTGCGAGTTCTCCCTGCATCCGCACAGGTTTTCATGGGGTACTCCGGTTTCCTCCCACCGTTCAAAGACACGCTGCTGCCTAGGTTATTTGGCTTGTGAAGTAAATTCCCCCCCCCCCAAAGAAAAAGTTCCCTGCGATGCACTGCTGTCAGATCCTGGGTGTAGCCCCGCCTTACGCCCTGTGTCTGCTGGGATAGACTCCGCCCCCCCCCCCGCGACTCTGCACAGGATTAAGCGGGTACTGACAATGACTAAGTGGTATTGTTTACATTACATCAGACGATTTTAAACTTTTCCATCCAGAAGCAGCTGCTGCGTGTTAATATCCCAGCAAGCGAGCGCCGTGTCGGTGGAAATAACTTGAGCCAATTCAGTCGTGAAAGAGCCAAAGCCATTTCCTGCTCAAGAATACAACTGTGTATAATATTGTGGATTACGAAAGTGCGATTCAGATTATTGTGATTAATAAGCTATATCGTAGAACATATGTAGACACTCCGAGACGCCTGTGAAACAGTGCCTTGCAGCTGATTGGTCCCCGCCTGTTGAAATAATTAAAATCTATTATCTCACATCTATAGAACATAGTTTACATGTTCCGCATGTTTACCCGCCTCCAGAGTGTTCTTATGCGGTGTTTGTGCGCTTTCCCTGTGTCCGCGTGGGTTAGCGCTGGGTACTCCAGTCTCCTCTCGGAGTCCAACAAAAGGCTGTTTGCTGGCTAAGTTATTCGGCCTTCTGGCTAAATTTCTGCCGTTGTCCTGCAATGGATTGGCGTCCCATGATGGGCATAGCCCTGTCTTACGCCCTGTATTTGCTGGATTAGTCTCCGACTCATCGTGACCTTTTCTATAAGATTTCGCGGGTACTGATAATGAAGTCATCTTCCGTAAAGCACGCTCCATTCTATTACATTCAAATAAATAAATTTTTTTAAATCAACGTAATTTCTTCCTGAAATGAGTAACAAGGTGAGATTCATCTCCTGTTTACAGCTCTGGTCCAGTCGTGGAAATTCCACATTGCCAGCGTGTCTCTCAATAGGACAAACGCTGTTCATTTCTGAACAACGTGGTACTCATTTTATCTCTCCAGAGGGGAGGGAAGATGGGCTGAATGCATCTTCAAGTGGGATGAACCCATGTAGGTTTTTCGCGGCTCGAAGTTTGAGAATCGCTGTCCGTACCTTTCGTGACCTTCCGCCTCCCACCTTGGAGGAATCTTCAGAAACGCCTAACGATGCCTGCAAGGTGGGATGCGAAACGTCGCGAAGGAGACGCTGCTATCCCGAAAGAGCAGCCACGGAGAGCGCCGCTCAATCGGGATGTTTCACCCACAACCTTCTCATTGCAATCCGCTCGCCCTGCCCCCGACCGATCCGGTGGAATTATCCTTGATGACGAGTCCATCGTCATCATCATCGTCGTCATCAGTGTTATTGTTGTTATTCAGCTTCAGGAAATGTGTCAAGCAGCGTGCGTGCTACAACGCAAGATGTGCTCACCGGCTAAAACATGAGCTGGCCGATGCGCATTTTGCAGCCCACGTGTTAATTACGCAGAAGGGCAGATTGCGCAATGCCCCCTTTCCCGGAGTGCGTTAGTGAAAGTTAATTGGGTGCGTAGCGTCTCGTTGCGTGTTTTAGTTCCACGGGCAGTGAATCAGGGGACTGACGGTCAAGACAGGAATTCCTCTATGCAGGCGCGCTGTGTAATGTGTCTGCGATTCCACGTATGACCGGGTCGCGTTCCATGATTTCGGAGACGTCGCCTTGTGTAGACAAACTGAGCGCTAGTTCGCGGCATGTCACGAACACGCGCGGGGGGGGGGGGAGAGATAGATGTTTATCATCACCGTAGAAAGTACTCAGTGAGCTGGCAAGCTCTGGACGCGAGATTTCTGCGACACAAGGAACGTCCAAACTTACCAACGCAGCAACGCATGAAACCAAACGGTAAATGAACTCACTAAGAGCAACGGTATGTTCATGAATGAAATTATATTTATACACGTAAAGACTAACACTTAATATTGCACAATTACACACACACTCAGCACCACATTAGGATGGTACGGTGGCGCAGTGGGTAGCGCTGCTGCCTCGCAGTAAGAAGGTCCCAAGTTTGATTCTGGGCTCGAGTGCCTTTCTGTGTGGAGTTTGCGAGTTCTCTCTCTCTCTCTCTCCCCGTGTCCGCATGCGTTTTCGTCGGGTACTCCGGTTTCATCCCACTGTCCAAAGACATGCTGCTGACTAGGTTAATTGGTTGCTGAAAAAGTTGCCCTCAATGCCCTGCAATGTACTGGCGTCTTATCTTGGGTATAGCCCCGCCTTGCGCCCTCAATCTGCCAGGATAGACTCCGGCCCCCCACGACCCTGTAGATGATTAAGCGTGTATTGATGATGGTGATGATGACAACACCAATTCATACAAATATGAAACCCAACCATGATGTAAATCGGCACCCTCACAAACATCTACTGCGCTCCTAGATGCGGTTATTTCCGCTGTGCACTAAGCAAAGACAAAGAGTCCCCGTATAGCCTTAACGCATTGTAGGGTCAAGGGCTGTTAAAATTCAGGACCACGGAATCACTCTCCTTATTTCGGAAACCACGCGGTTAGCTGGCGTCAGCTACCCGCGTGGCTACCTTACGCCGCCCCCCCCCGCCCTCCTCCGCGGACTCTCAGACGCGCTCCATTCCTCGATTGTCGCTCCGCTATTAGTCTCGATCGTGGATTACATCAGACATGCGTGCGGCCCCGGATTATAAAGCCGGAAGACTGGTCGCTGCCAGCTCAGTGCGGGCGACGTGTGGTTACCAGACTGGCCCCCGCACCCCTCCGTCCTCCCTCCCTCCCTCCTACCCCCAGTCATTGTGAAGATGAAAGCAGCTCAGCAGGCTATCTCCAAGCGGGAAACTCGGATCCCATGCCAAGCGTCAGGCGAACATCGACTACAGAGCGGATTTGCATGACTCAGACTTTAAAGTTGTGCGTGGAAACATTGCTTACAAAGTACGCTCATTTATTTATTTTCCAAAGCCACCGTAATTGGTGTTACCACCACCACCACCCCC
>JAZEWT010000010.1:824945-835551 GCA_036362905.1 Mordacia mordax | reverse complement strand
TAGGCTTTCTGCCTTGGGGTACCTTACTGCGTGGAATTTGTGCGTTCTCTCCCGCTGTTCTGCGTGGCTTTCCTTTGGGTTCTCTGGTTTCCTCCTATAACTTAAAAAAAACCCACTCACTTATTATTTGGCCGAGAACATCAGAATATATAGGAAAGCAGTGTCTGGCGGGTTGGCGTAAAGTCCACAAGCGCAGGCCGTGGACTTTACGCGCGTGTGATTAATTCCGTTATTATTTAATTAACGTTGCCGTTCGTACCGAGCACGGGTGTAATAGGAACAGGGGTGAGAGTAACTTGCAGCTCATTCACCGGCCGCAGCACAGCCCTCAAGCTCCCCCGCACGTTAATGAACGCTGCGGCTGCTCTCTGAGCCGTAAGCCGCACCGGACCGTACCGGATTACTCTCGCCTCCGATTGCAGTAAATCCCCGATTAAAAGGACTCATAGGTGGGAAAATGCTGTCGAGAATTCCGTTAAATCCGGATGTTATTTGTCAATATTATACACAGAATAATAACCGTATCTTACAACAACCTATATATCATGACCCCCACTAAAGAGAGCAATGCACATAGCTAACAGCAACAATAATATACGAGGCATCAACCTAATTAAGCCGAGAGAGCGGATAATAATATTTATATACACGGGTTGTATTCATCGACAATGTGAAAAGTGCAGCTGCCTCACAGCAAGGATCCCGGGTTCGATTCCGGATGCCGGCCTACAGAGTAATATACGGACTGTGTCTAACAGAAGACATTACATAAGAAACGTCTATTTCCACAGTAACGAATGAAGACTGCTTAAAAAATCGAGGTGTTACTATATGTACTGCACGATGATTCTTTACTAGTATTGTTATCTAGAGATAGCCGTGTCGAGAGAGGAGGAGGGTCGCTCGCCACGGCTATCCCGAAGGAACAGCTGTAGCAAGTTTTGCTGTATTGCAATCGATGAGACCCCCGCGCCTCGCCGCCAGAGACTGGACGCGGAGGTCCAGAGCTCCAAGCCGGAGCTACCCCCCCCCTAGTCTCCACGACGCTCCCACTCCGCACTCTCGTCGATCCACTCCTGGCTCCGTGGCCACCTTCTGGCCAGTGTTCCGAACCGACCGTGGGAATGGTTTGCCGCAGACTTGCATCGCACGACTAATCTACTCATCGTGTTCTTGTCTCCACTGCGCTCATTAAACTCGCACTCGCTCCGCGTGCGTCTCTCTGTCAACGCACCTCCTGTCATCCAAACCAGCAGAGCACTCGCTTGTGGGTTAGGTCGCGGAAAACATGATTTACGTGCAGGCAGCTACCACGTTGCACGTCGTGTCAATCGCTCAGTCGGGTTTTGTTATCTAAGGTAGAAGGAACCATTGAATTATGCAGCTCTTTTTAACAGTTGTCCAGCAGGGAGGGGTTAAGCACGTTGCAACGTCTTAGGGCACCGGGGAAACGTGTCAGGACAGTTAAGCTAGGCAGCAGCGTGTCTTTGGACTGTGGGAGGAAAGCAGAGAACCCGGCGACACAGGCAGAAAGTGCAAAGGCCACGCAGAAAGCTACCCGAGCTGGGAATCAAACCCAGGCTCTTGTTGCTGTGAGGCAGCTGCGCTACCCGCCGCTCTGCTACCGTGCAACCCCTGTACGCGCTATGCTTATGACTGTGAGACTCAGCAGCTGCGAGCGATTTCAGGTTTAACTTGTCGAGAGTTGGCTCTTGGCCAACGTTGCCTCCAGGCAATTACTGGCAGAGAAGTGCCTCCTTCCAAACCTGAGCCGCTACTGCCCAACAATATTTTGGTATTTTTATATGAAGCTCTATTACTGGGCCCGTTTTATCTGTGCCACCCTTTCGCAGCAGGAAATTCTAGAGTTCACTGTAACTTTTTCTTTCATAAACAAGCGTTATTCGTCACTCGCCGTCCATGACGTCCCCACAGGGGCGCTTGTGCCAGGCGTGGTGCACCTCGACAGCCGCGTGAAGTGTCGAAGGCTCGCTAGCGGGAGGTCACGAGACAGACCCAGTCGCCACTGCTCGACTGACTGAGCTCACTAGCGGATGCACCGCCTCTCCCGACTGTGCCAGCTCGACCCGGCGCTCCGCTCGTCTTGCGAGCGTCGCTCCTCCGACGTCTGTTGTTGTTGGAGCGACGACTGCCTCCAACTGGCGAGCAGCGTCGCTCACACTCGCCATATCGACCGTGGAGTAACGACGGGAGTTGCACCCACGACCCCCCCCGCCCTCCACGCGACGGGGGTGAAGCCCGATGGGCAGCCGTCTGGCCCCAGCCACGTCCATCTCCGTGCCTTCTAATCAGTGTGTGTGTGTGGAGGTGGTGCTCATTATGGGGGGAACGGTGGCCCAGCGGTTAGCGCGCTGGGCTGCCTTCCTGGAGCTGACAGGCAGGCGGCTGGAAATCTGTATGCGGTCCTCGGGGATGGAGAAAGGAGGTCATTGTGTCATGACCTTTACACGGGCGGGCAGTGTTCGTGGTCGTGACCTCCGGCGCCTGGCGCGTGCGGCCGCGCGTGGGTCTCAGTGCACTTGAGCACTGGCCACTGACACACGTGTGCGTCTGCATGGGGGGCGGCGGGGGGGGCTCAGCGCTACGCGCGACCAAACCGGCCACCCGAGTTCCATTGCCGCTCACGGCCACCGACATCGGTGATGATTTTATGAACCGGTCTCAGATCTTCACAAGCTGGGCGGCCTCAATGCAGGAGGTGTTGCCGTGTGTGAACATCGAGACGATGGCCATCCACCCCCTTCGTGTGCCGTGCTGCTGTTCACAGGAGCTCGCTAACAGCACCTGACCCAACAGTCTGCTATGGCTATACAGACGATATTTGTCTCTGTAGCAAGCGAGGAGCGGTGGTGTGCCAAGGACCCAGCGGACCAAGTTCGATTCCCCCTGTTGGCCAACACCAGTGGTGGTTTTCTGAACCTGTTGTGGGCTTCCCCTAGGTCGACACAGACTCAAATGCGAACACACGCCTGGACCGCTGTTGTCTCCCCGAGTACAGATGCGTGCACGCCGCACCAGATACTCAATTATGGCTGAGCTGACTTAGGAGATGTCGCTGACGTTAGCCGTGAATGAGGTCTCACACTAGCCAGGTTCACAGTACAAGAGCGCCAACAAACCAGGCTCTCCGACTAAGAACCTTCCCTACAAACCCTCGACGCAAATACAAAGACTCCCCGTGTAGCCTTAATCGGGCTTTTGGAGGCAAGTGCTGTTAGCGAGCACCTATAGAGGCCGGCACGGCACACGAGGTGGTGGGTGGCTAGCACCACGCCCGGCCGCCTTTGTTGCCCAAGTGACGACGTTCACGCCCCGCGCCAGGTACTCATTTCATTCTGAGTCGACCTAAAGGGAGGCCCACTACCGGTTCAGAAATTGCTCACCGGTGTTGGTGACCGTGAGCGGGAATCGAACTCGGACGGCCGGTGTTGGTAGCGCAGCGCGCTGACCGCTGCGCCACCGCTCCCGTGGCATGGCCAGAGACACGCGACGCCCGTGTGTCTCCGCGTGGCCGGGGCACACGTGGCGCGCAGGTGCCGTGCAGCGCTGCACTTGCTTCGAGCCGCGTGTGCGGTGCGCGGACGGGAGACCCACGGGGCGGACACGTGCGTGAACGGCCGCTGCTCGGAGCCAAATACAGCCGTGGAACTGCTGCGTTCGGCTGCATGTGTTCGTCTTGTGTGTGTTCGTCTTGTGTGTTTGTGTGTGTGGGACAGCGCGCGTGTGTGTGGGACTGCGTGTGTATGCGCGCGCGTGTGTGTGTCTGCGTGTGTGTGTGTGACTGACTGTGTATTTGACGTGTGGGGAGCGGTGGCCGAGCGGTTAGCGCGTTGGATTACAAACTCGGCGACCCGAGTTCGAATCCCGCTCACGGCCAACACCAGTGACGATTTTCTGAACCGGCCCTGGGCCTCCCCTAGATCGACTCAGCCTCAAATGAGAACCTAATGCGATGTGTAAACGTTACCATTAGGGAGAGAAAGGTGGTCGGGCGTGGTGCTGGCCACCCACCCCCTCGTCTGCCATATGGGCCCCCTTTCACGGGCACTGGCTGTCTCAACCGAGAGGCGAGCCAGGCAATTGCACGACCGGGGGAGGCGGGGGGTGATAAGGTGGTAGTGGGGTGGTCAATTGTCAAGGGACATTAATCTGAGCGCTTTTTGATCAACGTGGAGGGGAGATGGGCTCATTATAGAACATTGAATTTAGCTTGGGACCCCAGGATCGCTAAGACCACCCCTGCTCATAGGCACTCGCCCGAGTAGCCTGTTAAGGCTATACGGTGGATCTTTGAGCGGTAGCCCAGTGGTGCGCGGCGTGGTGAGCAGTGGCCTCTGCTGGCGTGCCGTCCAGCCCTTAACAGGTGCTCGCTAACACCACGTGTGATTCACGGAAGCGTGGCTCGTATGAGTGCAGTCGATAGTGGAGAGCTTCTTGCGACGTGGCGCATGCGAGTGTAGTGTGAGTGTGGTGTGATCGCGGTGGGAGTGTGGTGTGAGCGCGGTGGGAGCGCGGTGTCAACGCGGTGTCAGCGCGGTGTGAGCGCGGTGTGAGCGCGGTGTTAGCGCGGTGTGAGTGCAGTGTGAGTGCGGTGTGGAGCGCGGTGCGCGGTGTGGAGTGCGGTGCGAGCGCGGTGGGAGCGCGGTGGGAGCGCGGTGTGGAGCGCGGTGCGGAGCGCGGTGCGAGCGCGGTGCTAGTGCGGTGTCAGTGCGGTGTCAGTGCGGTGTCCGTGCGGTGTCAGTGCGGTTCATGACATCGTAGCTCTTAAAGCCGCGCCCTGTATAATCGAGCCCATGCATGGGGAGCGCTGGGAGGATTTGCGCTGCTGTAGCGGAGCAGGAGGGAGGGAGAAGGAGGAGGAGGAATCATGCAGAGCTTCCAAACGTCTCTTTTCTGCTGCTTGGCGAAAACACAAAAGGCGCATTCACTGTCTGCCAAGCGGCGCATTGTAACGCGGCCAGAGCGGATGATATTGAACCACTTTGCGCTCTCTCTCTCTCTCGTGAACCAGCCCGTGCTTGAGAATAGGGCGTACGTGTCGGCGAACAGGTCCGCAATGCGCGTGGCGTCCGCGGCTCGGAGCGAAACTAACTCGACCGCCTCGCCGAATCTCAAATAACAACGCCTTCTCAGCGGGGACACGTTTTGTTCTGCCTCTTTATACAATTTCGGTCACTCTGTTCATTATTATTTTCGACCGAGTCAATCTAGGAGAAGGCCACCCCCAGTTAGCGTTGATGTTGCATAATAAGCGAAGGAAGCGTTCCCTTGTGGAGCGATGGGGCGGAGTTGGAACACCATTTCGCAAGCTTTACCATAGCTAAATGTCCCCCTGTAGCCTTTAACACCGCGCCGGGCAAGTGCTGTTAGCGAGCACCTATGAAGGCCGACACGGAATACGACGGGGGATCGGTGATCGATACCATGTCCGACATCCGTTGTCTCCCTCCTGGCGATGTTTAAACTCCGTAGCAGGTGATCCTTTAAGGTTGAAGCCACTGTCATTGTTCGTGGGCTGGACTTGAACTTGGGTGGCCCGAGTGGTAGGCGACCGCTGTGCGCTAACCACTGCACCACCACTCCCCAAGGGATCAGGAACACACGTGGAACTGAGCACAATAATGCCACGAGCAGGTCTTGTGTGGTGAACGATTCGTCACCGTTACCGCGCTGCCTTCACGTGGCTCGACCATCCGCGAGGGTTGACCCGCGTGGCTCCGGCAAATTAGAAAGCTTGAAAACCTGCACAAACAAGGGCTGGTTTGTACCACGATTCTATCCACTCCCCGAAATCTGTGCGCATCTGTGAGAGTGCCCATAGAGCTCTCCGCCAGCAATGCACATTCGACGTTTCGTCCCCCGTTATATAATCCCTGGTTATTCTTATCTCCACCTCCAAAACGTTGCCCTGGTTGCCATGGTTTTTCCCATATGAAAATTCAAATTACCCGCCTTTGGTTCCCATTAGCCGATCCCGGCTCAGCATTTAAAGCTTTAATGTTCCACGAACTAAGACGCCGCCATTGTGTGTCACGTTTCTTAGCTTTCTCAGGCAGGGCCCTTAAATAGGTCTTTGCGCATGTTTAGTTGTATAATGGTTAGTCGGCGATGGACTGGCGTCCCATCGTCGGTATATCCTTGCCTTGCGCCCTGTGTCTGCCGGGATAGGCTCCGGCTTCACCGTGACCCTGTAAAGGACTAAGCGGTTTCAGACAATGAGATGAGATGAGATAATGGTTAGTGTGCTGCGCTGCGGGACCTGGAGATTTCGATTCCTGGCACAATACGTAGCACTGCCACCTCACTGGAAGAAGGCCCTGGGTTCAATTATCGGCTCGGGTGCCTTTCTGTGGTGGAGCTTGCATGATATTGTTGTATCGGTGTGAGTTTTGGGCTGGTACTCCAGTTTCCTCCCTTGGTCCACAGGCACACTGCCTATGTTTATTATCCTGACTAAATTGCCCCCATTAACTTACTTACCATTCCCCAATGGAGAACTGTTTTAAAAAATCTCGATAAATCCACTATTCATTCCAGCTCAAATAAAAAACTAACTGACCCTTTTCGCTCTATTTTAGACAGATGTTTATTACTAAAGCGGAAAATACCCAGTGAGCTTGCAAGTTCCTTACGGGATTTCTGTGACACAACGAACACGCGAGTTGCAATATTAATAAATATGCATAACTCATCTCATCTCGTTGTCAGAAACCGCTTAGTCCTGTACAGCGTCGCGGTGAGCCGGAGCCTATCCCGGCAGACACAGGGCGCAAGGCAGAGATATACCCACGATGAGACGCCAGTCCATCACCGGGCACTGCGGGCAATTTAGTCTGCAAGCCAATTAACCTATGCAGCAGCATGTTTTTTGGCCTGTGGGAGGAAACCGGAGTGCCCGGCGAAAACCCACGCGCACACGAGGAGAGAACATGCAAACTCCACACATAAAAGCCGAGATTCGAACCTGGGAACTTCTTGCTGTGAGGAGGCGACAGCGCTACTACCCACTGTATTTCACGTGCTGTTAAGCTGATCAAGTGTGAAGTGGGATTGGACGCGTCACGGCTTTAGGGAACGATGGGCGACTAATCTACTTTACATACAGGAGGGATGTGATTACAGGTCAGAGGTGACCCACCGTGGAGACGGAGCAGTGACATCAGCTCGTGTGGAGACCCCGAGTCGATTGTTCTGTCGCAAGATCTTGGACAGTGCAGCAAGGGAGGCTGTGGGAAGCTCAGGAATAGCTTCATCCAACAGCTGATCGATAATAGTTGATGAAGATGATAACGATGACAGCGACTGAATATCCATTCCCTTTGAGCCAATTGGTGTGACGTGACGTACACACAGGGTTGAAAGTGATATCGAAGCCCCCTGCCGGCAGGTATGGCACCAACATGTACTGAATGCTCAGCAACTTCCGTACCAGACTGTACCGGCTCACTTTCGCCTCTACACATGCATGATACATGCCCATGCTTAACCAAGTGAGGTCCGCTTTGAAACTTTGTTCTCAAGATCTAGTACAGCCATCAATCAAGCGATGACACTGATTGTCCTTTATGTTAATACGCATGAATAGTTCCATTGACAAGACGTTACACACTTAGGCAGACATGAATTGAATGTTCTTGTATAACAGGAGCCCTTTGACAGACGCTATTAGGACGATACATTATTTAAATAACTCATTTCAAACGTCCTTTTGACAGCGTTCTTAAGAGACAGTTATAGATATAGTATGTGGATGTGAAATCCATGTGGGGGTGGTGAAAGTGGCTCGGCAGTCCTTCATCCAGCAGTTGATTGTTGCTGGCTGTAGTTAACAATCTGCAATGCACGCTATCCACGCGTACGTAAACCAAACAATGCACAAAACGCGTGCGTGCACATTGATCGTATACACACCACGTTTACTGCAAAGATATCGCTGCTAGTAACTTAAGTAATTTACATACATATAGTAAGGATGTGTTTGCGGTCTATGGATTGATAGAAAACAATCCGAATATCGAACCTACCTATACAATGGCAAATCTCATCTCATCTCATTGTCAGAAACCGCTTAGTCCTGTACACGGTCGCGGTGAGCCAGAGCCTATCCCGGCAAACACAGGGCGCAAGGCAGGGATATACCCCCGATAGGACGACAGTCCATCACCGGGCACTGCGGGCAATTTAGTCTACAAATCAATTAACCTATGCAGCAGCCTGTTTTTTGGACTGCGGGAGAAAAACGGAGTTCCCGGCGAAAACCCACGCAGACACGGGGAGAACATGCAAACTCCACATGGAAAGGCACCCGAGCCAAGATTCGAACCCGGGACCTTCTTGCTGTGAGGAAGCGACGGCGCTACCCACTGGGCCACCGCGCCGCCCACAATGGCAAATGATCAGAATAAAAGTTACAATCCGGACTGATCCGGAGGTCGTCACGGGACGTGGTGTCACGTAAAGTGACGTTGCCCCCACGTGTTCCTGTCAAACGTGTCGCCTTGTGGCTCGTCATTATGACGATCCGCCGCGACATTGCTTACCGCTTCAGTCGTTCAATTGTACGTTTAATATTACACTATTGTTTTACTGATAGAGCTTGGCGTTAAAAATAAAATTTAAATTCTCTTTTAGTATCAGAATATTCGACGTTTAAAACAATGAAATGTGTAAATTTGAGAAATGTGCACGTCCAAACTTAAATCCGGAAGTTAGAAGAAATGGGCACAATTAGTGTCTGGTGATTAAAATCCACAATCCAAACAAGCTAAATCATAACTCAAACGATTTTGAGAGAAAAAAGTTGGAAACGCATGCAATGTCTTTAAAAATGTCATCTGAAAGCCCTCCCTGGTGCCATACGTGCTGAACTAATTCGCACGTGTGCGACGGCATCTGCGAAAGTGTGATTACCGGACCGGCGGTGTCAACAGACAACCTCGTGATGAGTTTCTCTTTCATGCCCATCCTAGTAAAAGGGGCAGTAAGGGCCGCAAGCACAAAGCTCATTGTGTCGCACAAAGCACCACCACATGTATTGAGGATGGTTCAGATCAGCAAACACAACCGCTGTTTGCTGGCAGACCGAGCCGCTCCAGCTTTTCACTTGTTAGTTTGTGCACGATTTGCAGTTTTTATATATTTTTTTCCCACGGGTGTGAAATAATACAGGCTCTTCTCGCGATATATTCAAGCACGGTAACGGAGCGATAACTTTTTTTCTTAGACGTTGGGGGGAGGTGAGCGCGTAGAGTGAACGAGGTCTCTTGTGTTTAGTTTCGTAGATTTTTTTCTCTCTCTCTCTACATTTTTTTTTCAGACAAATAACTTCACACACACCACATGTGTCGTATATTCCCTTGTACCTTCCCACTTCCTCTCGAGCAAACCCCTAGTGTGGCTCGTAAGCTCGTGAACCGCTTTGCAGCATAGCTGCAAATTAATGACTCCAGCAACAACAGGAAAAGTTGAAATCGTCTTACCTTTCGTTCGAATGACTTCGACTGGAGCAGCGCTCTCATCGCTCAAACAATAAAATACGTAGCTGGAGCGGTATTAAAGTGCAGAGCAACGTAACGATCGATTCATCGCGACAGAAGGGGCGCGCTAGTGTTCAATCCCGCTAGTCTGCAACGCTGCCACGAAACGTGAGCTGCTTGGACAGATTCTTTACTGATTCGTTTATAGCACAATTACAAAATAACGTTGAGAATTTCTCTTCACAGCTGCTCTATCGAAATGGATGTGTTGAGTTATCCAGACAGAGCAGCTCTTTAGAGAAATCCCCACGCGTCGTGCTGTGAAAACATACATCAGTACAAAATTAGGTTCTAGAAATATTAAACATGTTTGGGGTGACTGTGTTACTAATACGTGAACAGACACGGACATAAGTCAAATTCAAACCTAAATATTTGTCCTGGTTTTAATCAGGAGGCACTTACAAAGGTCATATAATTGAGGGTTTGTTTAAAGGTGATTTTACAATTGACCATGGGGTCTGTCATGCAGTCATATAAGCATGCGCTAAAGTGTTACCAGACGCACAGCCATAGTTATGGCAGTTCCAAGGTCACATGCAGAGCTGTGTTCATAATTCTTATCTAATATCTGAACACTAACCGTTACAATAAGCGTGGGTATAACTGGCTTTGTGAGATTTGCTTTCGAAAAGAAAACGTTACGGTTGTTGATTTGCCGTTCATATGTCGATGTTGTTGCTGACATGCCGTTCTCTCCACAGCTCTGTGCAGCGCTTTGTGACCCTCGGGTGAAAACGCTCCAGAAGCGCAATTATTATAGCTACTCTATGAGGATAATCGTTTCCCGAAAGAACAGTTGGTGAAAGCAATTGTCATACATCGAGCCGTGGAAACCTACACGAGAAAAGTCGTTTTTGGGTCACTCGTTGTGCCAACACTTTTTGGAAGGGACGAGATGGCGCTTTATTTCATAGACATCCCGTTTCAATAGCCTGTGGGAGGGGAGGCCTTGGACCCGTTCATATGTTGGCCGTGAGTGGGGACCGAACTCGGTTCTCCGAGTTCACATCGCAGTCCCCCCCGACTACTCATCACGCAGAGACTAA
>JAZEWT010000010.1:795703-805753 GCA_036362905.1 Mordacia mordax | reverse complement strand
GGGGGCGGAATATAGTTAACGGGCTAATGAATCTAGGCAGCAGCGTGTATGTGGACTGTGGGAGGAAACCAGACTACCTAGCGGAAAACAACGCGGACACGGGGAGACTATGCCAAGGCCACCGAGAAAGACATCCCCGATCCCGGGAATCGAACCGGGGATTCTACTTGCTTTTACAACAACCATAACACTCGTGATCCACACAGCCACCTCCGATTCGCGAAGTCTCGTGTTGCGTGGAGACTTGTAGATATTTATTATTGCGGCATAAAATACCGAGTGAGCTTAGCAGCTCTGGATCGGCGATTCCTGCGAGACAACAAACTGTTGAACTGACCATGTCGCGCCGCATTCGCTTCTTTACACTGTTGCACTTCCAAGGTAACGCGGAATAAAGGTGGAGGCGATACGGAGGGTCAACTCATTGCACGAACCACAGGCAGGTGCGCTTGAGCAGAAGCGCCCGTTCCCAGGGCGAGACGTGACTGGAGGCAGATGGAAATCTGCGGAAGCTGAGTGTGGTTGCCATTCACCGTCTCGCAATGCAAATCATCTCGCTGCGTGTGCGTGTGTCTTGTAATGGCGAGCCGTCGATGCAGGCTCGGCACGACGAGCACAAACGGAAGAGGGGATGAGGAGAAACGCTCGACACGGCTGTCCCGAAAGGGCAGCTCTCGAGGTCGATGCTCAATGCCGGCGTGCAGGGGCCGTGACCCCCACACCGTGGTCAGTTTCTGGTTTCCCACGGGAGCTTCGCGACGCGAGGAACGCGCATCGCTCTCGGCGTGAAAGCGCTTGAATTGACTCGAGAGCGCAACGAGAACAGGAACTTTGAACATCGCTCGCTGTGGGCCAGAGTCCATGCGTCTCGACTTCAAAGTAATTTCCGCCACCACCTCCACACGTCGTCGGGCCTTGACTCGAGTGATAAATGGAGATACGATGCTCTTTATAAGTCTCATTCCTATTCAAGTTAATTTATTAGATGCGCTGGGTTAAGCATGCATCATTCACTGCGTATAGTGAATAAACTGCTTTATTTATTCATGGTCCATTGCCCCCTTAACCCTGTACATGGTCGCGATGAGGCGAAGCTTATCCCTGCACACACAGGACGCTAGGTAGGCTATACCCATAATGAGACGCAAGTCCGTCGCAGGGATCCAGGGGTGATTTACTGTAGCCAGCAGGCCAATTAACCTCGGAAGCAGCAGCGTATATTTTGGACAGTGGCAGTAAACCAGAGCATCCTCCCACAGTCCAAAAACCACACTGCTGCATAGGTTAATTGGCTTGCAGTCTAAATTGCCCTCAGTGCCCGGTAATTGACTGGCGTCCCATCGTGGGTATATCCCTGCCTTGCGCCCTGTGTCTGCCGGGATAGGCTCCGGCTCACCGCGACCCTGTACAGGACTAAGCGGTTTCTGACAATGAGATGAGATGACCGCTTTGACCTGGAGTTGTTCCCCAATATAAGGCGACGAGCGCTTGAGAAGGTTGATGACACCGGTACGAACGTGATATCGTTTACAACTGACAGAGTTTCAGAAGAGGAATCAGTCAGCGGGCAGTCAATCTGACATCAGAGTGAAAATCTTGGATGTGATGTCTGTACGTATGTGCGTACAGACACACATGCAAACACGAGATTAGATATTGACTGGATGTTGATTGTTGCCACGCTTAATTATGACATTGTCAAGGGAAGCGTTGCAGGGCTTCTTACCTAAAGAGATCACAGTTGGACACCTGCTCAGCAGCTCATCACCACGACGCTCATCTCCTATTCACAGCCCTGACTCAGTGCCAGGAAGTTCCATGTCACTATGGCACGAATCTGCCCATACGCCCACCACTGTTGACCTACCCACAAAGCGGTACGTAATCTTCTCGACCCAGAAAGATGATGAGGTTAACTCAGCCCCCAGCCAGGAAATGAACTCGCCACCTCCAGCCGCCCGCTCCACACTCCTCACCCGAGGAGACCAATTCACAATGTTCTGGTTTTGCTGTTAAGCAGCGATAACACTGTCGCTTGTTTCATCATCGTTATTATCAATAACCGCTTAGTCCTGTACAGGGTCACGGGAGGCCAGAGCCTATCCCGGCCGACAGAGGGCGCAAGGCGGGGCTAAACCCAGTATATGACGCCAGTACATCGCAGGTCACTGCTGGAGGCAATTTACTCAGCAGACCAATTGACCTAGCCAGGAGTATGTATTTGGACGATGGGGGGAAAACGGAGTACCTGCTCCAGGATGCCCCCCCCCCCGTGTCCACAGCCTCCCCTCCTCCACGCTTACAATGAATAATGCGTGGCTGCGCAGCGCTCAGTGTCCAAGGCACCCACTCGGAGAACCACCAGAGGCAGGAGGAAAGGCAACCACGCGATTATCCGGCGCCAACATTTGCCAAACACTGCGTCACTGTCTCCCTCTCGTCCCTGGCCCTCACGTCCCCCATCCTCTCCCCCCCCCCGCCCCGTCTCCCCTATGGTAGTTTCTAGCGCCACCTACGCTGCTCAATTCTAACGTCAACAACTGCCGTTCGCCACTAAGTGTCGGCGACGTCCCCACGGCGCCTGTGCCAGGCCAGGTGCACTTTGAGGCCACGCGAAGTGTCGAAGGCTCGCTGACAGGAGGCCACGGGATGTAGCCAGGATCCAAGAACTGACTGAGATGATCCCCACCCATGCCTCCCCCCCACCTCCCCCGCTCACGGAAAGAGCCCAATCATCGCCTCTGCTCACCGCCTTCTCGGGCTCAGAGCATCCCAAACAGCACCCACGCCTCACTGCGACTCGAGCGCACCAACGCAGAGAGCGATTCCGCCTGCGTGGGAAGGAGCGACACGGCTATTCCCAAAGAGCAGCTATAGAAAGCAATCATCAAGCATCTCGCCGTGACAAGCCCGCACCAATGCAAATAGTTTAACGACTCGAGATGTGACTTTGGCAGCGGTTCAAAACACACTGCGGCTATTGTGGTTGCCAACACTCTGTTTGCCGACTGCTATTCAGCTGCATCTCGCTTCCGTATGCGAAGGGTCATTATCGTGGCAATTTAGAGTTCGCTCGTGCAAAGTAGACCAGGGGCGAGAGCATTGATCTCTGTCCCCCCTTTAAAAAGCCAAGACATCAGCCTGAATGGGTTAAAGCTATGTGTGCAGAATCGTGCTTGTGTGGAACGCTATTGATAAATCTGTGCTTCCCCTTGTTTCGATAAAAGCCTGCACTGCACTGCCACTCGCAATGTTTAGCAATGAGCAGTGGTATCAGACACTGTACAAGACGATGATTGTTGATCCAGGCAGACAGTCGGCTTGGTGATTTATTTTTGTCTAGGATGTTGGGCTGTCTGTGTGCATTTATTCCAAACTAGGTTAAACTATTACGTGTCACTAATGTACGGTTTTTGTTTGTTTTGGAAACGGTCTTAAAGGGCAAAATATGATGTTTAGAATCCGTCCAGCATTTGAATCGGTCCAGGGTGATGTTGATGTGATTTTACGGATGAAAATGACATCAAGTCCGCGCCTGCTCAAGTATTGATCCAGCTGGACACCCGTCTCGTCTCATCTATTTGGAACACAGGCGACAATCTTGCTAATTTAACTCGCTGTTATAAATTACACAAAAGTGAAATGTGATATATGTCTGAACACTTGTTGCAGTGAACTCGTGTAGATCTTAGTCCATCTCTTCTGACCTCGCCCAGCAAGGCTATGGAGTTCACCACTGCTTCCCGGCTCCAGTCAGCCTGTGGATGGGTCAACAACGCAACAACCACCACCACCACCACCATGCCCGGCCACCCGTTATCGTGCCAGCGGTTGTGTTTCACGCAGCACACCAGGTCCTCGCGCGTGCACAGAGGTACGGAGAGAACGCACTGACCCCAACACCGCTCAGCCAATTAAGGAAGCCGGAACAATCGACAGATGGATGCATTTAGCGAATCACTGGCTTCCCTCTGTGAGTGTTCGGAGAAAACTTCGTGAGCTGTTGGCTATAAACTGCCCCCCCCCCACCTCGTCCACCCCCTCCTCCCATCTCCTCCACTCCCACCGCCTATACACGGAACACTTGGTTAATGAATCGCGTGGCGTGTGCACGCGAATGAGAAGCCTCGCGCACATGGTGCGCTGAACCCCCAATTGCTTAGCGAATGCTAATTCATGCAGGCGGCAGGGCTGGCTCGATGCGTCTGTGACACCACCTCCGAGGTGGCGACCACCCGCTCGGAACGACGCGGTTGTGTCCGTGACAGCAGCTGCATCATGGTCGAGATTTTGAACCTTTGGGCTCTGAGCTACTTTCCTCCATTCGTATCAAACTAGTCTCAACCTCAGCCTTTCTACGACATCCGCCAATATTAAAAAAAAAACTCCCACGCCGCGCTAGTTGGTCGCTCTGTTCGTCCGTGAAAATGTCGAATGTCCCCACACATTTGAGACGTATTTCTCCAGGCTCTCTGCTACGGGACAGCTCTGCGACGAATTCAGGGCACAGTGGTGCGGTGAGAAGCACTGGCGCCGCACACCAACAAGGACCTAGGTTTCATTCACGGCTCGGGTGCAGCTGCCTAGGTTAACTGTCGTGGCTTCAGTGCCCCCAGCGCCCTGAGACGTTGTAACTTGCTTATTGCTCCCCGCTGGGAAACTGTTAATAATAGCCACGAAGCTCAACGGTTGTTTCCAGCTGAAATAAAAAGCGACTGACTCACCACTGAGCGAAACGCATCTCTCAAATCTGGCATCTGCTCAAACGCTGGCTGTTTCCTCGTGCACGTCTGGTATCCTCCCCAGAGCTTTTGTCACAAAGCAAATTAAGATGCAAATTCCTAAACAAAAAATATACCGCCCTTGTTGGTTATTTATGTTATCACGCAAACGAAAAACGGTGTAATGCCTAACGTTCCAGGAAATGACCCTTCTGCAGAGCAGCACTATACTTTTATAGTATTTGCCCAAGACCTTCATGAACAATGTCCAGATACACACCGGTCAACATATGAGAGGTCGGTGTAACTGTAGGTTTGATAGATATGGGAGCAAAGAAGTACACTACAACCACGCATTATTTAACGTTGTCGCCACCAATAGCAGCCCAATTGTAGTTAATATACGAAGGAGATGTCTGACAAGCATGGAAGAGTAGGCCAAACACACTCCGGAGGGTGTCTTCAGAGCTGCCTCGAGTTGATACCTTCCACCAGCAGGGTCTTGAGTAAGGAACTGCAGGGTTGCGCCTTTACCTTCATAGCCGATAGGTTTACAAACATATGCGAACTATATGCCGTTTGGTCTCTTGTCTCCCGACACAATCAAAACACATCAGGAATGTTAAAAGTAATATAGATGTTAAAATGTTCGAACAGAAAACCTTTCACAAGGCACATATGCTCGGGGGAAACATGAATTTTAAACTTGATGTCTTGTCAACGGTGTATGTTAACGCCTATATTATCGCTAGAAAGGGGGAAACATTTGCTATGTTTTATCATCTATACACTGGCAAAAGTCCCCGTAACCAAAAGGCAGTCTGATATAACTCATCGCCCCTTCGTGATTTGAAACAATGCACAGCCTCCACAGCGTCGAGTCAGCAGTACTCGACAAACTGCACGGGTTCTGACGCACAGCGTCTCATCAGCAGTGACAGCCTCGCTTATCGCTATGATCGTGAGCAGAGAGACAGACTGTCTCTCTGCAGCGGAAACAAAGAGACAGCTGATCATTGTTATACTCTTCTCACACTCCTGCACGCGGAGCATTAAGACCAACCTGTGATGTTAGATCTGTGTAATAACAATATGCCGAGGTCAAGTGTAATGTGAGGGGGGGGGGGTTTATCTATGTAAAGCAATCTTCGGTGTCCGTCGGGTACTCCTGTTTCCTCCCACAGTCCAAATACATGTTCTCATCTCATTGTCAGAAACCGCTTAGTCCTGTACAGGGTCGCGGTGAGCCGGGGCCTATCCCGGCAGACACAGGGCGCAAGGCAGGGATACACCCACGATGGGACGCCAGTCCATCACCGGGCACTGAGGGCAATTTAGTCTGCAAGCCAATCAACCTATGCAGCAGCATGTTTTTTGGACTGTGGGAGGAAACCGGAGTGCCCGGCGAAAACCCACGCGGACACGGGGAGAGAACATGGAAACTCCCACACAGAAAGGCACCCGAGCCGGGGACCTGCTTGCTGTGAGGCGACAGCGCTACCAACTGGGCCACCGTGCCGCCCCCAAATACATGTTGCCTAGGTTAATTATCCTGATTAACTTGTTCCTGGTGCCCTGAGATCTTGTAACGCGCTTGCCTGTCCCAACACCTGTTATAAAGATCTGCACAGCTTAACGGTTCCTTCAGCTTAAATAAAAGCTGAGTGAATATTTTGGAGACTGAATAGCAAGTTGAAAAATTAGAGCGACTCTATCAGACCTATATGTTCCTTAATCTAACCTCTTCAGTGTCGTTCTCTATTAAATGTCTACAGAACTCACTCTGGATTTTAAATTCCTGGCAGCCAGCCAGGAAACTCGAGGCATCGATTATTATTTTTAATAGACACATAAGTGAGAATTGCTCCTAAGAGCTGCTCTTTCGGGAGAGTCCAGGATTGCCACCTCGGAGGCACGAATAACGGGACATTTCGTGGCGTAAACTGGGTCAGAGAGACGACTGTCGCTGCGTTAAAAGAATTCAACTAAACCTGAAATCTAAATTATACTTCATTATTGCAACAGCTATTGAAAACACTGAGTGATTTTGTAGTCAGTATGATGCGGAGATGACGGGGGGGAGGGGGTGGAATCGTCATTGAATTTTGCCTGGGACTCTAGAATCACAAAGACCGCCCGTGACCATCACCACATGTGCCCTGGGGGCTCCGCGCGCCCGTCTCTCGCCCGCGGGGCCGCGACTGACGCAACGCAGCGAGGCGGTGAGAGCACCGGACGCTCCCCCGGGGAGGATCGATCCGGACCCCATCGACTCCCGGGTGCCGCGGCCCTAAAAATAACGGCGGCGGCGGCGGAGGTCGATATCGCATCCTGGTTCTCTGCGTGTTGCCCATAGACACGGAGCGCTCACCGCGTCTGTGTGCGCGCGTGTTCGCGGGGCGCCGTGGCCGTGGCGTTTACGCGCTTCACTACGAACCCGGTGACCCGAGCTCGATGGACCTTCACGGTGACAGCAGCGACGAGCTCATGAACCGCGCTTGAGCCTCCCCTGCTGAGTCCACTTAGCCTGGCGCTACGGTGGTGCAGTTGCTAACATCCGTGGAAACATAAAGTTCTGCCCGAGGCGGTTCGATTCCAGCCACGGGCGCATTTCTGTGCGGAGTTTGTGTGTTCTCCTCCTATTCTGTGCGGGTTTCCTCCGGTTCTTTGGTGCCTCCCACAACCAAAAAAACCACTCATTGATTAATTGGCCGGTGACATCATGATCTGTAGGACGCAGTGTCTGGCGAGTTGGCGCCGGCTAACCGCGTGTCTTGAAGCATTCCCGATGCAGGTTAACTCGCGCATCTAAGTCATTATCTCTTGGGAGTGAATGCGTTCGACAATGTATGAAGATTATTATTATTAACAGAGGGACAACACACAAGCTCTACACAGAAAGGTGCCCTAGACGAGAATTGAAATGCCTAAGGCATTGAAGTACTCTGGCTGGGACTGTTGATGCTGCTCACTGTAGTTGTGGTTGGATAATAGCTCGCTCTCTTATTTTATGTCCTCTGATTTAGAGCCATTATTTGACTTTGAAATTATCTACTCTGATTGTTGTTGTTGTTGACAAGCCGTTCTCACTACAGCTCTGCGCAACGCATTGTGACCCTTCGGTCAAAGGCGCTGTAGAAGTGTTACTTTTACTGTTCAATCCGCGTGAGTCATAGTGAAGACTTAGTCAGTCTCCGGTGTGCGCCAGGAAGAGTCTTGGCCAGGAAGTATTAACTTATCGACACGTTCAGACCAGCGCCGTGCCCGCCACGTCATGACACCGACAACAGACGTTACTGTTCGTAGCTACGACCGCACGAGTGAGTGTCGAGCGGGTTGGGCAATGGTTGGCTCCTGCAGTCTCTAACAATCATCGACCACCGCACACTGACCCGAGCACTGAACCCCGACCTCGGATCGGGCAGAGAGGGCGGCGTGGGAGTTGTTTCTGGAACTCAGCCCCAAGCCGCTCCCGCTGAACTCAATCCCCGAAGTCCACCGATGGCGCTGCTCGATCCGCTTTGTGGCCGACGTTTACCCTGGCGCAATATAGGTAACGCGTCCTCGCACTCACAGTGGTGAAAGTGACCTGTCCAGCCAGTACCGCAACATCCCTCCCCACCCGTGCCCTGCTGAATGCTTGGCACACTTTATTACCAGCGCGCCCTACCGGCCCGTACCGGTTCATCTTTATTCCGATTAGGTACGGGGTTGCCTGATGATGCTGATTGTAAATACCAGCGAAACGTCGTGATTCATTCGTTAACGCTGTGAGTTTGCTCTTCAACACACCGGTGTGCTAAGATAGTAAAGAATCGGCACGTTTTGTCAACGTTGACAAACTTTACTGATTGGCTGTTGTCGGGTGGTGGAGGGTTAACGACAAAAAAATGTTTCCGTGACCTAACCCGTATATATACACGGGTTAGCTTACACACACACACAACCTACACACACACAGCCCACACACACACACATTAAACAGACACACCTTCGCTGCAGGCACACCATTCCATTGTGAGTAACCCTCCTCATTCTGCTATAGCGTCACGTGCACACCACACACGAACAGTGCGCACAGCACGTGCACGCACACACAGCACACGCACGCACAGCACGTGCACGCGCGCACAGCACGTGCACGCACGCACACGCACAGTGCACGCACGCACAGTGCACGGACGCACAGTGTACGCGCACTGGCGCGTGAGTTCGGGTTACAATCCTGTACCATCTCGAGTCATCACGCCTGCACGCTTGCAAGCTATCGTTTTACTTAATCGCGGGGTGGTCGTGACAGATGCTGCCGACTTGGGAAAGCCTGCCTTCGTCCAGCAGTGGATTGATCATGGCTGCTGTGGTCATGGCTAACGCCGGTGAGACCGAGTTTTAATAGCCCTCGGCACATTCCTTCTCCCCACCGCCCTCTGTAGCCTAGCCTCTGGCTTGGGTAATCATCTGTTATAATTATTAATAATATACTGTCATTATATATAATGGCATTCATCGGCCTGATTGTTTCATTAGCCTGATGATGCCATTGTGACGTTATATATAATGGCATCATCAGGCTAATCAGGTTAATTTCATCTCACCAGGCTAATTCGTTTCATTATCCTGTGGAGGCGAAACGTCGCTTAAACGAGAGTTGGAGGAGCGCTCGATACGGCAATGCCGAAGGAGGGCGGCTCTTGAGAGAGCACATTCTGAGGGCAGTGGTCTCATGGGTTCCGTGACCTCGCGTGCGTGCGTTTGGGGGGGGGGACGAGTGTCCTGGATTTGCGGGGGAGATCAGGCTGCTTCCTGAGCGGGCGGTGGGGGGGGAACTGGGCACTGCGTCTGAAAATGCGATGAATTTTGTCTATAATCATGATCCACTGTAAAACAACCAACTGAACGGAAGGCCCGCGGCTCTGTTCAATATAATTTAAGTATTAATGTTGTCAAGGAGAGGGGTGTTCACGCGGGGCGTGGAGTAAATCAAACTCGCCGTCTCCTCTGCGTCACGAACCACGGGATGGGAAGGGCAGCGATGACGAGGATGATGCAAGGGTTACCCTACGCGGGCGTGACTGGGGCACGAGTGTAATAGACACCTCACAGAGGTTCCCTGTAGAGACTGGACAGGCTGGTGGGCGAGAGGCGCTGTTAGCTGGCACCGCACACGAGGGTTTTAGAAGGCAGCGCCATACCCGGGCCACCTATGTCTCCCGAGTGGCGATGTTTACGCTTGGAACCGAGCACTTGTACTCATTTGAGGCTGAGTGTAACAAATGGAGGGATTATACGGACGGTGAGCGGGAATCGAACTCGGGGTCTTCAGGTTCAT
>JAZEWT010000010.1:769418-780116 GCA_036362905.1 Mordacia mordax | reverse complement strand
GGGGCACACCACTGGGGGAAAGCCATCATCTATCAGTGGATAGATCAAGGCTGGGTTTACGAGTCAGTTTTTATCAAGTGCAGTCGGTGGGGCGTGGACGGCAGCGGGTAGAGAGACGGCCACTTGACGACGATGAGAGTTGCGATGAGGATGATGATGATGACGATGCACCCCCCGTGTTTTCCCCAGGTGCAAACCGTGCTCGGGACCCCGGCTGCAGCAGGACCCCGACACCTGCAGGTGCAGCTGCCGCACGGTGTGCAAACACAAGCTCGTGCTCAATAAGCAGACCTGCAAGTGAGTGCCTCGTGCGGCGCCCAGCAGCATCGTCACCCGCGATCGCTTTCCACGTGGGATGGGGGAAATTCGCGATTCTCCGGGAATTGTCACGGGACGCGACGCGTGACGCGAACAGCCGATTGGAACGCTCAAGGAATGTGGAATGACAGCCCAACTGCCGCGTTATGATTCCATGCTAGACGCATGCGGTAGAATGATCCATTCCGTTGGCAATGTAGCTTGGCGAAGGCCTGTGAGCTGTGCTTCGCTTATCTCACAGAGTCCGTGCTCAGCCACCATGAGAATAAAAACGAAAATCTGAAAAACACAACAGCAAGAGTAGCATCTTAAAAGTCATGGTGACAGAGATATGATTGATCTCTGTCCCAGAACAACAGCTGTCAGACCCTACCCTCCCAGTGGACTTTAACATGCTGTTAACATTACTTACGTGGTTTGTCCCCGTGACTCTCTGCTTTGCAGAGAGGTCCTTATTAGGCTTAAGATTGGCACAAAAGTTTTTCTTTTTAAAAATCAACAGAACGCATAACCTACATTGCTCAAGTTGCAGAAGACCGCTCGATGCGTCAAGTCTCGAGATGGCTTTATGGAGCTCCCCACCTAAGCTATAAAGCATTGATACTGCATTGTCTGGAGCTGACTGCCTTTTGGCAGCGACTGACACCGGCAAATAGGCTCAAAAGAAAGCCACTGCCAGGTGAAGGTCGGTCAGTTGAAGGACAATGCATAGGTTATCAAAGCTACCTTGTTTGCATACTTTGCCACTAGTATGTGTGGCTTTTGCAAACTGGACACATTGTAAAATGTGTCTATTTTGGTGTTTGGGATTTTAACACCTGCATAATTGCCTGGCAATTATGCAGGTGTTAAGATCTAAACACCTGCATAATCGCCAGATACGGTAAAACCTATTGTGGCTTTATGGAGCTTTATTATTGATTGAGAGGAGGCTGTGGGGCCTCATATCAATCAATAATAAAACTCACACGTTGATTAACTCTAAAAAAAAATGGCTACGCTGTGTTAATAACTACACTGGCTAAGATAGACTTTTAAAGTGCATTTTGTTAGTGAGTCAGTCAGTATCAGTACCCGCTAAATCCTATACAGGGTTGCAGGGGGCCGGAGCCTATCCAGGCACACACAGGGCACAAGGGGGGGTGTATACCTAGGATGTGACATCGCAGGGTACTTTTTTGTGGGCAGTTTACTCAGAAGGCCAATTCACCTGGACAGCAGCGTGTATTTGGTCTGTGGTAAGAAACCGGAGTACCTGGCAAAAACCCACGCGGGCACGGGGAGAGAGAGAGCACGCAAACTCCACACAGAGAGGCACCCGGGCAGGGAACCGAACCCGGGCCCTTCTTGCTGTGAGGCGGCAGCGCTACCCACTGCGCTAGCGCGCCCGCCCTAGGTATTGTTACTCGTAGCCATGTCGTGTCTGCGCCGCCACGATTATTGAGTGTAGTTAATGGTGTGGACGTTGCTTTGTGCGTGCATTATTGTGCTGTCACGCCGTTTCATCAGCGAGGAGCTGACTCTCATTAAAACCTCGACCCGAACAAATTCAAGATCGTTCCTCTCTCCGCGACAGGGTCTAACTCTCGTTGCGCTGCTCCCTCCCAGGTGTGAAAAGCCACGGAGGTGATGGACGCTGGACGCTGGAGCGTGTGAAAAACATTTCGCCCAACGGCTGTGAACGGACGAATGCCCAACAAAAACGAGGCCCCCACACCCCCCGGCGCTTGCAAACGCGCCATCGGCGTCACCATCGTCACCATCGCCATCATCCATGGCCAATCCGCTGCTACATCAAGGCGCCCGCAGGCCGCCGCGAGCGCGGCCGATTTTGACGTCCGTTGTATTTTGTGACGACCACGCAGAGAAGATGAGTCCATGGCTCTTGAGGTGCATTTCCCAGCCCCGTGCTGCTGCAGGCCAGCAGACTCCAGAGTACTCATGTTTACAGCCCGGCATGGTGGCCACAGACTCTATTACAAAAGAAATATATATATAAGCCTTGTGAAAGGGCTGTGTACGAGTCTTGCCTTCCTGGAGTCAGACAGGACGATGTGTATTGAGTAATGGGATTCTGCGACAAGCTTGAAGTCTGGGATTGGTCGCCCGTCGCGATGAGGTCCGGTCAATGAGGCGATTTTGTTCTGAGGATCTATATTTGCTGCGGAGGGGGGGGAGGCTACGTGGCCGCGGGGGGGGGGATTCGTGGCTGCGGTGGGTGGGGGGGCTGATTGGTCACGGCTGCTGTCAACTCACGATGGGATTCTGGTGTTCATCGTCCCTCAGCACGGCGGAGTCGAAGGAACCAAATTTTTTTATTGTGTCTTTGACGGGACATTGGGCTTGTGCCCGTGGCTGTCTCGAAGATTTCGTGGACGCGGATACGGATGCGGGAACGTTGCGTGCGTGTCGGAGTCAATGAATGAAGACGATGATTGAAGGTGGGAAAATGAGACAAAGGAAGGCCGTTTGCACAGCAGCGGCCCATCTTTTGAAGCAAGAAAGTAAATAAATTAGACGACTAACAAAACAGCCCACTGGACGAAACGTTGCATTTTCCACCAACCCAATGAGAAATACTTTTTAACAGCATCATAAAAAGTAGTTTAAAAGAAGAACTTTGATTTTTTTTTTAAACGCAATTATAAATTATTATTTTTTTATCCCACAGTAAAAATGTAATCTGCGATTGATATTGTTGAGCCGCGTGCAAGAAAATGTGTTGGTGCCGCACTTGAGACCGTGTTGAAAAACCCTGAACAAGGGCTTTAAATAAAAATACTGACGTTAACAACAATCGCATTCCTTTCAGAGGGCTGGGCTTGTAGATGCAATCCGTAAATTGCTTTAACCAATGCACTTGTTGCTGAAAACATGATCCGAGCATTAAGAGAGTCATGTTTGATTTGAACGAGATAACGAGGCAGATGTGTTTGTAGTGGAACCTGCGTGGCCACGCAATACGAGGAGATGAGGATTATCTCACACAACGTGCATCGAGCAGATGCTGCGTTAACATCAAGTTCGTTCACTGCCCCGGTACAACGTCACGACCGTGGGGCGCTTTGGGGCTGCAATTTAGAAAACTACAGCAGCCAACTGCTATGAAATGGAACAACTGTTAACGCTCTTTTATTTTCATTTCTGACTCAGCTCAACGCCCCGTGTCCGCTTAGTCATGATAACAATAATATAATTACAGTACGATATATAAATGTTTGTCATTTTAATGGGCATTTATTGTTCATCGTGGAGGCAATACAACTAATACTTTGGGGGGGGGGGGGGAACTGTTTTTACCATTCTTTAAATACATCGTAGGATATTACAGGTTCATGACATTTTGGTAAAATTTCTCCGTTGTATTCAGTTTAATGTGGCTTCTTCTGTTTCTAGAGCAGAAGTAGTAACGTATTGTGAGTGTTTTTTTTCTCTTGCGTTTGTATATATGTGCGAATATCATCATCAGATAACAACATTACAGGCACTTTTTTTCCCCCAGCGATACAATGTTTTGTCATCTGTAAACCTCTAGTATTTATTATGTGTATTTAATGCAATATTTATTCACACGACTGAACTAAATTGCGTTTCCACATTTTAATGAAAACATGTAAGTTATTTATATATTTTTTAAAATAAATATCCTCTGTCAATTGAACATGTGAACTGTACTACGTTAGACGTTTCAAAGAAAGTCGTCCAGTGTATGATTTTCTAAAATAAAATTTTAATTTTTAAAGACGGCGGTTTGTGGGTACATTGGAAGCTGTCTAGTGATTTTGCAGGTGATGAAGTTGGATGCGACAGAAAGGATCACAAAATCCTTAAGATCGCACCAGTTGTTCGTGCGTACAGACTTGTGCAGAGTGGTACAGTGGAAACCATCGCGCCACAGAAAAAAGGTCCACCGTCCGCCGTGTCTCCGCGCCTCCGAGTCGCTTTCTCTTCAAGCGAATACTTTCGACATGAACGCAAGGTCTTTCTGGGGAGTTGTGGCGCAGATGGCAGTACGCGGTATCGCTCTAAGCGCTCTCGATCGCTTCGGTTTGTTTTCCAGGCAACTGATAACATCAGCGGTCGGTGATATCTAATCTCATTCTGGGCATTCCATTTACCAAGGCCCTCGCGTCATCATGACGCGTGAGCCAGCTCCGCTCACGGTCGATACGGCGTGGGGGAGGCCTTCAGTCTGCAGTGAATTGATAAAGAGATGAGAATTATTTAATAACAATTATAAAGATTACACTTCGAGAGCGAATTTTCAACCGAGGGTCACAAAGCGCTGCGCAGAGTTGTGGAGAGAACGACACGTCAGCAACAACGACATCAGAACAGTTCAATTGAACGTCAAATAATGGCTATAATTTGGAGGACAAAATAAACGATAAAAATAATTGTTCAACAAACGAATGAAGGAATAAGTGTTCCTGAGCAGGCGCAGGTCAGCAGAGAGCCATCATCCCAGCACGACAACAGTGAGCCGCATCAACAGTCCTAGCCAGAGGACTTGAAAGCCTTACGGAACACGTGACTCCTGAGACGAGATCTGAAGATTCCCAGGGACACAGATTTGACGAGAGCCTCAGGACTGTAATGTGTTTTTGTTGCTTTTATTAAGGACTCTTTATCGCCGGCTCCCACATCGCGCCCTCACCCCATCTGAGGATCCTGGGCACAACATCCGAACCTTTCACATTCACGCGGCACTCACCTAAACAATCCAGACCCCCCACAGTACTTCGCTACACTACTCACAATCCAGACCCCCCCACAGTAATTCGCTACACTACTCACAATCCACACAAACTTTCCACAGTACCTCGCTACACTACTCACAATCCAGACCCCCCACAGGAATTCGCTACCGCATCAACTGGGACCCCCACCGAATCCACCACTGCATTCAAAAGCGAACTGCTCTAAACTCACCTGCTCACCATCGCGCACCAATGACCTCTCAGCCAGGCTATGCACCTCTTAGTTATTATTAGTTGTTGTTAAACACGCACGCGCTGGACGAAACATGTGAACGGTGTAAAGTGGATGTATTATTATTTCCATGCACTATAAATACCAAATAATGATACTTGCACTTGTAGAACGCTTTTCACCCGAGGGTCACAAAGCGCTGCACAGAGCTGTGGAGAGAACGGAATGTCAGCAACAACAACAACATGAGAGTAGATTAATTAGAAGTAAAATAATTGTAATAAATCGGTGAAGGGCCTTCAATTAGAGATACAATATAATTGTTAAACAAGTGACGGAAGGAATAAGTGTTCCTGAGCAGGTGCAGGTCATCAGCGAGCCATCATTCGAGTACAACAGAAATGGAAGAGGTTAACACAGTGCATGAGACCGAGATAACACAAACGTAAAACAAGAGTAGCAAGAGGTAGCGAAACAATGGACACGGGGTCGGGAGTCAGGACATTGGTGATGTCTTTAACAGACATTGTGACCAAACGGCCGGACCTGCGGGTGAGTGCGTGGGACACGAGACGTTCGAGTCACCGTCGGGAGCAACTCGATTCTCAGGGCAACGCGTGTGTGGCTCTGACTGCGGTTTCCACACGGGGTGGGGAATCGTGATGCGAGATTCTTGTGGCGATTCCCATGCCCCATCGTCAGTCGATTCCCAGCGTTGTCACGCGACCAACCGATCATCACACTCAAATAATGTGGAATGACGCCACAACTGCCGCATTATACATCGATGCCATGAAATACTTCTGCAATAGAAAGATCGATTTTGGTCTCAAATTTAGCTCAGCGAAGGCCTGCTGACTGTACTCAGCATAGCTCAAAAAAACATTTGATCGGAAGCTATGATCATTTTAAAAAATTCGACAAAACAACAGCAGGAGTAGCATCATAACAATTATTGTGACACTGACATATATCCCAGAACTCCACCTGCACCGAAACCTCCCAGCGGACCTTGGCATGCTGTCAACACCACGTATGTGATTTATCCCCGTGACTACCTGTTTGCCAGAGGTCCATATTAGGCTTAGGATTGACGCAAAACTTTTTTTAATAAGTAACAAAACGCATTCCTACATTGCTGAAGATAAAAAAAACTGTTCGATGTGTCAAGTTACCAGATGGCTTTGTGGAGCTACATTGGCACCCCATCGTTTTGTGGAGAATGTATTAGCGCTGGGAAAGGTTGCATGGCCTCATTTCAACCACTCACAAAGCACATGCCCTTTACCAGGCAACCAATAACATCAGTGCCATGACCTTTACTAATACTTCTTGACCTTAAGCTGAAGCATGGGGCAACTGCTCTCGCGGCCGACACGCCGTGGAGGAAGCCTGCATTCAGCAGTGAATTGACAATGGACGAGGATTATAATTATACTCGAGTCTCAAGACTGCAATGGGTTTTTTATTTCATTAAGAACTCTTTATTTCCATGCACACGAAATGCCTACACACCGCGAAATAACAACGGGCTCTACTCGTGTCGTTATACAACAGTGGAACAGCTTTACAGAGTGCATGAAACTGAGTACGAAGCGAACATAAGCCAACCCAGAGGCACAAGGAGACAGCACAGTAGACATGGCGAGTGAGAACTTTCATATCTTTAACAAGACTTTGACTCTCGATCGTCAACCCAAAGTGTCTTTCTATTCAAGTGAGTGGTGCAGCACTTATTGCCCGCTGGTGGGTCTGAGCCAGCGCTGGAAATTGCACGTTCATATGGCAGAGACCTGTCCGTCCACATGATAAACGCTGTTTCTAGCACCAAATGGACAATTTTGCGCAGATGATGCTATCGTATGCGGCCATCCTGCGCCCGTGATTGGACACTGATTTATGATGATGATGGTAAGAATTGATGATGTAATGATGATGAGAATGATAATGGTTGATTTTGATGATGCTTAATAATAACGGGTATGCTGGAGTAATAATGATAGAGATAGTTGAGATGATGCTGAGTGATGATGTTAGTAATTGATGATGGTGGTGGTGACAATTGATGATCTGACGACCGTTGACAGGATGCGAGCTTGTAATCTCCAAACTGGGAGCCTTGCTGCTATACCACGTGAGCTGTAATCCTAATCTCACAATTATAGTCCCTTCGCGTGTGCGATGCAGAGACGCCTCCGCGTCTCGCTGGTCTGTCTGCCGCCTCTTCTCAGGCGCGCCCACCGCGTCAAGACGGGAGGACATTCCTACCGTGAGCAATGTCACGACCCGGCCGTTCCCCACGCAAACCCACCACGGCGCAGCGTGAAGCATGGGCACCACCACCCGCCTGCCTGCGCTCGGCGTCAATCGCTCACTGGTGCGCACACCACAGCCTTCATCCGCAATAAATCCCAGACAGCTCTCGGGGACGCACACACCGGCGCGAGAGAGGACACCTAGAGCGAGAACGGATTTTATTTCCTACCTCGTGGTCCATTCTCGCTGCACCAGCGTCGCGGTTGCTCTCGAACACCTCACTGCTACCAGCCACGCCAAAAGTCACCGTTCCTTTCCGCTGCCAGGTTGTCCGCCCACCTCGACTCTCTACAAAAGCTGCCTCTTCCACCGCCCCCCCCCGCCCACGGGTCTGAGCGCAGCTCCCTCTCCACTGCCTCTCTGAACGACTCTCCTCGGTGCAGGTCTCCGAGCGACTCGACTCTCCATCGCTCTCTCCTCCGCCGACCTGAGAGAGCCACTCAGTTCTTCACTGCTGGACACTGTCCCCCAGCCTGCTTCTCCAACGGCTACCTCTTCAACTCCCCTGTCTCTCTGCAAGCTTCAACCGCCTCGTCCCAAAGCGTCGCCAATTCACATCCCTGTCCATCACTTCCCCTCCTCAGACTTAATCCCCAGCCCCAACTAAATGGTCTCCGCTCCTTTGTTCGTCACATTCCATTCATCATATCCCAATTTCCTACCTCAACCCAAGCACCTTCTCTTGGGGCGGCCCCCCTACCCCCTGCTCCGTGGCAATCGTGTGGCCGATACTGGGCCCCTTGGCCGTAAGACTTTATCCCCTCCCCCCTCCTCTCAACCAGGGCCCCCCTCTTTCCAATCCCCCCTCGACTGCCGGGGCCGCTTGTCTTGGTCTCAGAGGTGAGGCCCGGGTGCAAGGGTTAACCGGAGCGTGCTCACCCGACTAGCAGTGGATTGAGCACGGTGCGATTGTGCGTGTCCCGCGGGGTGACAGCGAGTGGCCTGTGTACTGGGGACGAGGTTGTTCATTGACGCTGCCATTATTTTGTTGCTGCAATTTAAGAACACGCGTGGAGCGCGTGTAAACAAATACTAAAATACTGCAGGGCCACCCAAAAAGAAACGCGACAACTGGCGTTCAGTTCCACAGCTGCCCTTGGCGTCGAGTGCCATGTGGGAGTGATCGAACTCAGCGAATTTGATTTGCCAGCACGTGTTTGGCTTAAAAGCGTTGCCGTTCATATGGACAACTTAATATGAAGGGATTGCGCTCTAACACGTGCCAGTTCCCTATGACATGCCTCGGGCTCGGGTGCTTGGTGTGTTATAACGGTGAGACAAGCTCACACACGTGTCTGTGACACGTGGCGTGTACAGAGACACGGGGCGCATTGCTTTGGATTAGGAACGCGAAGCATTTTGGTTTTTAATTACAGTGCTTGATATAATCACAGCATCGTCGTTTTCCAGACATTATTGCATCGAAATGTTGTAGCAGTGACGTATCGTATGCAAAGAATGTTATGCGTTTGCGTGTACTCTTTGGAAAATTTCATACGATATGTGTAGGAGTGTGGTCACTGGAATTCCACGTGGCCTCGTGATTGACACAGTAGACTCTGCAAGCCCAGAGTTCACAGGGTCGAGCTCTCGGCTCGGCAAAAGCCGTGACAGCCTTTTAACTGTTGAAATGACACCGCGTAATAAAACTTTGTCACCATTACGTTCATGACTTCATAACCCAATTTCTGAACAAGTAAAACAATCGTAAACTACAATATAGATTTGGATTACTCCTTTTTATCTGCTTTGAAAAAAGTCTCATTTATCTACATTCTTGAAGGGTATAGGGGTCTCTGGCTGTGCCCTGCATTGGCTGAGCTCCTACCTCTCTGACCAGAAGTAGTTCGTCAGCATCGGAGGACAAAACTCAGAGATCCATTCTGTTTTGTCTGGAGTTCCTCAGGGTTCAGTTCTCGGCCCACTCATCTTCAGCATCTACCTACAACCTCTTGGCCATATCCTGTGCTGCCTCAATGTCAGCTACCATTGCTACGCCGATGACATCCCGATCTATATCCACGCAAAGCCACCCATCAATGCGTCTGGTCTCTACACGTCGTCCTCACTGTTAAGGCCTGGCTCAATTCAAATTTCCTAAAATTAAATGGCGACATAATAGAAGTTTTGCTTGTCAAAACCCCGCACCAATTGTCCAAGGCTGAACCTATCCAGTTTATGCTTGAGAACCAGACTATCGAAGTTGCCAAGGAAGTTTGGAGTCTCGATGTGACTCTTGATTCCTCACTCAGCTTCGAGACACACATCGACAAGAAGCTGACGAAGGATAACTTATTTCCATCTCAGAAATATAGCCAGACTGCGCAACATCCTGTCACCCGCTGATGATGATCGCCAGCACACATATTTATATTCTCACGAATCGATTACTGCAGTTCACTGTTCCCTGGCACCCCTGCCTACCTGATCAATCGCCTCCAACGTGTGCACAATGCCTCTCCACTGGTTACCAGTTAAATGCAGGATTGAATTCAAGATCATCGTTCTCACCTACAAGGCTCTCACTGGCACTGCTCCGACAAATATCCGTGACCTACTTCAGGCACCTTCCTCAATACAAACTTCAATCCTCGAATACCGGTTTGCTGCATGTGCCCAGATCGCACCTCCATTGGATGGGTGACAGAGCCTTCTCACGCGCTGCTCCCAGACTCTGGAATGACCTTCAACTGGAGATTCGATCAGCTGAGTCCTTGGGCATCTTCAAATCTCGTCTCAAGACTCACTTGTTCCTTCTGGCTTTCAAGTCTTCTGGCTAGGACTGTTGATGCGGCTCAATGTTGTCGTGCCGGGATGATGGCTCTCTGCCAACCTGCCCCTGCTCGGGAACGTTTATTCCTTGTTTGTTGAAGAATTATTTTTTCTCTGCTTACTTCATGGCCTATAATTTATTACTACTGTTTGACTTTCAGTTGAACTGTTCTGGTGTTGTTGTTGACATGCCGTGTTCTCCACAGCTCGGATTTGTAAAAAAAAACGCTATTGTTGCTGATTTTCCCTTCTAATGTTATTGTTGACATTCCGTTCTCTCCGCAGCTCTGTGCAGCACTTTGTGACCCTCGGGTGAAAAGAGCTCTATAAATGCAGTTATTATTATTTATTCATCCAACA
>JAZEWT010000010.1:743745-768229 GCA_036362905.1 Mordacia mordax | reverse complement strand
GTTATGATGTGCTGTGGATGTCGGATCCGATGGTTGTGATGTGGTGTGGATGTCGGATCTCATGGTTATGATGTGCTGTGGATGTCGGATCTCATGGTTATGATGTGGTGTGGATGTCGGATTCGATGGTTGCGATGTGCTGTGGATGTCGCATCTGATTTGAAAAAAAAAAGCAACATCGCTTTGTCGACTGTTCATAAAACGCTGCACTGTTTTATCTAAGCCTTCATCTGTGAATCCGCCCTGAGCCTATTGAGTCGAAAGTACTGGCAAGAGGGGCTTCAGAATTTTACACTTTAAACTTATTCATTATTAATTGTGTAACCGGGGTCAGGGGTCGCATTAAAATTAGTTCTCGAAATAAATGTTTTGTAAATGAATTGCGTCAAGTGGTGTACATAGATAGCAACGTACGTTTTGCTTCAGTTTACAATTTAATGCACAAAACTGTTTTCACTGAAAGTGATTTTTTAAAATAAGTATCCTTCATTACAGCGGAGAATCATATGAGCCGAAATGACTCTTTAAGAAATAAGATGCGAGACTCGGGTGTGTTTTTAGTCATTAGGCTTTTTTTTTGCAAATTTCTCTACTTTTAAAATGGTTCACACAAATAATTTACTGTGTAGACACAGTTTGATTTGTAATGTCAGCAGGTGATTTTACATTTAGCCTTGCACTTTATTCTGAAGTAAAATTTATAATGCTCCCCTATCCTATGCGGAATTAGTACTGGCTTCAGTTCGATAGTTATAGTGTTTACGCAAAAATGACCACCAACTATAACCGATTTCTTCATTTCTCGTTTAAATCCTTGCAATTACAGTGGTGCCGGCGTAGTATTTAAAGCGTTAATACAGAATGTGAACACATTTCACGCGACCCTTACAAAATGCTATACTTTCACGAAAAAAAAACATTGCATATCTATAAGATTTAAAATGCTAAATACTAAAATACTATTTACATCCAGTTTTGCATTGAAATGTGTTTTCCTTCTGGGGTTATTATGAATCCAATTATTTTAAACTGCAAGTATTTCGTAGATATGCCCATCAGTTCGTTTTTAAGTAATATGGGAAGAATCTTTGAGCTGTGTATCTCTTTTTAACAGTTGTCTAAGCTGGAGGGGTAATCAGGTTACAACATTTCAGGGCATGGACGGAAATGTACTCGGGACATTTCACCTAGGCAACGTGTATTTGAAGTGTGAGAGGAAACCGGAGTGCCCGGCAAAAGCTCACGTGGACACGGCGAGACCATGCAATCTCCACACAGAAAGCCATCTGTGCCGGGAGTCGAACCCTTATTTCTGTTTCGCAGCAGCACTAGTGCAAGCCACAAAGCCATAACTTCCAGCACACAACTTCTGTACACATACGAAAATTCATTAGCATTTCCTGGAGACGGGCATATTGTGCGTCCCTTGTTTTAGATGGGCATCAAAAATTTAGTTGAGCAAATCACTGCCAATATCACTTGGTCACATTTACTTAAATAATTTTTGATAATCTATGAATAGTGGACCACAAGCCACTTCTTTAGCAAATGAAATGCTAATGTGTTTTTTTTTATATATGCACAACGGATGTATTTTTTAAACACGTATTGTATTTATTGTTATTTACTGTTATTGAACAGTATTTATATCAGTTTAATGACGATTGCCTGGGTCGCATGAATAATATACCTTCGGTTTCAAGCTATTCTCACCAGTTTAATGAAAGATACATACATATTATAGATTCAATTTAGAAACTATCAAATTTCTAGGTGGTGATTTAGTGTTTTTGTTTTACATTAACAAATCTTGAATATTGCCACCAAAATAATGGTTATGTTTGGCGTTTCAAGAAGCTCGGTAATCCACTACAATTTGTTTGGTTCAGGATCTTTCCGTGGATTGGCACTTTGCCGCAGAGCCTTATTACGGAAGCAGGAGACCGTTTTTGTGTTTCATTAGCAAGGAGCCAGTGATTTTCCACTAACACACAAATTTGATATTCTGAGCATCTGCGTTTGTCTTCACAGGAGAACAAGATGCCTTTTGTAGATTAGAACGGCCTTGCCATTCACTAGTATTGTATTGAAAATGTTCTTTATAATATTGCGTGTTTAGAATAATTGGGTTTTTTTAGACCCTTCCAAGAAGTACTTCATTGGTTGTCAATACAAACTATTGCCACTAAGTCTCTTGAATGACATTACTGTTACTAAACTTAAACAACATGCTTTTCTAGATTAGAACGACCTCGCAGTTCACTAGTATTGTACTCAATGTTCTTAATTATAGTATGTGTTTGCTTTAATTGTCCTCTCTTCGAGACGTTTCCAAGAGGTAATTTTATTTACTGACTATAAATACAATATCCACATATTGCCACGAATGATGCTACGAATAGACACACTAACGGAGGTGAGGAGCTTATCGGATTCCTATCTTTTTATGTAAAGTGGGATGAAACTAGGCAAAGTACCTTCATGTTGGTTTTGACAAAGACTTACTCATGATTTATCAAGTTTAATTTACGTTGATTTGTTTTCATTTTTATGAATAGCAACAGGTCGAGTCATAGCAAGAAATATACAGTATATATTTTATCTAAACATGGACATTTACAAAGAAATTGAAGCATTGTGATAGCTACCTGTGGTAATTGCAGAACATTTTAATAGATAACACACCATAGTAAGGCAATAATGTTACGTTTTTTATTGGCCATTCATATTCTGAAATTAAATATATTTCATTTAAATTGTCAATAATTTGCAACATTTTTTGTCCACCACGGCGAAATTCAACAATCCTTTAGGTAAAATGATGTAGGTTTTCACGGCTCGATGCATGATGATTGCTTCGAAAAGCTGCTCTCTCGGGACAGCAGAGGAGAGGGAGCGATCGACGCGGCTGTCCTGAGAGAGCAGCTTTTCGAAACAATCATAATCCATTAGGTCTTGCCTTTAAAATACGATTCTTCCATAAACATTAAGTCAACGTTGGCCTTTACAGGGGAAATACTATTGGCATGGGCAACACCGTGCAGCCGCGGAGGTAAAATGGCTCACAGCCGGCTGTCGTTAGGTGTGCGATGAGAGATCCACGGGGTTTCTTGTCGAGAATTTTCAACACAGGTTATTGGCAACGTAAATCTGCAGAGCGAAAATAGGGTCCCTCTTGTTGGACTCAGTCTCAGTTACGATACTCACAGCTTCATTCTCCGTGTTGCCTATAATAAATAACCTTTTATGTAACTGCTCTGGAGGATTAATGAAACACAATATGTACTGTGCATGTGTGTGTACTTTGCTGCAGAAAATACAGAATTTCTGTGTATTAAAACTAAACTAACTTTGACGGGTTTTTTTCTACAAAGACTTGCTCATGCAAGTCAGCCGTTCTTTAAAACAACACTTATGCCAACATAAATCACACACATTGGTATTCCGTACTGCAAATAAAGGAAATAAAACCTGACGGGTACATCCTTGAAAATCGTGCCAAGGCAGGGAAGGCTTTAAGAAGTCACCTTGCATTAACAGCCAACATCAACAGTGTGCATGGTTTCTGCATTATTGTGACATTTTCCAGTTTCAGTGGGAATGTATGTGCAGACACAACTTAGCACATTACAGAAACCCTAACTAACGCTTGTGGCTTTCCAAATGCATAGGGATTTCAAAAAATGATTGTACTGGTAATTAAGTACTGTAATGTTACTTCATATTAAACCTATTAGCCCTTGGGTAAAACCTTCCAACATTAACCCAAGTAACGGAATACGGTTCCAGAGGATGTCCACGAAGATAGAACTCTGAAATCAGTTTAGAGTGCTAGCTGGATTGTTGTATTCGAGCATCTAGGGAGACCATCACACATAAGTGGAGCGAGCTGATGATGATGATGATAATAATCCGAACCCTCATGTTAGCGGTATTAAAAGTTAAATCACCAGGAATTAATTTATGTGGCTCGTGTAAGCCGCAATATTGAATCCAGCTTAATCTGGCACCATGCGTAATCCTTCACATTTTTTGTGTGAAGTAAACTGCACATTTAAGGGGCATTAAGTGTGGCATGTCTGAACATGCGCCACACCCCCTCCAGTGCATATCAACAATGCGAATTGCAAGGTGGCGTTCCACATGCTCAAGGCTGTTTCCCGGCATGTCTTGAAAAGACGGTCCTTCCCTATGCTACTCGACAATGTACCAGCATTTACTCAAGCAAGGCTTCGTCTGGCGTTACACATACTCAAGGCTGTTTCACGGCATGTCTTGAAAAGATGGTCCTTCCCTATGCTACCCGACAATGTACCAGCATTTATTCAAGCAAGGCTTCTGACGAGACCCTGTACGTTGAAACGGGTCCAGAATTTACCCCTACTGATTCAGTTCTGCTGAATCGGTGTGCTCTCACAAGGCTGTATGAACCAATTGGTTACTTTTTTTGACGTGGAGAGACGGATATGTGACAGACAAATTGTGTGATTATCAAATTTGTTACCGAAAATAATGAATATTTTAGGTTTTGACCTGAGATGACCCCCTTGGAGCTAGCTCTAATTTATTTACATAAAGTAAGGGAAATCCTCACCCAATTCAATTCTTCTCTGTTAAATATTGTTTTGGCATTTTTCCGCTTAAGCATTAAAGCCCCGTGCCTTTTGTTCTGCAGCGTGTGTTGGCGTTCTCCTGCTTGTGGCACGACATTTTGCAAATCAACACTCAACACCAAACGCAAGAGGCCATCGAAGGAATAGGGAGTTATGCAGCAGAACCCTGAACGCCTATGCAGCAACGTTACAGATTCAAAATAGTTTTCTGTATTAGTTGGCCAAGGAGGTGCCAGTCCTGTCAACAGTCATGCCCACTTGTCTTATGAACAGAGGCTCTTGGGAACGCACTTATCACCACTGATGTGTTCATATTAAGCTCCCATGTGTATACAGATAAGCTGGGCACTGACAAATGTATGCAGCTAATCAGCAGTTTCAAACAGCCGTGCAACTGTTTATGTGTGAATCACTTGCGAATATGTCTGAACGATAGGCATGTTGAGGCTCATGTAAATAAAGCTCTCGATTGAGGTGACGCAGTAGTGTGCGGGTTACCTCACTGCTCTACGGATTCAGTGACCTGGGTTCAATCCTCAGCCAGGGATAATATCGCAGGCGAATATCTATAACGGTACTGAGCCTCCTGTCGGTCATCTCAGCCTTAAATGGGTGCCTTTTGCGGTGTGTAAAACAGCAGCGGCGGTGAAACACAGCGGCCTGTTATGGTAATGGCCACACCACCGCTTTTTATGCCAGGCTAGCTTTCATCGGCACTCGCTTGCGGTACTTGTACCAATAATCCATGTAGGCTACAGGGAGTACAGTTCCCGTTTGTGTGGTGTGGTAACTGCCATGTGGCTGGTATGCAAAGCTTTGGAGAGTGTCTTTGCTTTTTGCTTTAGAATTGCCCATGCCTCAAGCGTGGGAGGCAAAATGTCGTGAAGGAGGAAAGAAGAGCACTCGACACAGCTATCCTGAAAGAAGAGCTATGGAGAGAAATTATCATACCTACATCAATGCATTTTGTCTCTGTCTTTTGTGGTATCCTGTGTGTGGCTGGTGTGAGGCTACACAAGTATCTGCCTATTACTTTGATACGTGTGTAAATCACAATGTGGCTGCTGTGTGTGTGTGTGCCTGTCAGTGCAGTCGACCAAGAGTGCAGCGGTGCAACGATGGAGGCAATACGTACGGAGGGATCTCCATGGTCTACGCTGGTCAAAGCCACAGTTCCGACCAGCGCAGCATCTGAGCAGGATTCTGGATTCTCTGGTAGCTTTCGTCTCAAAATGCACATTATAATAATGAATGCACTTCTAGAGCACACAAAGCATTGCACAGTGCTGTGGAGAGAACGTATGTCAACAACAACGTCAGAGTAGATCAATAAAACTAAAAATAATGGGGATAAATCATTGAAGGATGTAAAATAGCAAATAAAATAATTGTTAAACAAATAAAGGAAAGCTAATCACTGACCAGCACATCTAGCTTTGTGTGCATTCCAGCTCACCTGTGTTTTACTATATGTGTATATTAACCTGTGTAGCGATATTAATCCCAGAAATGTCATGATTTAATTTCATTTTTTACTGACTTTAGCCCAGGTTTTCCTTCAATGTTATATATGTTGTCTAAAATAAAGTGTTGTCTTTCGAAAATGTAATGGGATCTCACCATCTGTAATTTAAAGACCAGCTTTTCATCTATCTGTAAACCTGACTAATGACTTACCCACCTTATCATCAGCCTACTTCACTTGTAGGCCAGATAAGAGAGAAATAGGTAAATAAATGAGTTTTTGTAAAAATAAAACATTCCCACTATTTTTCCCATAACGTTAAGTATTATTTCTTAACGGGCACTCAAGTAAAACCTCAACTGACACTGAAATTTATGACGCCCCATATATTGTTTCATTTTTATTTCTGTGAACAAACAGTGCGCCAGTAGCTTTGTGGCGTTTGCTTATATGCTGTGACTGACCTTCAGCGATTCTGTGAGCGCTGCTATAAATACGACCGCAGAGGACAGGAGTGACCGGAGCCCTTTATTTTGTCCTGCCTCTGGGACTGCACAAATGTTCCCTCAATTCCCACAGAGCAATCTGTGAGGGAGCCAGAGGGAGGGGGATAGAGCAAGAGAGTGCATCGGAGAGTGAGGGGTAGACGGTGAAAGGGACACAGAATCAGCCAGAGAGAGATGTCCGTAGTCCTCTTTGGGTGATTAGGAAGGGCTTGGGTGTTCGAGGGAAGGCAGGGGTTTGGTAAGGAGTGTCAGGCATCGAGGAGTGTGGTCAGTGGTGACAGAGGACGTGGTGTGCTGTCTGTAATGAGTGCGGGCATATGATTGGTGAGAAGAGTGTGTGAACAGTGTGGTTGTGTGGTAATTCCCCTGCTAGTTATCTCGATAGTGTAGCGGATATTGCACTGTGCTGTGAACCCAGTAACCCGAGTTTCATTCCCACTCATAGTCACAACCGGTGACGATTTTCTGAACTAATCTAGAGCCTCCCCGAAGCCAACTCAGCCCCAAAAGAGTACCTGGTGTGGTGTCTAACGTGACCACTAGAGAGACAAAGGAGGTCGGGTATGGTGCTGGCCATCTACCCCCTCGTGTGCTGTGGCGGCCTTCATCGGTGCTCGCTAAGAGCACCTGGCCATACAGTCTGTTAAGGCTCTATGGGCGGATCTTTGTCCTTGCTGATTATCTTAGCTGTAGCTGACCTCCTTCCAGTGAACCTTCGACACTTTACGTGACAGCCTCGAGGTGCACCAGGCCTGACACAATCGCCGTGGTGAGATCACCGCCACTTAGTTGAAAACGGCAGTTCTTATGGTTGTGGTGATGAGTAGCAGAGTGTGTGGTGAGAGATCCTGGTGGTATGCTGATGGATGCCACAGTGAGGGATGCTTAGGGTATGTGATGAATAAGCCCTGGGGGCTGGAGGGTACGGAAACTCCCAGTTATTCACTTCAAACTCAGGTCCACCGCAGACCGAATGAAGATATTGAATAGCTTAGAGAAAAGTGCAAATCACTGTACCCTTAGTTTATTGCGGTCTGGAAGTTAAATTCGCTGTCTGTAAATGGGCACAGATATTAGGATGAATTTGCCACCACTTTCAGGTTACAACTGCTCTTATCCGTTGGTAAAGATGGATAATGGGAATAAAATGTAGGTATGCAATGGAGAGCTCCGCCAATCAATTCAGGGGCAAGAATATCAGGAAGAGTGGCGAAGAGGTGCAAAGTAAAAAAAAGACTTTTCAATGACTAGATGAAGGTTTATGGTGCATGCTCACAGGCAAATGGAAACATATCCCGTGACAGATATTACCTTTACACAACACCAACATTGTGTTTTGTGTACAATACATTTACCAAAAAAAAAGCATTAGCATGATTATTTTGCAATGTCAAGGGGATATGAGAATATTTATTCACAGTCAATTGCATGTACATTAGGATAGTTCTGTACACACAAAGGTATGTACGAATCCTGTAAAATATTAGCAAAATAACTGCTGCAGCTCTTTGTTAACCCATTGCTGGATAAGTGCTCTACATACTTTGGAGGCTGTGGGCTTTTTTAAGAGCATTTCATCGTGCTGGGCAGTGTGGCTTGATGAATGTGGGGAGCATAGTCATGGGTGCATAGAAGTACAGACCAACCTTTGGATCTTTCTGAATTGCCCTCTACTGTTCACTATGCAGCCCACCAACCCAATGACAAACTGCATGTTATGTTTACCCAAACAAGCATTATCCAGTTTGGCTTCGGAGATCTGACAAGATCACAATGCGTTTGGGATGATTGGTCATAGGCAATTGGAATATAATTACGGGGAGGGGGCAGGAGGTGTAGCAAATCGAAGAGGATTAAAAAACATAAGAGCTGCTCTTTCAGCATTGCTGCGATGAGCATTCCTTCTCTCTCCTCAACGTTACACCTGCCACGTCGGAGATATCTTCAGGGTTCTAATTCAGCTGTCTCCAACATGGGAGACGAAGGGGAGAGGAGGGTCGCTCGACACGGCCGTCCCAACAGCAGCTGCTAAGAGCACTTCACACATTTTGAGCCGTGAGAAACCGCATCGGTACATTCTTAAAGACCGCCGCTGCCGCCGCCGCCGCCATCCACACACTTCGCAGACACGAGCTCGGAGCATCACAGCCTGGCGGAGAGCAGGGATGGAGGCGTCCGCCACGGCTTGGGCAGCATCGGTGACGGGCCCGGTGCGGGCGCGAGGGCTCATCCCCAGATGGTCGCGCAGTCCCCCAGCACCTTCGCTCAACCTGGCCTGCACTCCTTCTACATCCTCAAGAACGTCTTCATCAACCAGGTGACGTCATCTCGATGCGTGCTCTCTCGGCGAATCTTACGCTGGGCAAAGGCAATGAAATGTAGTTGACGTACGACACGATCTGTTTACTCTTTAATCATCGTTACAGCAGAAAGTACCCAGTGGGCTTGCAAGCTCTAGTTGCGGGATTCCTGCGACACAACAAACTTACAAACTGACCAGCGTAATAATATATGGGCATAATTTAATTGCTTCCAAATTTCTTCAAATTAATTATGCAATTTTGTGATTGTGAGCAAGTGCATTGAGAAACCGGAGTCACCACGCATATTTATGGTAGTGGTGTGTGCTAGGATTTATTTGCTTATTAGCAGTGGCACGTATATCATGACACCTGCAGGTATTACCATCCCTTGTGTGAGAGAGTTTGTCAGATGCGATACCTGACCGTTTCACACAGGCCTATTTGCGTTTGCTATGCCGGTTGTTAGCAGGTTTTTTTTTGCATGTTCGTGGACTTCATTCAAAACGGGTGTTAACAAAATTAAAAGCAGAATTCATAATTTATAACACGCACAGTGTTTGTTGAATGTCAAAGGTAAGTCGTTCGAAGTGAGACTGACTCAGACGTGCAAGGAAATCGCAGGGAGTAGACAGCCAAACGGATAGCCGACACCAACACTGCTTCCTATGTATTGTGATGCTATCTGGCACTTAAGGAGTGCATTTTTAGTTCTGGGAAGAAACCGGAGTACCCGAAGGAAACCCACGCAGAACAAGGAGAGAACATTAAAAACTCCAAGCAGAAAGGCAGCCAAGACAGGAGCAGAACCGCCTCAGGCAGGACCTTATTTATTTCTATGAGATACGAGTGTTTTCCACTGCGCCACCCTGTAAATGTTTTCACGTGCGTACCCCCACTGTAAGGAATGGCACATCAGTGGTCAGCGCCAATTACTTTCAGTCCACGCTATGTTCCGCCAAGCAATAAAGCATTCCCGATGAGCCTTTCATTCTTGTTTTCAATCATCCTGCCAACTCGTGGTGCTCCGTTGCAGACTTTATAATAATTAGCTACTGAACCTCCAAACCATATCCAAATTTAGCATCCCACTTTCAAGCAATCCTCATTAGCATTGGCAACATTTGGCCCATTGAGCAAGGGTTTCAAAATAGAAGGTGCATCATCATCCTCACCATCTTCATCATTAGACCAAATTTTCTGCGGAGAATTAACCGAGGGTACGATTAACGTGCGGTGCCCTGGTAAGCATCTCAGGAATGAGACGTGAACTCCAGTAGCCCCTGAGCGAATGTGCCGTTGTGTCATTTCCAAAGGACAGTGGCGAGGAGGGTGGTGGTTTTAACGCTCCCCCAGCCAGTTTGGCAAATAACCTTTGGCTGTCCTTACCGGTCACGCTCTGAACCGCGTGTGCCGACGAAATTCTTTGGGCTCGCGGTGAAGCCTTCCACCTGGGACGCGTGTATCTGGCTAATTAAGTGGCTGCTTTTAGTGGTGCATCTGCGAACGCCGCTATAGTTATGTTTTGGTCCTGCGCCTAATTGTAATGTGTAATCATTTTCACGGCTCGATGCATGATGATTGCTTCGAAAAGCTGCTCTCTCGGGACGGCCTCGTCGATCGCTCCCTCTCTCCACCTCGCGACGTTTCGCCTCCTCACACGTTAGAGGCATCCTCAGGCGCGGTGTCACACACAACACACGAACAGTGTGCCTGAGGATGCCTCAAACGTGTGAGGAGGAGAGAGAGAGCGATCGATGCGGCTGTCCTGAGAGAGCAGCTTTTCGAAGCAATCTTAATTGTAATATGTGTATTACTATTATAAGTTATCCGTAGCTTTCTGCTTGCATTTGTTATGAAGTCGTTTTTGTAAAGCAATGTTAGGGGCTGTACGTGATCTGATGCCTGCATCGCCTAAGGCTTAATTGTGCTAAGGTATTGATGCATGTTTTCACGGCTCAATGTATGAGAATAACTCTCAAAAGCTGCTATTTTGGGATAGTCGTGTCGAAGGTTCCTTGTCTCCCCTCGCAACATTTCGCCTCCCACGTTAAAGGATTCATTCTCAGCCTAACGATGAAGCTGCTCTTAAGGGCAGCTGTCTTGTATACGACTCCCCGCTATCTGCTTTCCTGCCCTTCTGCTCTAGTTTACACCGGTCTACCATTCAAATCACCCCGCTATCTATAGTAATAAGCAGGAAATGTATGCACATGTTGGTTAAGTTTCAAAATGTTATATTTTTTACGATGTGAACTGTTGGACAAGCTCTAACTATGGTAACCGACAATGTAGGTCACTTCAAAAGCTCGCTACAGAACAACACAACACAGCAGTGGTTTAGTTTTTCTCCCCAAAGGGGAAAGATCCTGCATGAAAGCCATATGTTGCATTTTGTTCATAGTTGTGGTCATGCCATTTACAGACGAAATAATGGGCAGCAGATGAGTCACCCAACGCTTTGAAAGGGGGAATCATTCAGACATTCATAAAGACAAATGTTCATCAACGACCAACTTACTATGCTGCCTTTTTATAGCCATCTCTTAGCCCTGCCGGTGGAAGTCGATATGTAATTGATCTCTATAGCTACCCACCGACCACCTGGCACTTCCAAGGGCTTGGCGTTACGTGTCCATGCCAGATGAACTTGGGAGATGGGATTTTTTTTTTCAAACGCATGTGCACTAATCGGTTAATACATTTGTAGTTGATTCAAAATTTATGAGCCTTGACCAAATTAATGGGCGGTGTGGAAACGTTTGCAGGCGAAATGCAGCAGTGTAATGTTTCTTGCCAAGAGGCATTTCTAGTTATGTGTGTGGTAAGGTACCCTGTCATTCCTGTGCTTGGTGAGGTATTGAGAACTCCTGTTGTCAGCTGCTTTCTAAAGAAGAAGGTAGAGTCTTTGGGGTGTTTTTATTTCTGTTGCCGGTTAAAACAGCCGGTATCCAGGTTGACCTGCCCGGTTTGGGGCTGGTTACCACCCCTCCTCCCCAACGGTGGTGGTATTGGAGCAGAAATGTTATCGCCGGGATGCCTTTCCTGATGCCAACCTCCTGTAGTCGGGGGCTCTGCAGATTGTTATTCACAATGGTATATTCTCGTGGGAGTGCTGAACTACAGACCTGTTCACAAAGGTAGACCCCAGCAGGAGCGCTAGACTGCAGACCTGTTCACCAAGGGAAAGCCTAGCAGGAGTATTGTTCTCTGGTGTTCATTGCAACGCACAAACCCCTCCACCTCGTTAAGGTTACAATCCACAGGTCGTCTGGTTTCAGAAATCCACCCTCGTGCAGTGTTATGCATATTGAGAGGTAATAAGAGTGAAATTGAGCCGTCGTAGAGGAACCAATAGCTGTGTTGCGCTTGGGGTGTTTACAGTCGTATGTTGACAACGTTTTCGGCGTTCGCACGCACCGCACGTACGCACTCGCTTCAAAGAGCTCAAGCGTCGCCAGTGGGCTCAACACTTTTGGTAAAAAGTTATTCTGGTTTAACACTAACGACGTATAAAAAGATAAGCCATTGCTCCATATTGCTTTAAACCCAGCTCAGTCTCGGATACTCCCAGTTCTGACTATGCTTGCGCATGTTCACAAGAAAACATTCCGCGCTGCTGAAATGCAACGCATGGCAAGCGCCTCCATTACAGGCGTTGGTGTAATGGAAATTCCTCCCTTACATTACACCAACGTGTGTAAAAATTACAATCTTATCTCGGTCCGGTAAAAATCGCAGTTTTCAACGCAATACATTGTAAAAAAAAAATAGGGTTTGGGTGAGGCAACCTCCTTGTTTCCTGCACAATCGCCATTTCATCAACCATTATGGTCGTCTGTTCTGTTAAGAAGGTGGTGTTAATTGAGAAATCAGTGGGTTTTTTTACTATCTGTGATACTTAAAAGTAGTTATGCCTCTTGAAGAGAAGAACAGATTAAATAATACTGCCTTCCCAAATTTACATCTGTACAATGAATTGGCTACCTGGCCTGGGAAGAAGGGATTATTATTTGTATTATTAATAATCTGCACAACGTTGCTTAATAATTATTTTGGATATTGGCACGCGAATGTAATATTTTTGGGGTTATTTACTGAAATATCAAACTCCATAGCAAGCTTGGTGCTTAAACAAGGAAATACAATTTCCTGCTGAGTTCCACATTGAGGAATTCATTTAAATTGTTAGCACCTAAATAATTCCTCGTGATCCGGTTTATTCACCACAATGTTAAACTTCAATAAGGCATTGGTCTATTTAGCCAACCAGACAAGTGTTTGGAAAACAGGTTTACAAGTGCTTCCTTCTCTTAGAACTTGCAGTCTTAAACGTTACGATTGGTATCTATACAACAGTCATAAATTTGTGAACACGCGTCTAACATTCTTTAATCTGGTCTGATGTTTATTAAACGTCTAACATATTTTTTTCAAGGGCATGATTAACATTTGCAAACACCTCGACGCCGTAAATTTCTCAATAACCATCACATTGCGGGGCTGGGCCCAAATCACATTGGACTACGTGCGCAAGATTTCAAACCCCCCGGCACACGGTCGCAAAAACGTAACCCGCTGTCTTTCCCTGGCCCGACATTCCCGCCTGTGTCCCTTCCACCCCGGCATCCCTCTCTCCCCGTGCCTCTGTGTCGCTCGGCGCTCCCTCCTGCCCTTTGCTGTGAGCAGCCCCTGTGCATGACCTCCGCCGACCCCCAAGTGATGCACGCGCAGCTGAAGACCTGGGGCGGGGATCACTCTCAGATCCTCCTCGTTCCCGGCCCCCCTCTGGCCGCCCCTCACGAGCAGCGGCAGCAGCAGCAGCCGCAGCCGCAGTCGGCGCCGCCGCCGCCGCCGTTCCCTCAGCCGCAGGCCAAGACCAGCGGCTACCTGCCCATCTTCAACTCGTACCAGCGCATCGCGCCAAGGCCCGGCAAGGCGGAGCGCGCGCCTCCCGAGGCGACGATGCCGCCGCCCCCGCCGTCGCCGCCGCCGCTGCTGCCGTCGGTCTCGCCTCCTCCGCCTCTGCCACCTCTTCCTCTGAGTGTTGGTGACGTGGGGGCGTGGAGAGGCAAGCGCCCGCAGCTCGCGAGTGGCAGAGCGGCCCGAGAATCTGCCGCGTCAGTGGCCGGTCCTGCGAGCACGACGCCGCACCTGCATCAGCAGCAGCAGCGAAGAAAAAAGAGAGCGAGCGCCGTGCCGACTCACGAGTCGCCGCACCTTGCGTCTCACAGTAAGCACCAGCACGCGGCGCAGCACAAGCAGCATCAGAGGCAGCACAAGCACGGCCACGGCCGCGGCCGGCACCGCCACAGGCATGCCAAGAGGGCGTCGCACAGGGACCGCGCGCCGCTGAGCCAGCAATTCACCACGCTCGTGTCCCTGCTCAATTCGGTGGAGCCATCCATCCCCATCGCTCCTCCTGCGGAGCCACAGGAGCCGGCGTTCGACCCGCCGGGTGCCGCATCGGCGCCAGCGCCGGCGGTGGCGGCGTTCCCGCCACCGCCCGGTGGCGCGGTTCCGCCCAACTCGCCCGTGTCGCTGCGCCCGTGCCCGCCGGCCCCGTGCGGAGCAGACGACCCGCTCCCCGCGGCGCCCGCACCGTTCATGGCGCCCAGCGTGCCGGTGCTGCCGATGCTGCCGCTCTGCGATGACGAGCTGCAGACGATGGACTTCCTTGACGAGGTGCTGCCCCTAGTCCCGGAGGCTGTCGGGGCGCCAGCGGGCAGCCACGCGCACGGTAGGCCCCGAGACTCTCTCCTCACTCTCACACTCGCTCCGTGGCTCGTGCTCATGCTTGCAATCACACTCATTAAAATTAATATTGCAAGTTACAATGTGGCTGCACAGCATTCGTTCAGTGTCCAAAACATTCGTTCAGTGTCCAAAGCATTCGTTCAGTGTCCAAAACATTCGTTCAGTGTCCAAAGCATTCGTTCAGTGTCCAAAACATTCGTTCAGTGTCCAAAGCATTCGTTCAAAGGGAGGACGACTCAGAAGAGCAAGGAAACTGCAGGGAGACTGGGGGATGGCAGCCAATGCTCTTAGCCAGCACCAACATTTGCCAGACACTGTGTCCTATATATATTTAAAATTATGCTATCAGCCAATTAAAAAAAAAATTGTATTGGTTGTGGGTGGAAACTTGAGAACACGGAGGGAATCTGACGCAGAACAAGGGGAGCGCACACACCCCCATGGGGGGGGGGGGGTGGTGGATCAAACAGCGCTGGGGAGAACTTTCTTTCTCTGAGCTGCGGAGATGTTGCCATTGCACCACCTTGCCACCCCAGTAACACCTGCAGTACAAGACTGGACAGAGAGCTATTAGGATCTGGAGGAGACAATAGCGTGATCATTCAACGAGGGGCGATGTCATGCGCCCTGCTGACGCTGGCATAGAGACCGCGACCTTTGCACGCGAGCCGTGTGAGTGACAGAAGTGCAAAGTGTGCGTTTTTTGTCAGTGGTAAGATAAACCGCTACAAAACATTGTTCAGCCACAGCATTTAAACATCCCTCCGTGACCCGTTACTTAACACCAAGGATCGGAATGATTTAGGCTGAGCGTGGGGCCATGTATGTTGCGACAGCCTCTTGAGTTTGGATTTAAAAGACTTTAATAAACATAACAATAAAAAAGAGACCGCGGTCCTGCTCTGAACATTGGTTTTCTCACAGAGGTTAAGTGGCTGACGGTATGACAATCACGAATCCCTCGGTGAGTCACTCCGCTGTCGCGAGTTTATGCATAATCTCTTTGGGAGCTCAGTGGTCGTGATGGCCTTGGGTTTGCCACAGTGTGTCTCTGTTACGTGCGCAATATGGGTTTTTTTTTTGTGTGCTCCACGCCACGTGATACGCGGCAGAGTGGGGTGACGGATCAAGGACGGTGCGTGTGTTATTGCTTCACGGTGCGCCGTTGACGTAATGCGCCAATTTGACTCGGTTGTCGTGCGTTTGCGACGAACCACGCGGCACTTTTTTACCTTTTTCTTTTTAATTCTTTTATTCAAAACCAGATGGAAAGATATTGCAATCATCAGGACTGAATAGAGGCCCGAGATTTTTTTGGGGGATGCACGTCAAATGGGATAGTAGCGTGGCTATAAACAAAGATGGGGGGAGGACAGCGGTGGCATTGAAGGTGGATGACGTACAAGTGCATAGGTTCCTGGGTCCCGAGTTTGGCAGCTTTCCGACGTTAAGCCGGATTTCTCAAGTTCGATTCCCACAGCGCAGGAACCAAAAAAAAACATTGTGAAAATGTGCTTTGGATTTTGATTCATTTAACCTCTTACTGAGACATCGTATGTGGACAAACACACGCACACGGTATCAGAGTGTCTATGCTGTGGCAACATCTGCACCTCACGAAAAGCTCTGCCTGAAACAGTTCTACTCCCACCTCGGGCACCTTTCTGTGTGGAATGTGTGTGCTCTTCGCCTGTTCTCTTGGGGTTTCTTCAGGGTTCTGTGGTTTCCTCCCACAACTTACAAAAACCCACTTAGTAATTAATATGATTATGTATCAGACGCTGTGTCTGGTAAATGTTGACGCCGGCTGGGTGCGTGGCTGCAGTCCCCCCCCCCCGTGCGGTTTCCTCGCTCCGCCTCCGTACCTGTCTCTCGTCCGTGACCAGGTGTGGAATTTGCGTGTTATAGATTGTATCAGTTGCATATCAGTCATACATCGATGACAATAATCAATTAACAATAGTAAATAATAGTCCTTTATCAAACCACTCGTGGATAAATGTCACCCTACAGTGTCCATCGTGGGTGGGGGTTGCTTGACCATACTTCACCGTGCTGGTCAGTGCAGGGCCGCTGAAGTAGGGGTGACCCAGGACCAGCTCAGACATCACTCGCCATTGGCGCTAGCTGCGGCTGGGTATTGAACGCTGCCCGCTGAGCTCTTCTGGTCCACTGCTGCGCTGTGCATTCTGCACCGCGAGTTTTTAATTTGTGTGCGCGTCTATGGGGAGCACGGTGTTGTGACTGTTGGGTCGATTCGCAATGCAGGCTCTGAGATATGTTTCTCAGGTCAATGTGCGATGCCTGTAGGGAGATTAGCAGTGGAAATGCTTTCAACACATGCTTGGTTACCAATAGCTCTGCTGGGATATCGCCGGTGAAATCATTTAAACAATTATTGTGCTGCATGGCCCCGGTTGGTTGTAAGTGGTTATAAAAATATACACACAAGGTATTGGATTCCTCACGAAAACAAAATAATGTTCATACACTCATCCATTGAGCTTTCTCAACCCAAAGTTTGAACAAATCCCACTGGGATGCTTGAATAATGTAATCTATTTATGGAAGAATGCACCAACGTATATGAAAACTCTTTGGGATGATCGTCCGCTCCTTGTTTGAGGATTATCTTGCATGTGGGCATAAACTTGGGCGACTAAAAAAACAACACGCTCAAAACTCCACACAGATGGGCTCCACCAACTCACTCGCAAGCATCTACCAGCCACCTCGCAATACAAATGCTGTAGTAGTTTCTCAACTTGGCATGGTCTACCCGACCACTGATTTGAAAGTGCTGGTCTCGAGACATGCACAACGAGTGGCCCAAGTATTCAATATCGTTGTAATGATATAGGGCTTCACGGCTCAGTGCATGAGAATTTCTCTCCATAGCTGCTCTTCCAGGATAGCTGTATTGAGTGCTCCTCCTGTCTCCTTTGCAACGTTTCGCCTCCCACGTTGGAGGCATCATCGGGCCTGACGGTACGCTCGACACGGTTACCACAAAAGAACAGCCACAGAGAGCAATTATCACTTATTATTATTATTATTTTATAAACCCTGCTGTAAGGGACACTGCGTACTTGTGAGTGGTAAGCAAATGCAGCGTAATATCTTTCCAATGCGTTTTCTGGATTTCCACAACAGAGCGCTGTAACGGCAAAGATGAAGATTCCCGTATAGCCTTAGCAGATTGTAGGGTCAAGTGAGACAAAATCAGAGGAATGTGGAGCTGGCCCCCCACCTCCTCGTGCACCTTGCTCACCTTCATAGGCGCTCGCTAACGGCTGTGGCAGCATAAACGCGCGAACCCACGCGATCGTAACGACGCCGCCGCCTGTCGCTCTGAACGACTACTCAGGAGGAGGGGAGGAGTGGAGCAGAGCGGCGAACGGACTGTTGGACGGCGGCGGCGGTGGCGGCCACGAGCAGCGCTTCAACAACACGGTGTCGATCCTGAGTCGCTCGGGGCTCCTCGACATCACCATGCGCACCAAGGACCTGCTGCGGCGCAACGGGCAGACGCAGCGCGAGCTCGAGCGCCTGCGGCGGGTGGCGCGCCTCTTCTGCCGGGCGGCCCGCTCGCGCGAGCCCTCCGCCTGGGACGGCCTGCAGGAGGCCATGGGCGCGCTGGACGGCGGCCACGAGACCGCGGCCACCTCGCTGTCTTCGTCCTCGTCGTCCTCGGCGTCCTTGTCGTCCTTGTCGTCGTCGTCGACCGTCGCCGAGGTCGGCGCATCCGGCTCGGAGGACGCCGGGTTTGTTGGATGCGACGACGACGGCGGAGGCGGCGGCGGCGGCGGTCACGTCGGAGACACCTGCCTGCCGTGGCCGGCGCTGACGGATGCGGTGTGGCAGACCGGCCTCGGCGTCGTCACTTCCTGGGCGGCGTGATGGCGGCGGCTCCGGCTCGTCGGCCCGACGCCGCCCTGCGACGTGCAGCACGTGGTGCGAGGCTCCCCCGCAGGCGTCCCCCTGTCCCGTTGGACATTCTTTCACGATCGGGCGGGGGGCGCGCTCCTACGCTGACTGTGAGAACGGCACCGCTGTGCGTGCGCCACCAGAATGAGTTGTAGCCCCCGGGTGTTTAGTTGACGGTAGAGGCAACCCGGTCGCGTGACGCGCGCAGCGAGGTGGTAGGCGCTCGCCCACGTGCTGATTGAAGGAGGTGCGCGGTTGAGACGTGTGCAATATCCCGCGTAACGTGTCCGTAAGATGTTAGGTTTGTTGTTCAGGGTGGTTGTTCTCGAGCATTTCCGAGCCACGTGTTAGGCTTCACTTGAAAGAGAGCCTTTCTTTGTTGTTGTTGTTATTCTTACTCGTTATTTATATCCCCCCCCCCCTCAACCTCGAAGCTGGCACCGTTTATTTATTTATTTCGCAAAATGCGGAACGGAAGATGAATGGCAGGCGAGGGAACGTGGCAGAGCGCAAGCGTGGAATCGCTCGAAGGAGCTGGAGGAAAGAAACGTGTGGTTTGAAGAACGAGGGCCTGGCACATCGCTCCTCCGGCTTTTCAGAAAAGTCATTGAGCGACTGGCTCTCCATGCCTGGAAAGGATGGAAAATGATGGCTTGAACTTCTGACTGAGTTGCAACGGACCGCTGACTCGTGGGGGAGAATGGAGTGAGGTGTGGATAGGGTGGAAGAAGAGCACTGATTCAGAGCTGTAAAATTGTTGTTTTTTTTAAAGTCCAGATCAATTAGAAACGCATTAAAATAGTAGAGATATAAAACTGTAGTAAAGCGATTGCACGTGGTGGCTGGTTACGTTTTTATAGTGCCCCACGTACCGTGCCGGGGATTGTGGCGGTAACCAAACGACGGTAATCTCGCAAATCAGATGTTAATCACATAGCCCTGTTAAAGGACGTTGCGTAAGTTACTTTAAATGCTCGCTCACACGCACAGACACAAAATGACACGTTAACGCGGCCTGGTTTAATTGTGTCTCACTTGTAAGTCACGACTTTTGAGAACTCTCCTGTATGCGGGTGCAGAGTGGCTGTGCAGTGGTCACATCTGTACCTCATAGAAGAAGGTCCTGCCCAAGGCGGTTTCGTTCCCATCTCAGGCGCCTATCTGTACGGATTTCGTGTGTCCTCCTCCTGTTCTGCGTCGGTTTCCTCCCGGTTCTCCGATTTCCTCCCGCAGGTCAGTAACGAAGTGCATCGGGTGCAGTGTCTGATAAATGTTGGCCCTGGTCAACCGCGTGGCGGCATTCCCCCACCGCCTCTCTGCGATTTCCTGGAGCCTCTGCTGAGCCGTTCTCTTTTCTAAAGAACATCTTCGTAAACGTTGATCAAATTGCTGTCCGTCTTATAAATAGTAGATTTAATTGTAATGTTATGAACGCTGCCTGCACATACGCCACTTTTATGTGACACAAAAAAAAGTATTATTCTCATGTTCCAGAGAGACTATATATTAATACACATGAACAAAAATAGTATCGTAACAATAATATCCGAGGTCGACTTAGAATTGATATGCAGCGCTGCTCTTTTGGGATAGCCATGTCGAACGCTCCCCCTCTCTCCTTCGCCGCTCGACACTGCAATTCCAAAACAGCAGCTTTGGAAACCATTTCTCGTACATCGAGCCATGAAAGGGTACATCGGTACATTGACTTTCTGTTGCCGAGACTTTGTATTTATGTGTGCATCTGTCGTGTGTGTTTCTTTGACTTTGTTTAAATATCGGCACGTGATTGACAGGATGTACTCACCGTGTACAGGTTTACTACGGTCAAATACATCTTGCCCTGTTGTTTGTGTCGAACATAAAACCGTTAAATGTCACATTAAAAGTGCCTCATGTGGTTTGTGCACGTGGAATCACTTTCGCTCCCCTGTGCCGCGTGTAAATATATATATTTTTCTTCCTCCATAAAAGCCATGATCGTAACCTTACATGCATATGGTATGGGTTTCCACGTTCGTTACAGCCTCTTTGCCAGCGATTAACAGCGGGTGCACCTGGGATCATGGTATTTGTATTTTAAACGAAGCTTGCTGTAAACGATAATAGTCCACGCTATTGATGTGGAGCATCGTGAAGTTGGCTGAGCTACAAATGCGTTCACTCGCGTTGGGTTTCCAGATAACGTTGGTGGCAAATAATGTCTGGAAGAACCCCCCGCTGACCAGAGTGAAAGTATGATCGCAACAGTAATTATAAATACAATTTATCGCCGCATATTCAACTTCGAAGTTATTGCTTTAAAGTGTTGGGGAAGGGGGTGGTGGGAGTCAAGCCACGTGGTCAGCCGGCACAAACCGGCCCAGACACTGGCAGTCTTATAGTTTATGCTACTTCTAGTGAGTTTCCTCCTTACTTGAGGGAGGAGGAAACTCGCGCAGAATAGGGGGAGATCGCATAAACTCCTTTGCACACAAAGGCACCAAGCACAGAAATGAAACCGACTCGGGCAGAACTTTCTGTGAGCTGCGGAAGTTACCACTGCATAGCCACGCTGCCGCCTCGCACGAGCGACAGTAACATACGGAGGCCTTGGTCCGGCATCTGATTGACAGACTGTCTATAAAATATAATTTAACCCGGAAAGTCTCACAAAGTCTCAGCGACGATATTTTAAACGGAAACCTATCGGTCAACTTCTTCTTTCATTGAGGTCCCGAATCCGAAACCCCTGATCTGATGATACCTCCAACGCGGGAGCCGAAACGTTGCGCAAGAGAGCAGGTACGCTCGACCCGGCTACCCTGAAAGAACAGCAATGGAGAGCATTTTTTCACGAACATCTAACGCGTGGCAGATACGCACCCGTGGGTAGACAGCGAGTCCCGTATTTGTGCGCAAAAGGTGAGGCACCTACATGACACCCTTCATGCGGCCGATTCCTCCGCTACTGTCACTTTGTTTAGATAATGCGCTTACACAAGACTGCCCAGCCACGATAGCTCAGTTGGTAGCGCGCCGGCGAGTAGCGCAACTGCTTCACAGCAGGATGGGGCTGCGTTCAATTCCCGGCTCGGGTGCCTGAGATTGCAGGTTCTCCCCGTGTCCATGTGGGCTTTCGCTGGGTACTCCGGCTTCCTTGCACAATCCAAATACATGCTGCCTAGGTTAATTGTCCTGACTGAATTACTCCCAGGTGTCATGAGATGGTGTCACTTGCTTATCCGTCTCTGCTGGTCAACTGTTAAGGAGAGCTACGTATCTCAACGCTTTCAGCTTAGATAAAATTAAAACTGACTCGAAGATGTGACTTGTGACGTGTTGGCACTGACCATGAGGATTCTGAAAGCGAGCCGCCAGTAAGTACGGTTTGCCCAGACATAGTCGGATCGTCACGGTTTCCCAGACATAGTCGGGTTACTCATGGTACCCCAGACCCAGCCGGGTGGAACTCGCGCAGAGCGCTGCTCGCATGCAGCTCTATGGCCTCCCGCTCGAGTCACTGGGAACACTGCAGGTGACTAACGTAGCTACGCGAGGGAGGGAGGGAGGGAGGGCCACACCACCATCCCCCACCATCACCGCACCATCACACTGCGCCCCCCCCCCATCCCACACCACGTCTCCAGGTGGTACGCATAATCTTAATTGTACTAATTGGCTGGCCGGGTGTAATTACACTCGCCCATGGGTCCAGCAGAGTGCGCCGGGTCAAATCCATGCCCCTCTCCCTTGATGATACCCGCTGGTGTGGGGAGACGGTGTCAAACACGAGGAGATGTAAACAGTCTCCGCACTCGTGTTTTGCGTGTCCTCCCCGTGTCCGCGTGGGTTTTCGCCGGGTACTCCGGTTTCCTCCCATAGCTGAACAATGACACCATTGTGCGGATGGTATCTTATTGTTTAGAGGACACGGTGTTTGGTGAATGAGTTTGGCAGATAACGGCGGCTTACCGCGTGTCTACCTTCCTGCTCATCTCTGCGGTTCCTCGCGCTTTCTCGCCAGTGAACAAAGCGGAGCGTTATGCGTTATAGATATTATTATTATTGAGTTTCGCGTTCTGTCAGTTCATTTTACTTTAAGATGGCACCATTGAGTTATGTAGTTTTTAAAAATCAGTTGTCCAGCGGGGAGGGGTAAGTAAGTTACAATATCTCAGGGCACCGTGGGCACTTTAGTCAGAACAATTAACCTAGGCTGAACTGTGGGAGGAAAACGGAGCACCCAGCGAAAACCTACACGCACATGGGCGAGGACGTGCAAACTCCACACAGAAAGGCGGCACCCGCGCCGAGAATCGAACCCGGGGCTCCTTACTGCGAGGAGGCAGCGCAGCTCACCTCGCCAGGAGGAACGCACAGCACTTGTCTGGCACACGTGATCGGCCTGGCGTACCCTCATCCCGCTCACGGTTACCAATCAACAGCCCTGGGGACCTACACTAGGTCGACTCAGTCTTAAATTATTTCCTGATGGTTTCAACTTTAGCAGTGGGAAGACAAAAGCGGAGTTGCTTGACGCTGCCAACACCAGCACCCCTGTAACGCAGGGATTCTCAACCTTTTGCACCTCAAGGCCCACTCGGCCCGCGAGTGGGCCTAGCCGACTGTGAATGTTCTGTGTGTCTGCATGTGCATGTCTGCAAGCGAGCGGGGGTCGTGACCAGTTTTCGGCCCTTTTTCTGGTTATTTTATCTGGAACTGACCCTCGTGAAAAATGAGTTGTGCCACCCCCTGGTTTAAATATACAGGGTGATCTAGATGTCTTGTGACCCCCGTTTAATTGACCCCTCACATTTTTTCTCACGCTTCAATGATTTCTGTTTTAACTTACCCTGATTTATTTCGGAGAGCGGATACGAGCTCGCATACTGGTAGCTGAAACGAGCACGTACTCTACTGACAAAACGGCTCTCACCGAGGAGCGTGTGTGCTCATGAAAGGTCACAAACTGAAAAATAAAACGATGAAACGAGCATGGGGAGGGGAGGTGGGGGTAACAAGATATCTGGACCACCCAGTAAGCCAGTGCTTGCGAATTAGATACCCAGTGTTAGGGGCCTTATCTCGTCCGCGTAGCAATTCCTCCCCTCCTCAGGGGCACGCACTGCCTCCAGCTTGAAGGTCAACTTGCCCCAGACACTGCTGCTGCAGGAGTCTCCACTGTCACCAAATGCAGTGTCAAGACAGTGGAATGAATGGAGGAGGAGGGGGAGGAGGAGGAGGGGTTGGGTAAGCCCGTGACTCTCCAAGCTAATCACCCGGCGAGCTGAGAGTTACTGTGCAGACCTCCCGTCTCACTCGCTGTAATTGCCAGAGGCCATGATTTATGTAATTTCATTGCCTCGCTTGAGATGTATTGAAGCCGACTGATCTTCCGCGCCGAGTGTGAATTCAGGGACTTGCTTTGGCAGTTGCTAGTGGCGAAGGGGCACAAACAGCACCGCGAGTGGCGTCATTCCAGGGAGAGTGCGCGCGTTTCCCAGCCAGCGATGTGGATATCAGCGTCGCTCTCTATGGGGTTATGGTAACGATTATGGGGGTTATGGTAACGATTATGGGGGTTATGGTAACGATTAGTATTGCCATCCTCCTATGAGAATCGAACGCTCAAACGCTGCCGTGGTGTGATGGTTGGCACGCCGGACTTACAATAGAGGTCGCGGGATTCGATCTCCCAGCGCGGCAGTTGAAATTGGTGCAAATTTCTTAACCTCTACGACTCAGCATGGAAATGATTAAATCTGATTGGCATCATTTTACAAAACTCTAATTATGGGCAGGTTTCCTCCCACAGTCAAAAGACATGCTGCCTAGGTTAATTGGCCTGAGTAAACTGGCACCCTGCTCATTAGCGCAGCCCCTTGCCTTGCAGCCCTGTGTCTGCCAGGATAGGTTCCGTGGCCCTCTACACAG
>JAZEWT010000010.1:725432-743493 GCA_036362905.1 Mordacia mordax | reverse complement strand
TGAGACGCCTCTGGGTTTATTGAACGCGACGGGCGACCGGGAGCCCTGAGCAACCGCGTCTGCAATGCGTCACCAATCCCACACGAGCATCATTCCACCCCCCACGCCTGTACACGGACAGAGACAAAGATCCCCCGTGTAGCCTGAAACAGGCTCTTGGGGCAAGTGTTGTTATGGGGTATCTATGGGGGCCGGCAGGGTGTACTCGGGGTGGGTGGTCACCGTCACCCCCAGCCGCCTTTGTCTCCCCAGTTGTTTCTCCCTAGTTGTTTACACACAGCGCAAGCACTCGTGTGAGGATGCACGGCACCCGTTCAGATGAGCGTCACTGGTGTTGGCCGCGAGTGGGTGTCGAACCCGGGTTCGCAGTGCTCGTAGCTCCAGCACGCTGAACCGCTACGTTACCACCGCACCCCCGCTGCAAGGCAAAGATAAAGATCCCCCGTATAACCTCAACCAACTGTCGGGTTCAGCGCCGCAGGCAAGATCGACGAGAGAGACCCCAGCCCCCAAAGCCAAGCCACGAGACACGCCGTGGATTTTGTAACCAAACCCTGCCCGCGGCCGGCTAAGCGGGACACCCAGCTGATTGTGAGTGGCGGGCAAGCGTCGACCCACACGGGGCAGCGGCAGCAGCTGTGCCCCTCCGGCTCACGAGAGTGCGAGACGTTGCACATTGAGCGGCCCGGCAGCGCTGTAGAACACAGGTTCGATTCCCGACTCGGGGGTGGGGGGGGGCTTTCTGAAAGACAGCCGAGCCAGGAACCGAACCCCGGGACCTTCTTGCTATGAGGCAGCAGCCGCTTACTCACTGCGCCACCGCGCCGCCCCATTCTATTGTTGGCATTACTCTGTTGCTGAAGATGGTCCCAAGCATGTGGTGTGCGAACCGTTGGACGTCGTAGCGAGGGACGAGGCGCTGTGCGACCCCGAGAGCCGTGCGGTACAATTGCTTGGAACTATTACTAGCAGAGTAGCCGCCCTACGGGGGGATCGCATGTCTGTCATGTAACACGTTCTTCTGACGTTTCTCGTTGAAGACGTGGAACGCTGACATGACTGCTTTGAACTGCATTTCTTCCCGATGTGAGCCTTGGTGTCGCGCAAATTTAACAAAATGCGCTCATGAAGGGAAGGTTTGAAATTATAATCCTCGTCGGGGTCGATAAAACGAGAACTACATTGTGGGGCAGTCAACACTGATTTGTGCAATGGTCATAATTTCCCTCTGTCACACAAACGTGGAGTTTACAGCACGGACTTAGGATTGTGACTCGGAGATGCGCAAAACCGCAATGGCCAATGCGCCATAATCTCTGCTTCAGTTTATTTCCAGATGGCTCCGGGGAAGCGCACAGACGTCTGAAATGTGTGAATGTGATTGAACACATTGCGAACAGCACTTCCTATATTACATCTATATATCTCTCGACGGATGTTGTTTAACTGTGGGCGGCTGGGGACCGATAAACGTGACTGGAGAGATAGATGTTTATTATTACAGCCCGGCGGCACTGTGGCCCAGTGGGTAGCACTGTCGCCTCACAGCAAGAAGGTCTCGGGGTCGAATCTCGGCTCGGGTGCTGCTTTCTGTGTGGAATTTGCATGTTCTCTCCTCGTGTCCGCGTGGGTTTTCGCCGGGCACTCCGGTTTCCTTCCACAGTCCAAAAAAAAACATGCTGCTGCATAGGTTAACTGGCTTGCAGACTAAATTTCCCTCAGTGCCCGGTGATGAACTGGCGTCCCATCGTGGGTATATCCCTGCCTTGCGCACTGTGTCTGCCGGGATATGTTCCAGCTCACCGCGACCCTGCACAGGAATAAGCGGTTTCTGATAATGAGATGAGAAGCGTAACAGTGTAACCGTGGCATGGGAATAAAGAGACAAACAAATGATTATAATTCGCTCAGACGCACGCAGAATAAATCCACGGAACTGGCAGCGCAATCGACAGAGAGGTTCTCTGCTCCCCCAGACTCGCTGCCTCACTCACTTTCATTAGGACCCCGCTCCCCCGCCATTAACCAATTATCCCCCACACGTGTCACCTCCCATCAGGTGCAATCACTCCGCTTAACGCGTGCATGTGTCCCCAGACAAATCCCTAATTAGAAGAATTAGCAACCCAGTGAGTCAATCAACAGGCAAACTCGTGGAATCGAACACAATTGGAATGGAGAATTTGTAATTGTACGCGCGTGTTATGGGCGCGCGCGTGTGTGGAGCGGTGGTACGGATTGGCATCACCGGGCACCACCGGGCACCACGGGCATCACCGGGCACCACCGGGCACCACCGGGCACTCGTGAAGAACCCGGACCCCGCTCCACGCACCGCCCGTTCAGCGCCATGTGAGCGGGTGATCGTGGCGCGGTGACCCAACCGCTGGGGCAGCGCTCCCACACACAAACACACAGGTAAAGAGCCCCCCTGAAGCCGCACACACTCTTAGGGCAAGGGCTGTGAGTAAACACGTGGTGCAAGCTCTGGATGCCGGATTCCCGCGACACAACAAGCGGTTGGTTTAACGAACGCAAATTATAAAATCACAAGGTAGTACAACGAATTTAGTGCAGTTAGCGAGCACCTATTACGCGTAGAACAGTACACAAGGGAGTTGGGCCATGTGACCAGCATCACGCTGAGCCGCCTTTGTCTCCCCAGTGGCGTTATTTACACCGCACCAGGTACTCGTTTCAAAGCGGGCATAGAAGAGGTCCCGCACCAGTTCTCATGGTCACGCGGATCTTTGCTCGTGAGCGGGAATCGAACTCTGGTTTTCAGCCGTATTTGTCGCTCAGTGCGCTAACCACGGCACTACCGCTCCCCATCCACTCACATTCACAACAACATCCGTCGGTTCGCCATTAAGTGGCGGTGACGTCCCCACGGCACTTGTGCCAGGCCAAGTGCACTTTGAGGCCACGCGAAGTGTCAAAGACTGGCTGAAGGGGGTTACGGGAGAGAACCCAGGTGCCGTGGGCCGAGGTGACTGGCCGAGGTGACTGACTGGCCGAGATGACTGGCCGAGGTGACTGGCCGAGATGACTGGTCGAGGTGACTGGCCGAGATGACTGGTCGAGATGACTGGCCGAGGCACCACTTGTGCCCCCGACCGTGCCAACTGGCTGACTTCTCGCCGCCCGGTGCATGCACGGTAGACACGCAACACGCGCGCTTGACGTCTCCGGCAATTGTGCGGGATTTGGGGGCAAGGCTGTGTTACTGGTTGCCCTGGCATCTCGCAGGAATATATCGTGCTTCTCAAATCCCAGATGCCTCCTGCACGCTGCGTGGGAATGAGGGCTGGGTGTGTGTGTGTGGCGCGCGCAGTGGAATACTGACTTTAAATTAAACACGTGGGACCCGCTGTTAGCGAGCGCCTATTGCAACCTTTTTATATGCATTCCCAGCCAGGTGGTGCTGTGGTTAGGGCGCTTGGCTCACAGTTTAAAAGGTTATGAATTCAAATCTGGACAGAAGGCTGGCTTAGCCCCTATATAACTATAATAAATAATTGTTATGACTATAATTTCTTCAAGGTTCGGTACGATTGAGCAATGCTTTGTTGTAAGGAGTGGCCATCCCGTCGTGTAACTCGCCACTTGGAAAGATGGAATTTCCAGCCAACAACATGGATAAAGGCGCAGCTGCAGTGTCAGCGAGGGCAAGGAGGCGGCGAGTTGAGTGTTACTTTGTGACCCTCGGGTGAAAAGCGGTCTATAATGCAATCATTATTATTATTATTTGAACAGTGAGATTACGCGGCGATCCAATCCGATTAAGATCCGACGCGATCGGATCGGGTTGGAGTCTGCAGTGGGGTGATTACCGGACCGAAGACATTTTGGAGAATGATTCTCGACAGACTGGCTCGCGAGGGTTGTGTAGACACTTTATTAAATCGTAAAGAACATCATCCTCAGCACGACACACGCAGCCATGTCTCTCCATACCTGTTCTGCTTGTCAGAGCGTTCAGCGACGCCCTTACATCTAACCGTGGCAAACTACATCAGCAGAGTACACTTTCGAACGTGAATGAATATGTGCCTCGCATTATAAATCGTATTTATGTTATCTATTATTATATTTCACCAAGCCTCAGTGAGACGCTGACGTATTTTAAAGAATCGCCAACAGCACCCGTCATTGTCACTGACGTAAAGCGCCTAAACAGGCTATTAGGGCAAGTGTTGTTAGCAAGCACCTATTGAGGCCAACACGGGGTGGCCACAGAACCGTGCCCGGCCGTCTTTGCCTCCCTAGCGTTGATGCGTAACAAACCATGGCAGGTGCTCTCACCTGAGTCCACCTGTAGGAAGAGACGAGGAGGGGTCGAGATAATCGTCATGGCTGGGATTCGAACTCGGGTCTCAGCCGAGTTGGTAACGCGGCGAAGGCAAGCGCAGTGCCACCGCCGCCGCCCCCCCCCCCGCCGCCCCCGCGCCTCCCGCAAACTTGCCACAGGAAGGAGCGCAGGCGGCAGATAGGCAGTCGGGTCGCTCGCGGTTTGTGAGATGCTCGCGGCATTGCACAAGAGGCCGCCCCACGCTCGACCCACAGCGAGCGCTTATCGGCAGACTGCACGTATCGAGCGCTTGCTTCACTCGCCAGCGCCATCCTTTCCAGGAATGATACGGGGGGGGGGGAGACATTGACATCGGTTTGCATCTATTTATCGTACTGCAGTGTTCAACGCTCACGTTTCCTATATCTATTTTATGGTAGCGTAAAGGGCTGTAATAGGCTGTTGGGCATTCCTAAATCATGTATCACTCTTGCTAACCCATTTAACATATGTTTTTGGTGTACTTGCGCTATATATCGATGTATGCTGCCGCATAGGTTAATTTGCTTGCAGACCAAATTGCCCGCAGTGATGGACTGGCGTCCTATCGTGGGTATGTCCCTGCCTTCCGCCCTGTGTCTGCCGGGATAGGCTCCGGCTCACCGCGACCCTGTACAGGACTAAGTGGTTTCTGACAATGAGATGAGAAATCCACTCAAAATCACTTAATCTTCCGCTTTTGGGCGATGTTTGTTGTTTATCGGCCGCGTTAGAAATGTGACGCGCCCTGCCTTTAAATCCACCGTGGCGAATGAACCAAAGGGGTCGGGGCAACCTGCAGATCAGTGTTGTTCGGTGTCCCTCTGTCCTGCCCAGACGAATTACCAGTTGACACGTGGCATGACACGAGAGGACTGTATTGGTTGCTGCCACTGCTGCCACCGCGATACGCCAGGCCCAGAGAGCCTGATGTCCAAGCGGGGCTGAGCCGAGGGGCGTTTTGAGATGAGCGTAAAAATACCATTAAGATATAGAATCAACGAACAAGATGGAAATGTTTGCTCTTAACCAATAGAATCTACCGATATAAATATATAAAATTACCTTGTCTCTTCGGACCCGCAATTTTGATGAGCTCTAACGTAGGGATTCACTTTAATGCAGTGAATTTGTCGTGATATCAAGCCAAATGCACGATGTCAATTTGTATTAACAGCTTGCGTTAAAGTGTTTTAACACCTGGACCTAATATATGATGGGCTCATGCAGGAGATGGGACGCCAGTGGTGTGACAGTCCCATCTTGTCCCCCCGTTTCATTTCCCACAGTCAGCGCGCCCTGCTGCACGATCATCACTCTGAGAACCCAGGCGCCTCTTCAGACGCTCTATAAATCAGGAACCGTGAGTTTAACGAGCCACTGTCTCCCCGGGGGAGATGATTATACAACTCCCTCTCACAGTCCCCGTGCTCCAGCCCTCGGGACACCCATCACGTGGCACAGCCCTGTGGATGCCGGGTACAGACAGACTTGCTCAGCGCACGTCAGTCACGCACGTCTTATAAACACCATCCTCCTTTCAGAGCGCGACACGGGCTTGGCGGCCAGAGAGATGACATTCAACCGCCTAACGTAGGCCCTTGCAGCGGCCACTTCTTGTCTCAACCGTGTCGGGATAAATGAACCCCTTGGGGCTCATTGTTATCCAGCGGGGAGAGGTGGGGGTGGGACCCGGCGTCCAGCTCGTTCGGGGTACGAACCCTAATAACTTATATGGCTTTCCCAGAATGCCCCCGTGGGCTGTAAATGTGCGCGCAAAGGTCACGAGGGTTTAGAAGCTCACTGGCCAGAGGGGCGCGGCCTCAGGCGATTAGAATTATGAGTTCAACTTGGTCAGAGTCCCTTTTATCGTCGAGGTCATGGCTTCGGGGTCAGTAAAATGAGCCGCGCGCTGGGCCGCTTGCGGGAATTGTGGATCGCCGCCCCCGTGTATAGCGATGCTCGCCGACAGAGTAATGTGGAGTTTCCGCCACTGACTCTTGAGTGTAATAGATGCGGTTCAACAGCCTCCAGTGCGGACTTCAATAAAGATAAACGCGCTGTTTACGCATCACACGCATCACACGCATCACACGCATCACACACATCACACACATCACACACATCACACGCATCACACACATCAGCCGCATCTCGTTCGACGAGTGCGTGTCCGCAGGATTGATTCTAAACAAGCGAAATCTCGACCGACGTCCGCTCCCGCTTACGTCTGAACTGTGATTAAGTAGCAATCGGTGCGGAGTGAAGTTAATGATGATGATGGTAATTCCGACAGCTGTCGGTAATGTTGACGGTTGATGATGATGATCAAGACAATTTACGGGACGATGATGGATTACGCTGTCAACGAGGGGTGGAGTTGGACGGGAACACACGGGAACACTGTTGCCAGAGCGAAAATGCCAGAGGGAACCTATTCTCGTTTCATGGCCTTAACTTTTGATGGGTTTTCTTTTATCATCTCAGAAGTGCTCCGTCTCGCTCACGTTCTAGTGGCCCTCGGGTGAAAAACGCTCTTTAAATGCAATTATGATTATTATTAAGGCCCCCACCGTCGGAGGCGAAACGTCGCGGAGTAGAGAGGCGAAACACTCGACACGGCTACCCCGAAAGAACAGCATTGGAAAGCACATCCCATACGTTAAGCCGTGAAAACCTACATCAGGGCATCATAAAAGTAACACAAATACAGGAAACGCGGTCTCGTAAACGCAGAATGTTCTGAGAGATGACCCCTTGACCCCTGCTCTGTTAGGAGAGACGTGGACCTGAATGCATCCACAGAGTGAATGTCTCCACTTCCACTCCTCCTTGACCACTCGTCCAAGCATGCTGTATCGCACGGCATAAATTATAATGTCTCGCATCGGTGTGCTCGCACACTGGAAATGTTGCTTTTGCAGCGTGTTCGGCGTTTATTTTTACTCGGGGCTCCCTCGAGACGTTCAGATTTCTTACCTTGTTACAAATGAAGGGCGTCTATAATTAGAGCGTCACAGACAATTATACTCGGCACGTGAGAAGCAGCGATGACGTCTGTGCTCCAGTGCGTGTGCCTCGGGGAATCGTTGAATCTCAGGATCGTGACGGGTGGGCGGTAACTTCATGGCGGAGGTCTTAATCCAGCGGTGGATTGATCATGGCCGATATATGGCATAACACGTTTCAGCAAAACCGGTCAGGAAACGCCTGACAATGGCTTCAGCGTGTGAGGCGAAACATGGCGAAGGGGAGAGAATAAATACTCGACACGGCTGTCCAGAAGAACAGCAATGCTCATACATGGAGCCGTGACTCATCTGCATCGGTACGTGGCTCATGATTCATTCAGTCATGGTCAGTACCATACCGGTTTAATCTTGTACCGGCTTGTGGGTAAAGGTGACTGATGATATTACTAATAATAAATAATACATTTAATTTATATCGACCAAATACTTATGATGCAAATGGAAATAATTAGCCAATCTGCCAATTGATGTAGGTAATTATGATTGCGTCTGTAAGCTGCTCTTTCGGGATAGCCGTGTGGATCCCTCCCCCTCTCTCCTTCGAGACGTTTCGCCTCCCACATTGGGGACATCCTCAGGCGTTGTGTGAGTGAGTCATGTGCTGTGCGGCTGCTGTTTATATAGAATAGAGTCTTGAAAAACCTACATCACTACGACGTAGGTTGTTCACGGCTCGGTGTACGAGACCAGTAGCCATCTGTACCTGTCCCAACGTTTCAATTACGACCTGAGTGTCCCACGGCAGGATGTAAACTCGTACTCGAACAAGTCGGCGGCGGACTGCTCAACCAACCACGTGTTCACGACGCCACTCGGAGAGAAACAGAAATAATCGACGCCGTTGCAGGAAACAGGCGTTCGTCTTTGAAATAAAATAAACCTTTAGCAACCCCCATAAAACATTGGTCCAACAACCCATTGGTATTTTTAAAATTAATCTAAAGGCTCTTGGGCTAAACATTGTTTTTGTTATATAAATAGAGGCAATATGAACAATGAAAAGGGGCAATTCTATGGGTACCTATTAACTATTTTAAAACCTTAACACTTGTATTATTTCCATAAATTGTAGAACTTTTTCCTCGTTTAACAAAAAGGGAAGTTTCTTGAAACGTCACCGATTATGCGTCCCGTATTCCCTTTAGAGCCGTGCTACTGACGCCTGTGTGCCGTTTTTCTGCGTTGCTTTTACCATCGCGTGCTTGGGCATCACTCAACGCAGTGTCGCAGCATTTACATCCGTGTCAATTTTTTTTTATATGTCAACACGAGAGCGTTATCAATAATTGCTCACGCGCCGGGCTGCGGCACAAAACTCGAACCACCCGGCGTTCGAGTTGTGTAAACTCGCAGTCAAATCTTTCCCGACGCGAGGAGGTGGTTAGCCAGCTTGACGTTGCCACCACCATCATCACCACCACCACCATTGCGTACGTGTGCTCGACCGTGACGCGCTGACATCATAAGCATAGAGGACTTTCCCCGGCTGAGTGCGTGCGTGTGCGCAGGCACGTGTGTGCTGGAGACGTGGGCAGGGGGGGGCGTCTGCCGCTAGCTGGGCTACAAACGGGACACAAACCGAGACCGATGATGTCCCGCTCACGGCCAACACCAGTGACAATTTTATGAACCGGTCATAGCCCTCCCCTAAGTCGACTGAGCCTCAAATGAGCACCCAGTGCGGTGTGCAGACATTGCCACGAGGGAGACAAAGGCGGCCGAACGTGGCGCTGAACATCTACATCCTCGAGTGCCGTGTGGACCTTAATAGGTGCTCGCTAACAAATGCGTTAAGGCTACACGGGGGAGGGAGGGGGGGTTGTTATTTTTAGTGGATACGTGTGGATCGGGTGGCACGTGTGGCTACGTGTCGGGTCGCAAAGGGGTGGCGGTAGGCGTCATCGCGAGCATCACAGGAGTCACGAGTCTCATCCGCAATCACCACGCCATGCCGCCATTCATCTGTCACCCGTTGTTATTGTACCTGCCGGCTGTGACCTGTCACCGCCTGTCATCGCCATCGTTACAGTTCACCGCAATGCGAGCGCCACGATCGCACCACCGTCATCATCACTAAAATCACCACCATCGTAACTGCCGTTGGCACCACCACCATCATCAACATCACCAACAATACACGAATAATGTTATTGCCACGAACATCGTCATCATCGCCACAACGTCTACATCTTACATCACTGTAAATTCTCATTAGTAGATCATACTTTACCGTGTAAACTTGTTCAAAACAGAGGGGAAAACATCACCTTTAACAAAACACATTTCAGTGGATGTGCTATGCAAGAGTCGAGCTGGTTCAATGCGGTTCAACAAGTAGCTGCCAGCGTATTTGCGGAACGCCTTAAATGTTATTCCATAAAATGTCTTGGTTTCCTCCAAAGAACCACGTTTTCTTCCACACGCCAAGTAAACCCTCCCGAAGGAACCGCTGCCCGTTTAATTGTGGATGTGTGTTTTTCCCCCTAGTCTCTTGTTTGGAATGGCACGCACATGGAGAAAATTCCTCGATTCGTTTTACACAAATGACCATTGGTCAAATATCCAAAAAGCAGGGCCCTCCTGGAAACAGTTTTAGGGATCAACCGATCATTTCCCGGGCACCTAGAGTAAACATTATTATAACAGTCGTATTAAAACACCATTTGCTTTTGGAGGAAAATATTAGTTCTCGGGGTGACATAATTCCAGCTACAATATCATTTGATATTGCAAGGTGCTCACACACCACGCATCTCTCTTGCAATGTAATTGGCCACAAAGGTTCACCCGTGTGACAAACAAAATTAGACTCAAAATAAAGCCTTTTGGATCATTTGATCAAATGTTCTGGTACCGTCCATGGGGGGGGGGGGTGGGGGTGGGCTGCTACGGAGGGGGGCTCGGTTGGCACAGTCAGTAGCCTTCCTGCTTTACAGAAAGGACCCCGGTTCGATTCACAGATCGGGGGAGCCTTTCTGTGCGTGGCTTGCATGTCCTGCCTGTGTCCTCGTGGCTTCTCGCCGGGTACTCCCGTTTCTTCCCAGAGTCCAAAGACATACTGCCCAGTTACTTTTGGCCTAACTCGCTTATCCATCACCGCTGGATAACTGTTAAACATAGCAACAGCTTCTTCCAACTTAAATTACACCCGAGTGACTGGACTCTCCTTGCGGCTGGTTACTGTGTGTGCGTAAAGAATTGGTTCTGCTGCGACTTTATTTATGATCTCACTTGGACCCCGAAGTTATTTCATTCGCATTCTCACCTTGTCACCGTGACACGAGCACTCACGTCGGCGTCTTTCTCCGCCTTTTCGAGCGTGTTATCTGAGCGAGGTTTATTCCTCGGCGTTATAGTCGAGCAGGGGTCAGAGGCGTTGCGAGGGAAAGGAGAGGGGGGCGGGGTGGGGGTTCCATTTCACAATCCAGTCGTCAGCTTCCTTTGTTTCCGTTCATAAAATAACCGCCAATATTTACCGGTCTGTGTCCGGGCACGCTCAGCTTAGAGGACTCTGCCGTCTCAACCAGTGGATTCATCTGCTCGAGTCGCAGCGGGGCATTGTGAGAGACCAGAGTTCAAATCCTATCCAGGGTAAAGTCAAGGCCACTGTGTGTTGTCACTGTCAGCCACAAAAATGTAGCGGTTTCATAAATACTTGCTTTTATTGATGGGTCGGTATTTTATTGACCTTTCTGTTTATGTTAAACAGAATTCAGACTGACAGTCCAGGCTCTGATTGGGACTCTGGACAATAGACCGACATACTGGTTACTGATTAGACTGACAGACTAATTTGTCATTAGGCTATCTCGAGACAATAGGCTGTTCAGAAGCAGCCTATGATGTGTTTTTCAGAGCACAGAATGACTGACGAGTCTCTGCCAGGATCCCTAAATAACAGTCTTTGCTGAGATGTCAAGACTATTGCCTCCATTAGGACATTTAATTAATAGTATGACAGCCCACTTTCTGCATACTAAGCTGAACAAATAAGACCGCATATATGTCTTATCTCATTGTCATACACCGCTTAGTTCTGTACAGGGTCACGGTGAGCCGGAGCCTATTCCGGCAGACACAGGCCGCAAGGCAGGAATATACCCACGGTGGGACGCTAGCCCATCACCAGGCACTGAGAGCAATTTAGTCTGCAAGCCAGTTAACCTATGCAGCAGCATGTTTTTTGGACTGTGGGAGGAAACCGGAGTGCCCGGCGAAAACCCACGCGGATACGGGGAGAGAGCATGCAAACTCCCACACAGAAAAGCACCCGAGCCTAGGTTCGAACCCGGGCCCTTCTTGCCGTGAGGCGACAACGCTATCCACTGGGCCACCGTGCCGCCCCCGCATATATGTGTACTACATATTCATTAAATTTGAAAAGCGTGTCTTAAACGTGGACTCTCTCAGGCTAAGGACCACACATTCTTTTTAGAAAGTGCTGTCATTCCGGACTCCTTTCCATTAATAAACACACGCACGAACAAATTGACGTGGATCTGTTCACCGAGGCGAATGGAAACCAAGGCAAAGCATTTGAATCAATAATATCTCTTGCTCGCAGACAACCAACTCTTGGCCAAAACACAGGAGTTCTATAGGAGGCCTGCCAACTCTTCAGAGTTCAAACGCAGTAAAAATATTCCATATCCTGCCGCTCACCGCTGTGTTTTAGCTCCCTACAGCTGGCGCCAGGAGGAAGGAGAAAGGCTGATGAAACACGTGTCGAGGAGGCCTATTGTTCTCAATCGACGGAGCTCAGAGTACGGACCCCACGTCTGAGCACCTGTCTCACAGGCGGCCCTGTTCCCAGAGGAAGAGGAGGCTTGCGCAGATGTCCACACTGCGATACATCAAACCCAATGATCTTGTAAAGAAAATAAAAACCTTTATTGTTTTTGGTACGGAGACGAAATACCTTCATATTTATGTACAAAGGGGCGACACGGTGGCCCAGTGGGTAGCGCTGTCGCCTTACAGCAAGAAGGACCCGGGTTCGAATCTCTCGGCTCGGGTGCCTTTCTGTGTGGAGTTTGCATGCTCTCCCTGTGTCCGCGTGGGTTTTCGCCGGGTACTCCGGTTTCCTCCCACAGTCCAAAAGCATGCTCCTGGATAGGTTGATTGGCTCGCAGACTAAAATTGTCCCGCAATGCCCGGCGATGGACTGGCGTCCCGTCGTCGGGTGTATTCCTGCCTTACGCCCTGTGTTTCCGGGATAGGCTCCGGCTCACCGTGACCCTATATAGGATTAAGCGGTTTCAGGTAATGAGATCTGTTACAAATTCATGGGATTCTGTTATTGCTAAATCGTGTTAAATGTATAACGGGGCAAGCAGTTACTGGCAGTACCACTTCCTCCACAACCAACTCGCTCGTCCAATAATGCCTGGGGCTCATTGAGCCACTTCATGGGATATTAATTAGAACCACGTCCGGTAATTCATCACACTTAATAAAACACACGACTGTCTCAAGACAAATATACAACTAAAAGCGGGTGGGAGGAGGGGGGGTTCGCGTGCTGTATATGTAGGACAAATCACTACAGATGTGTTTATGTGCGGGAAAAAGGAGTAAGAAATTTACTGTAACGCTTATAGTCCAACTGGGGAAAATGCACGAGTGGAGCGGTGGCGCACTTGTTAGCGCACTAACATCCGTCGTGCGTGGTATCTGCACCGTGCCTGGCACCACACCAATGCACAGCTCCGCACTGGCCAGCAAGGTGAAGAATGGTCAAACACTCTCCTTGACTGACACGGAATAAGGAGGCTTCATCCAGCATTGTATTAAGAGGAAAAACAACAATTACGATTACTGGTATTTCTTTAAACGGTTACACATTTTAATGGTGTCGATTTCCTTACGAAGGCCTCATCGAGTCTTAAGACGAAGTTTCAAGAGGCTCCTGACGTTCAGATGACGGATGGTGGTAAGAATTACTCTCGAGCTACTCTTTCGGGATAGCCGTGTTGAGCGTTCCTCCTGTATCCTTCGTGACGTTTCGCCTCGTGTGTTGGAGGCCTTATCACGATGACTGGTGCACGAATTTACGTGTGGTCAGCGGTAGAAAATCCACATTCATGTGGCAGAGTCGATTCTTGCGTCAGATCAGCGATACTTTCCTGGCCTCCCATTGGCTGACCGCCTCAGAGCTGATCGCATCATCCCGATCTCGCGGTCAGCACGGGGATGATGTAGCAAGTCATTGTATACGCGTAGTGTCGTGCATGCACACAGTGCCGTGTGTGCGCGCAGAGGGTACCGGGTTCCAATCCTTAATAAGCGCAAATTGTATCTGCGCAACACCCAAGGCATTTGTCTTATTTCAACTTTACTTACCGCTTGCTGAATTCACTAAAGTTCAGCTCTAAATTCCCACTTTCGCAATGCAGTGATCATGTGTTTACCGCACCTATACGATCGTAGTGGTGTACCCAATTTTACCCACCTCTTGTTCCACATTGCCACCTATTGTCAATGTTCTGTATCACGCCACACTTGCTGTGATTTGCCCATCATTCAGTGCCTGCGAAACAATGCACAGCAGAGTCGCAGGGTCCCTGAGTCTATCCTGGCAGACGAGGCAAGGCTATATCCAGAACCATCGCAGGACATTGAAGGCAATTTATTCAGCAGGCAGTACGGAGCACCTGGCGAAAACCCACGCAGCCCGGGTAGAACACACCTACTGCACACAGAGAGGCGCCCGAGCCTGGAATCGAACCTTACGCTCAGGCTGTATCGTTACTCTTACTGTCGCACCGTGCCACCCGTGTAATAGAGCTACCGTCTACAATTCCTTGATCTTCACAGCCGCGGGCAACATCTGATCCTGATGTCTCGGTGCATCACTGCCTCCTAGTCGATTAGCGCTGCACTTCTTTCCCAGTACTTTCACTCCGACTTGCTCCAGTCTTTGATGTTGCTTTGCCCCCGGCCACTGTGCGCTATATCACATGGCTATAATCACACAGATGGGAGGCAGAGTTGGTGGATTACACAGGTGCAACCTGAAACCTGTGGCCTCTTCAATGTCTTCAAGCTCCACGGTGGACTTGCCCCTGCCTGCCTGCCTCCCACGTTATCACCCGAAGACCTTCCACACCTCCTCCCCGGCTGCTCCTTAGTTCGGAACGTCGATCGTTCAGCTATCGACTCCCCACCCTTATTTACGTCTCGGTTCAGGATCTTCCTCTTTTCCTTGGCATGACTTAATCAGTATAAAATAGGACACCACAGTGGCGCAGTGGTAACATTCGCGTCTGTATAAATTCCCTTGATTAGATTCCCAGACCAGGTGCCTTTTTGTGTGGAGTTTGTGTTCTCTCCAGGTCAACATGGGTTTTCATTTGGTTGTCCACTTTCCTCCCATAACTAAGAACACTATTTGGCCAACAGCATCTTAATACAGAGAGGATGCAGTATCTGACAAGAGTGGGCGCCGGCTTGTGCACGGTTGGATTCCTTACCGTGGTTCCTGGCGCGTGAATTCTCTCCGAGTGAGCGATGCCGTGCAGCACATTCCCAGTGATAAATCATTATTACATGCCTCCTGTCCTGTCTAGCGTGTTGATACTTGGTTGCATTTAAATGCGATACACATTGCGTTGCAGACCAGAGAGACGGTTGTTTGTAGCTTGGATTGTCTCCTAGAATGTAGGGCTTTCTCTCACATCACTGGTTTCTTTCCACATACAAACTACTCAAACCAATCGAGTGACTCAACACCGTACCACAATATCCGCATGAATAAAGGTTTTCAGACGTTGACGCTTTAACTTCTATTTATATTACTTTCTAAAAATTATGTTTGCATTGAGGAGTATTTTAGCTTTGCTTTACTGTTGTCAAGAAAAATTTTAATACACTTCCTTTCAAACAACCACTGAAATTATAGTTATCCGGAACCATCAGTTATCGTCAATACGACTTCAAAGGCAGTATCAATTATTAAGCCGTGGCATGTTAATTTTGTTGTTGTTGTTACACAAACATGAGTGTGTTATTATTCCCATATAAATTCTTCCAGGCAGTGACGTATGTGTTATGGCTGGCATGTAATGAAAGTGCAAGTAGCTGTAATGACCACGCTGGGAATATATATTTTACTGGAAACAGAAATCCGTTATTTAAAAAAAAAAATTTATTTGGTTGGTCTTCAGAAATCACTCATGCAACACAATGAACAGTATTCACATGCTTTTGCAGCAAATATATATATAACATCTGTAGCTTTCTCCAAGTTTTACACGTACACTGGGGTGAAATTACGCACAATATCTGCCCCAAAGCAAACACGCGCTCCCCGTTTAATGCACGTTCACATCCGTTACGGTTTAGAGCTTGTGCACTTCCGAACACTCAGGCCCGACGTAACTTACAAAACTCTTTTGTTACGAGCTGTCGCTCGCCACATAACTTGGGATTAATTTTTTTAAGCAACCCTTCAAACAACACACCGTCTTTTCTTCCAGTTACGATTCAATTAAAACATTTACGCGGCAGTTTTCCCAGTAGTGTGTTTAATCACATGTGTGTACGCCGGGTGTATGATATATGCATTCTTCAATCACAACTACGTTACGTTCCCATCTTTGTTGCAGTTATATGTTTGTGTAGCGGTAACATCTGCGCCTCTCAGAAAGAAAGACCTGCCACAGGGAGTTCGATTCTGGAGTCTAGTACCTTTCTGTGTGGAGTTTGTGTGTTCTCCCCCTCTTAAGCATACGTCTCCTCTGGATTCTCTGGTTTCCTCCTACACTGTTAACTTGTGCCGTCTAAGAAACACGTCTCCCTTCCTTTATTCGTTTAGCGATGTTTTATGTCATTTTATCTCCTTCTTTGACTTATAGTCATTATTTTATTGAATTCGTCTACTCTGTTGTTGACATGCCGTTCTCTTCACAGCTCTGTGCAGCGCTTTGTGACCCTCGGGTAAAAAGCGCTCGTGAAATTAATATATTATTCATTGCCCAATAACATCATAATATACAAGACACAGTGTCTGGAAAATGTTGGCACCGGCTTGCTGCACGGATGCCTTCCCCCTCCCTGCCTCGAGTTTCCTCACGCCTCTATGTGTCTCGTCCATCACCAGGCATGGAATATGCGTGGCGTGTTACAAACATATTATTGTTATGAATGATAAAACACTCTCCCAGTTAACGTTTTGAACAACTCTGAGAAGTTTCAGTAACAGTGCTAATGCATATAAAGACAATGCAGTCCCTGATATTTTATCTTCAATTAACCTGCAAATCCCACAGAAAGTATAGTTTTGCACGGAATGGAATCAATGACAAAACGAAACAGCCAATATAAATGAGACAATACAATAACAGATGCATACTTTTATGATTCCGAATTTGCCAAATTATCAAATAACGGGACATTACGAGTAATATGTTATCGGTCTACTTAAAAAAATAGTTTTTGCTTTTAATATTTATTTATTACATGGTGATTGATGCCATCGGTGTCAGGTCATGGTAACACATTTACACATGGAACTCACAGAGAAAGCAGTGCATCACCCCGCATTAGAAAACAGTCCGTGCAAGCAGACGATATCTCATCTCATTGTCAGAAACCACTTAGTCCTGTACAGGGTCATGGTGAGCCGGAGTCTATCCCGGCAGACACAGGGCGCACTGCGGGCAATTTAGTCTGCAAGCCAATTAACCTATGCAGCAGCATGTTTTTTTGAACTGTGTGAGGAAACCGGAGTGCCCGGCGAAAACCCACGTGGACACGGGGAGATAACTCGCAAACTCCACACAGAAAGGCACCCGAGCCGAGATTCGAACGCGGGCCCTTCTTGCTGTGAGGAGGCGACAGCGCCACCCACTGGGCCACCGCGCCGCCCAGAGACGATTCGGCAGCATTATTTACGGAGTATTTCCAGGCTGTTGCGTTCCCACGCGCTCCGCTCACGGCGGTTTTTTTTTTATCACAGAGCAAACCGAGCAGAGCACCGTCGTCTTCGTAAGATGTGGCGACATAACGTCGACGTTCCGACCGCGCGCGGCTCGGCCCTCCGCTCGATGGGGCGCGCGCGCGCTGCGGCCGCGTGCTGGCGGCGGGGGCCACGATCACACGAAGCGGTTCGCGATGGCCAGCACCTTGGAATACTCTCGCTCCCTGCGCCGCAGGGACGTTGGGACGGGCACGCGGATGCGCGTGCCCGTGGGCGAGCCGTTGTCCTCCAGCAGCACCACGTTGTTGGAGTCGAAGCGAGGGTTCATAACTCCTGGGGGCATCTTGTGGCCCACGATGAGTGCCTTCTTCTTCTCACCCCTGCGGTGGCAGAGATGGCAAGGGCAGTGCGAGCTCGTGTGAGACGTGTGCTGATGATTCGTACATAACTGCCGCCCTGCTGTGCCACACACTGTACAAATTCGAGGTAACACTTTGATAGACGACAGATGTTTATTATTACAGCGGAAAATACCCGCTGAGCTTGTAAGCTTTGGATGAGGGATTTCTGCGATACAACAAATGTTCGAATTGCTATCAATTGCTGTTAGGTGAAGGTGGAGCTCTGAACTGACTGTATTCACCACTGCTAGCAGAAGCATCGTCCCACACTGGCCAGATTGCTTTGGACGAGATAACGGGAATACGCAGATACGGAGCCGAGCTCAGGGTAGGTTTGCTGCGAGGAATCGGCGTTGTTCAAGTAGCCGTTCTTAGGAGT
>JAZEWT010000010.1:705516-720187 GCA_036362905.1 Mordacia mordax | reverse complement strand
GAGTGGGTGAGTTGGTTGGGTGAGTAGGTGAGTGAATAGATGAGTGGGTGAGTTGGTTGGGTGAGTAGGTGAGTGAATAGATGAGTGGCTGAGTTGGTTGGGTGAGTAGGTGAGTGGGCACCATCCCACCCTCATCATCCAAGCCTCACATGTCCTAGCTGCAGGAAGATAGGCGGCTCCAAGATTGGGCCTCCAGTTGTCTCGCAGGGCAGCAACGATAGCCAGGCCCCATCATGGTTCGCGATGGGCTGACAAAGCGAATCAAAGGCGACTGTGGTGATCAGACAGCAGAGGCGCGACGCTCACAACAACCACTCGGGGCGGATAAATCACGGCAAGTTGGCAGAGTAGGGAGCACAGGTGGTGGTGCATCTGCCAGTCATCCCAGTCAGGCGACCCCCATAACACCTGGGTCTGCCCCGTGAACGCCTGTCGGCGAGCCTTCGACACTTGGCGTGGCCTCAAGGTGCACCTGGCCTGGCACAGGCTCCGTGACTGACGTCACAGTGGCGGTTGGACCGACTGAATGCTCCAAATGGTCAACACGAAGGACGGACGAGAGCGTCGCTCCTGGCCTTATCAACCTACAAGCTCGACCTGCACCCGAGTGATGGAGGCGAATTGTTGAACGATTCATTTAAATTAACATCAGGGCTCCTCGCTGGCGGCGCGGCGGCCGCGGGCAAGAAGGGGGAGAAGGAGCTCCGGAGCGATGCGATTGGCGATGGCGCGACTCCGCCGCTAATCTGATGTGGGAAATGTAACGGCCCCTCGCACGCCCTCTGAATTCGAGCGGAGGGGGCTCTCTTTGGAGGCGCTGAGTGATGGTGGTGGTGGTGGCAGCACGGTGAGTCCGCGGCGCCCGGCGCGTTTTTGTTTTATTTAGGGATTCTTATCGTTATTATCTCGTGGTCATTTGTGGCTAAAATGTCGAGCGGATTTTGGGACAACAGTGCCGTTATTTTTGTGTGGTGCCGTGAAACAGAGAATGCTTCCAACGTGGCCTGTTTACCCCCAAGCCCAATGTTGAGATTTTTGAAATGGCGTGGCTGCAAATTGGATCTCCAGAGTTGCTGGTTTCGGGATCGCTGTGTCGAGTCCAGCCGGATGATTCCTCCAGCGTGGGGAGGCTGAACGCTGCGAAAGGGGGGGGCAGGGGAACGTTGGACACGGGTGGCCTCTTGACAGCCGTTCAAATGACACATGGAGTCTTGAAATGAAACCTCGATACATGTGATTATACACCCAGCTCCACTGTGCTTGTGTGCCTTGGTCAGCATATGGTTTAAAATGTAATGCAAATACGCGGTTACAATTAAATGCTTTTCTCGTGTGTGTATGTTGAAGGTGCTGTGTGTGTTTTAGTGAGCTGTGGTTTTTTTATTCAATTATATTTTAGTGCAATTGTAGCAGGGGAATTATTTTTGATGCTTAACTGGCGGTTGCATCAAAATATTGCTACAAAACGCTTAACGGTCGTGTGCATATTAACAAAACGTAAGAGTATTAGCCGTTGCACATGTGGATATTTTTCTTGAGATGCGACTGTAGAAATAACACCGGTGTAACGGCTTAGCACAACGGACTTGCAGTGCAGAGGTTTCTGGTTCGATTCAATCTCCCGGTGCGGCAGTTGGAATAATGGGATGACTTTTCCCCGCTGCCTCCGCCCGACCAGCAGAATGCGTTATTAGGGGATAAGCAGCGTGGCCCAAATACCATTTAGGGGTCCCTCTGGTGGAGATCCTTATACCTCCATTGAGCAGGCAAAGCGATTACTCTTCAGATTAGAAAATTATTCCATTGGCGCGGTCGCCTCACAGCAAGAAGGTCCCGGGTTCGATTCCCAGATCGGGTGCCGTTCTGTGTGGAGTTTGCGAGTTATGTCTCTCTCCCCGTGTCTGCGTGGTTTTTCGCCGAGTACTCCGGTTTCGTCTCACAGTCCAAAGACACTCCCCTGCCTAGGTTAATTGGCCCTGCCATGTATAGGCGTCACATCATGGGTATAGCCCCACCTTGCACTCTGTGTCTGCCAGGATAGGCTTCCACCATTCTCGGTGAGTCTTGCCGCCGTGCTGTTTGTGTGTTTGTGAGTGCCACTTGAGGTGCCTTCATGACTTAACTGAATGAATTGGCCCCGGTGCCCTAATGCGTTGTGACTTGCTTACCCCTCTCCTCTGGACAACTTTTAAAAATAGCCGGATGTCTCAACGGTTCATTTACTAGTCCAGACGTTTACGTGTCTGTTGTGCTACCGGTATTATGTCTGTTTCTGTTTATTTGATATGTATCGGTGCGTGCGATGTTAGTCGCCCTGAATGCAGGACGTCTGCTAAATGATAATTAATAATAACGGTCAGCAATTGGCATTGCTTTTGCCGTCAACAATGAGTGCAGAAATTGAGTTAGCGACATTGCACGAGAATCATTGAAATATTGTTTATCATTTCGAGGAAATAATAATAACAACACAGATCAGAGGCATGGCACTAGACCATATAATCACGCCACCCAGTGCCAAAGCAAGTTATTTTTCAAGTAAAATATACAGTGCAGGGTGAAAACCTACATCATTCTAGTGCAGGGTTATTTAAAGTTGAATCTATTTCTTGTGATTACATTTTTTTTAAATGTCAAGTTGATTACCTGCACAGGACAAGCACTGGTAACGTTTTCTGAATCCCAGAGAGATCATGATACCTGTCATAAAATGATATCGCCATCCGGATCGATTCCTGACATTGCACTGTACGTTGCATTGTGTTTAATTACTCCGTGGATTAAGTCCTTCACGAACGATTTGTCCCAAATAATCCACATTATTGAGCAGGTTTTGGAGGACGCATTTGCCATGCACTTGGTCGCGTTTTGCTGAGGCTCATGCATTCGTGAAATAAATAGACGACCTGATGTTACTGCTGTTTGCACTGTACAGTACAGTATTTAATTGTCTTTGCATATTTACAGATGGCAGATGCACCGTGTGCTGATATGTGCTGCCTTTGTTGCCATAATAACCCCTTATGCTTAACAATATTAGCCACATTGCTCCCAATCTCAGAATCTGCCTCTGGCTACCGATACCGATACCGCTGCGCATTGGCTCCAAGAAAGCCTTCACTCCATCATGGATTCACATCCTCCGACGCCTTCTCCACTCATTTCTCCTTCCTCTCCTCTGCATGCCCTCGCCTCCAGTAATAAAAGCCTCCTGGCAGCCTCACCAGTTAAGGCTCAGTGGGTGGTGTTGCCGCCCTTGGGCCCTGGAAGGAACTTTGTCCACATCACTGACTCCGACCCCTGTTCAGATTCTCACCCAAGTGTTATCTTCTCCTCCAGTTGAGATTGATTTCTCCTGCACGCATACCAACCTCGCTGTTCTCGCAGTCACAAATATCCCTTGTCACTTTTGTTATTTATTATTATTTCGCAGACTTGCATCGTTCCAGAGACGTGATGAAACCACAGGGAGGTGGAGGGAAGACAACCATACAGTCAGTGTGACTTTTGTGCAAATTACATTGCGTTAATAATGCGTTTGTCATTATGGGAAAGCCTGAGTGACCCAAGAATGAATACAATTCATTGTCAAACTTTAGCAAAATTCCCACAAAGTAGTGCATATTTCATCAACTTAAGGAGGGCTCTAAATACTACTGCCTTGGATTTAAAACTCAACATTTTTATTGTAGGTCAGACGCTGCCGCAGCACCACCTCTACAGAGATTGCAGAATAATACTGATGGCTGCAACGTTCTTGCAGCTTAACGTTTGACAGAGGAACCCTGATAACGTCAACGAACATCGCTCTGCCTCTCTTTGATGTAACACTGGACACATGGCAGTGATTGACGAGAGAGTCTACTACACACGTCACCGCATGGCCGGTATTCAGGGCTGCTCTTCATAGTTAATCCGCGACCGTCCTTGCTTGTTGTGACATCAATTATCGTTATTGCTTGTTAATGCCCATCTGTTGTGACTTAATTGGCCGCTGCGTTCGTTGCCATGTGTTTAATACTGGCGAAGGAAACCTTGCCGACAGATACGAGCACCGCATTCATTTGTGAATAACACGCGGCTCCGTCGGTCCCGTGATTCCGCATATCGAGCCGGCATCTCGGGTTCGGTCCGCTGAGAGTGTTCTGCGGGAAGGTTACCGCTTGTCTTAACGGGTGTCCATGTTAGCATGAGCAGGCGGGTGTAGTAAAGTAACATCCGCGCCTCCTCACGCACACACAAGGATCTACCCGGGTCGGTCCAATTTCTGTCTCGGCCGTGTAAATTGTGTGTTCTCGTCCTGTTATGTGGGAGGTTCCCTCCGGGTTCTTTGGTTTCCCTCCCACAATACATAAAGACTCGTTAATCAGTTGGCCGATAACATTGTAATATATAGGATGCAGTGGCTGCCTCTCCCCTAGCTGTCTGTCCTACAAGCGGTTCTTATCGTCCACTTCGTTTAAGCGCTTTGCAAATTATATGCAAACTCTGGTGTTCACGTTTTTACAATCATGCTGTGTAACGCTGCCATCTGTTTTCGGAATTGACCATGTGCTGGGGTAAAACCTCACGGATGTCATGTCGAACAACACGTGGCATGACCCAAAATACCTAAGAGCAATTACACACAAATGGAGTGAACAGAACTCTGCATTTATATATAAACTGTACATGTGAACAAGAAAGACAAGAGGAAAGAATTTCTTACCAAAGTAAATGGTGACCTAGATATAGGACAATTCATCAAGTCCCAGGAGTTTGTGGAGGAGGTGTTGTATCTTTCCGTGGCCACAAATGAGGCAACCCTGCAGGGTGAATGTCTTATCTGCTGGCTTATGAACGTAACGATGCGGTGGATAATGAGTCCAGAGCGAGAGATTTTGTCCAGCGGATATTTGACTGATGTGCCCGCGTTTATGCTGCCAAAGTGGCTCAGGGTGAGACAAAACACCCCTGTTGTCGGGTTCAGTCAATGTCATTGACGGCCAGAGTTTGAGCTCTTGTATCAAGGCTTTGTTAAATCGTATAGATTTTAGCAAAACTCCCACTCCATGTCCGGAATTGTGACAACTCATAGAATTCGTTTGCTGTGAAGAAGGGCCGTTATCCCAAACGTCACCTATTGTACAGTTTGTCCATGTACTGCCGTGTTGTTACCGACGAATGTGTTGAATATGTGGAGGAGCGATCACAAGCCTTTTTATCGGGTAAGGTTTTCGCAGCTTTTAGAGACTACCTCGCAGGTGATCGACGTTTAGAAGCGCACTGCCCATTACAAGAGCCCAGAATAACATGGGACGCTGCATTATCTCAGGCAGCTTCACAATGCATTACCGTCTTGTCAAAGGAAACGATGGTATTCAGCAGTGGTGGCAGGGTCAGCGTTAGAGGTAAATGGTGGGGGCTGTTGTCCAGTTTTAATAATTTATTAGCTGATCTTTAATGGCAGGCGTAGCTGACATTTTAGATTTTAGTTTCGATTTTCACGGAGTCTCCAATATGTCCGCTGAAGTTACACACTGAGCAGTTTTTGACCCAAAGGGAGACTCCGTCAGCTCAGCTACCAGGTCACGCATTTGACGGCGCAGTTCAAAAAAGCGTGGTCTCACGGATCGGGGACAATTCGTCACACTTGACCGTGACATCATTCAGTCATCGATCAATCACTGTCATTATAAACCTGGAGAGACAAGTTCACGACATTTTCAGTTTACTTTTTGTTCAGCCGAGCGTGTTTAATCAGATTAAATATTTTGAACATTTACCGCGATGTGTCTGTAATTGCTAGTTTGAATTGTCGCGTTACAGATAAGCAATTAAGTTCAACAGCTGTTTATTATAATTTCAACAATTACTGTCTTTTCTGTTGTGTCCCATTTTATTTTAATATCATATAGTCAGTGTTTTGTTTTTTTCTGCATTAACCCACATTAGACATTAACACGTGGTTTGTAAATAATTTCTACGAATCATAGATGTTTATTATCACAGCCGAAAGTATCCACTGAGCTTGCAAGCTCTGGATGCGGGATTCCTGCGACACAACAAGCGTCCGAACTGACCAGCGTAACAACAACGCATTAAACCGAATGGTGGATAAACTCGCAGCGACAATTTGTACAAAAATTAAACTGTCACCGTAATAATACAAATAAAGCGTAGCACTCAAGATTGCACGGCACAAAAGTGACCAATTATTCCGATAAATTAATAATGGACAAAGAACAGCAACAGTGCAACGTTGGCATGGAGATTAAGTGAACACATTTTTTGCACACGAAAGAAAGAGCGTACGCTTTTTAAAATGCTCTCTAATACTTTAATCCCATATGATTGAGTCAGTACACACGTATTGTTGCCATAGCTATCGGACTGAATCTAAATGCATGCGTTGATACGTGCCTGCGGGTTTGCGCTGCGGCAAGCTTGGTTTTTTTATTCTTTGTAACTTTTTGCCGATACGTTTGCGGCGGTGACGTGGGTGCCCAACTGCTGACCCTCGACGAGCTGGGAGCAGCTGGTAATTAAACCGGCACGCTCGTGAAAATGTCACCGGAAGCGCTTTGCAAGCGCAGTGAATCCCGCTACCTAAACCCGCCACTCCCGACAGGTGGGTCTTGACCCATCAGTGGCCCGCGAGCACCACCGCGCCATCCATGGACACCGTGTCCAAGTGGACAAAGTGGACCTTGAGGTGTAGAAGATTGAGAACCCCTGTCCTAGAAAATCCGCCCGCGTGCGATCGACAAGTGACCGTAATTGTACGCGAATCTCTCCCCCTTTCGCAGGCATAATTGCGGGGTCAGGGGTGAGTGAGAGGCCTCCCCCTAAGGCTCGGTAGTGACTGGGCCTCTCGAGCAGCGGGAGCGGCGGCGGCTGCGGCGGCAGCAACGACAGAAGCGTGGTCAGGAAGATGGGGGGCTCCCCGGGCACCCTCGGCACGACCGAGCCCCCCACGCCAGCACCCGTGGATGTGCACACGTGCTACGGGGCGCACCCCCACAGCTCGGTGCTGCAAGGCAGCCCCATGGGGGGCATCCCCACCGTCTTCCTAGCCAACCTGGTCACTGCTCTGGTGAGTCGCTGAGACGCGCACGCTTCCTGCTTGTACGGCCAATGCTGATGCAGAGCAGGGGCACACAACATGTGTCCTGTGGGCCAGGTTCGACCCAGAAATAGTCCTGATGTAAGTTTGTCATGGCTCAGTGTGTCAGAATTGCTGTCCCCATAGCTGTTCTTTCGAGATAGCCGCGAAGGAGAGAAGGAGCGATATCCACGGCTATGCCAAAGCTCTCATCAACAACCTGTCTCATCAACAATCTATTACATAGCATTGCAATGGTTTTAGCCCATGTTAAAATACAATCATTTTAATACAGGCCAATGCCACTGTCGCCAACTGTAAATGTTCCTTGTGCCTGCAAGGGGAGGGCAGATGCAGAGAGGGAGGGGAGGTCAGTTTGTGGCCCTCTGTTCAGTTATTTTATCTGGAACTGGCCATGGTGAACTGGCCATTGTGCCACCCGTGACGTAGAGCAGCAGCTGTGTAGATTTACATTGAGGTGGTTGAGTCAGATGACAGCATCAGGAGCAGCAGAGTGGGGTCTCGCTGTGACGATGCCTCTTCCGCGATATATTTGTGAATCGAACGTTGGGATATTAAATGGGGTGCGGTGCAAAATGCTGCACGAGTGCTTGGAGAGCTCCTAACTGTGTGTCGGAGCATGGAGCCAGTGTGACGGAGGCACAGACATCACATTCAGATTTGCTGCCACCTAATATTCTAACATCGCTCTATTCAGCTTAGCGTGTGGCTTCATCTGTGGGTGTCCCATCATTGTATTCAGCGAAAGGTCTACCATCACTTTATTTAAGCTCGTGTTAAGACAGATCGACTCATGTCCACAATGACTGGGCGATGTTTAATCTCACCTTTGAAATGCGAGTGAATTTTAAAAACATATTCTAGCGCTTCTATCGTGTGTGTTTTGGGAAACAGCGTGAGAGCGTGGGAATGAATCTCTGCCTCGCCCCTGTCTGGTCCCTTCCGCAGATCCTAGTACTGCTGTTCTCCTACCTGCGTAAGGCGGCTTGGAACTATGGGCGGCTGGCACTGGTGTCGGAGAGAGATAGGTACCCGTTTTGAACACACGCACAGTTGGCTAAACCATGCGTTGCTTCTGCGATTTTGTTTGACCGTGTGAGCCGTGCGAGTATATCTCAGAAACGCTTCTGCGTAAGAGTTCCCCCAGCATAAATGTGCAAGTGAAACACAATAAGACGGCGTCACTGTCCGAATTGTAATTGTTTAATCTCCCGTGCAGAGTGCGGCGCATTGTACTCATTGCCCGCGGCGTCTCTGGCTGTGACGTTTTTGGTGACGTGCTATTGACTAGGTTCAGCCCCCCCCCGCTTATGTGGCTCATGGACACGTGACGTTAGTCAGCCTCAGCGAAAGCCCGCACAGCACACGAGGGAGCAACGAGAACAGCTCCATACCCGGTTGCATTTGATGTCTGCTTGGCTGATGCTTGGACACTGCCAGCGCGTCCGCGGGTAATAGCGATTTGTCCTGGGGGAGGTACACAACTGGCCCAGACACGCCGCGTGCAACCGTTGTTATTCATTACCAGGGTTTGTTGGCAGGTGAGCGGAATTGCCATGGATTGCGCTGCCCGCTGCACCAAAACTCCAGAAATATAAAGACAATACTGCCCCATGTAACGTTAATAGACGGTAGGCCCGAGTGTTGTTAGCGAGTGTCTATTAAGACCGGAATGGTGCACGCGGGAGTTGGTGACCACCTTCACGCCCGGTCGCCTCCGTCTCCCGAGTGGCAATGTTTACACACTGCACCAGTTACTCGTTTGAAGCGGAGTCGACCTAAGGGAGACCCAGTTCAGGCTGCACCACCACCGCTCCCAATAAAGATCCCCCTATAGCCTTAACAGACCGTAGGGTCAAGTGCAGTTAGCGAGCACCTATGAAGGTCGATACGGCACACAAGAGGGTGGGTGACCAGCATCACGCCCGACCGCCTTTGTCTCCCTAGTGGCAATATTTTCACATTGCACTAGGTACTCATTTGAGGCTGAGTCGACCTCGAGGAGGCCCAGGACCGGTTCAGAAAATCGTCACTGGTGTTGGCCGTGAGCGGGACTCGAACTCTGGTCGCCGGGTTTGTAGCGCGGCGCAGCGCTGCGCTAACCGCTGCGCTAACCGCTGCGCTAACCGCTGCGCCACGGCTCCCCAGCACGCAGTCTCCCGCGTGCGCGAGCCTCCTCACGCAGCGCTTCTCGCGTGCTCCCCGTGTGCAGCCTCGCGTCCCTCTTCTACAGCGAGACCGACCGCGAGGGCTCCATGTCAGAGGCCAGCTTTTATGAAGAGGAGGGCCACTACAAGGTGCGTTGGTCACCACATCGACCCTGTGGTTCACCACAGCACCACACGGGTCACCACCACCACCACCACCTTCAACAATGACAGCCACTATTCGCCGAAAGTGGAGGTGACGTCCCCACCACAGCATTTGTGCCAGGCCTGGGGCACCTTGAGGCCATGTGAAATGTCGAAGGCTCATCGGCAGGTGGTCACAGGACAGCCCTAGGTGTCATGGGTTGACTGAATGATATGACTGACATACCCACCACCTGTGCTCCCCACTGTGCCAACTTGCTGAATTTTATCTGCCCGGCGCGCCGCTCGTTGTTGTGAGCACCGCTCCTCCATCCTCTGTTGTTAGAGGGCAGCTGACTTGAAGTGCCTTGGAAGCGTCCGTCATGAACCTCCTCGTCCTTCACGTCACCATCACACACTGTCTCACCACGTCTCCACTCGCTAGTCGGTTTCACGTGCGTGTGTCTGTGCCTGTGTTCCAACTACAGGGTATTTTCTCCTGGGTACGAGGCAGCTTCAGAGTCAGGTGAGAGGTGCTCACTTGACATCGAGAAGATCATGGGCACACATCTCTTGGTTATGTTATGTTCGTGAATTGAATGGTATTCCTTATGCTTATATATCTTGTTATATAAGGCTATGAATGAGAAACATTGGCTTCAGTTGAGCATGTATGTGCAAGTTGGTGCATGCCTTATGTACATGTATGTCGGTCTACAATTTCATGTCCTTTGTAGCATTGTGGCTCATTTACACCACATGTGCGTTAGTGCTGCTAAACATGTGTTTTGATGTTGGAGAGAGTAGTGGCACAGTGTGTTATGAATCTGGAAGCTAGGGATCAATACAACTGCTGGCAATTGATAGAAAACCACATCACTCCGTCTGCTCAATATCAACTCGAGCTCACATTGAGCAGCTTTGGTCCTGGCCACACTACAAGTTCCTAAGTCGTAGCAGCTATGATAGGTGCTCGCAAACTTCACTCAACTAAAGTCTGTGTGGAGTTAGACGAGGTTTTATAATGTACAAAATACGGGGTATTCCTCTATATATATGTATGGAGCTATGGGGCAGCACGGTGGCCCAGTGGGTAGCGCTCACAACAAGAAGTCCCAGGTTCGAGTCTCGGCTCGGGTGCCTTTCTGTGTGGAGTTTGCATGTTCTCTCCCCGTGTCCGCGTGGGTTTTCTCCGGGCACTCCGGTTTCCTCCCACAGTCCAAAAAACATGCTGCTGTGTAGAGTAATTGGCTTGCATACTAAATTGCCCGCAGTGCCCAGTGATGGACTGACGTCCCTGCCTTGTGCCCTGTGTCTGCCGAGACAGGCTCCGGCCCACCGCGACCCTGTACAGGATTAAGCGGTTTCTGACAATGAGATGAGATATGGAGCTATGAATGGGCAGTCTCGGTTCAGTTGCAAGTCTTCTGCAGCCTAATACGAGAAACACTGGAGTTCAGTCAACTGCACGGAACCGTGCAGCTATGTTGTGCTTTTAAACAGTTGTCCAGCGGGGAGGGGTAAGCAAGTTACAACATCTCGGGGCAATGTAGGCAACTTCAGACAATTAACCTCGGCATCGTGTCTTTGCACCGTGGGAGAAAATGGGAGTGCCCGGCGAAAACCCACGCAGACACGGGGGAGAACATGCAAACTCCACACAGAAAGGAACCCGAGCTAGGAATCAAACCTGGAACCTTCTTGCTGTGAGGTGGCAGCGCTACTCGCTGCGCCACCGCGCCGCCATCAGCATCAGACAGCAGCGTTCCGCCATCAGCATCAGCAACATGGTGATTAATGATCGTGTGCTACAATGCCCAGTATTGACCTGTGAATCGGTAACAAGTTCAGCCTCTCAGCCCTTGTACGGACAGTTTATCCCAATCTGAATGGACGAGGGAGACGGATATTAATGCTGAGTGCAGTATGTGTTCGCGTCCAGTGACCCCTGAGTTTGGCGCGTGTGTGTTGAGTCAGGGACCGGTGGTGTGCAGGATCACTGATGTGCTGCTACAAGTCCAATAAACTGAGTTGGATTCCCAACCATAGCTAACGACAGTGACAAATGTCTTGAGTCGGTCCCGTGCTTCCCCTAGTGGTGTGTAAACATCAGCACGGAGGGGATGAAGGTGGCGAGGCTGGCCACACCACCAGCCTCGCACGTCGTGCTGACTCTAAGAGGTGCTTGCTAATAAAAACCTGCCCTAACTCTGTCTAAAGGCTTCACAGAGGAAATCTCTGTCTTTATCTGTGTCCAGCCAGGAGGACTTCCACGCTCGGTGTGGCGTGGATGCTGTTTACTACCTATCCTTCCAGCGTTACGCTGTCGGCCTTCTCTGCATCATCACCGTGCTGTCCATGGGGGTCATCCTGCCCATCAACATCTCTGGAGACATGATGGGTGCGCTAGTCACGTCACGTGGCACCCACGTCACGCACCGTGACGCGCTCCTACGCCGCGTGCCGCGCCACGGATGTTATTTACGTTTTTTTTTTAAGTCCGTTGCTTAATTTAACTCTCATTTTAATTGGGTTCGCGTGACACTGCGATTCTCTAATAGTTTGCAGTCGTTATGCAGTGGCTTGAGTTCAATTTTAAACGGGCGTTTTTTAAAATCTAAATCATTATTAATTTCAAACACCGACGCTGGTCCCGTGGGATTGTGTAAATGTCAACGCCTACGCGGTGCATTGATGTATAATTACATGGTTCGATGTGTGATCAGAATTAATTTTAACAGCTGCTCTTTCAGGATAGCTGCGTCGAAGAGTGGAGTCAGCAGCATTTTAAAATGTACGAATATTTCAAAGTGACAAAAAATATACGTGCGTGCTACAGAGAGATATGAATAAAACACAACTGCTGTCGGCTAAATTGGTTAGCGGTCTGACAATGCCTCCAATGTGGGAGGTGAAATGTCATGGAGGAGAGAGGTCAGACGCTCGATGTCAATATCCCAATAGAGCAGCTATTAGGAGTAATTTTTCACCAACGCTTTAGCCACACCGAGCTTGGCCTATGGATGAAGTCTTGTGGAATGTATTCACTGTCTCCCGATCTCAGAATCTAAGCCGTGTTGAGCCTAGGCGCTGCGTAGATGTGGGAACTGTGTACAAGCAGTTTGTCGTAGGTGGCTGCTGGGTCCTGCTAACAAGTGGGCAGCAGAAGGCAATGGAACAACATCTGTTGTTGTTTTTCACATCTATCCATCCGTGTCGTTACTCCCCTCCTTCCTCAACCCGCACTGACGCGTGCGGTAAAGAATCATCCCAACAAGATTATCGAGTGTGATCCGGGTTGAGCACGACCAGATGCGACGCGATTATTCTGTACCTGGATCAATATTATTATTTATAACTATTATTTATCAGACGCCCTTATCCAAGGTGATTTACATCATTACAGAGGTGTGAGGAAACCACAGAGAGACGGGGTTTGGGGAGGCAACCATGCAGACAGCCGGTGCCAACTCCTGCTAGATACTGCAATTCTGTATATGATGATGATATCCGCCAATGAATTAATGAGTTTTTTTTGTTGTGGGAGGAAACTGGAGAACCCAGAGGAATCTACGCAGAACAGGAGAAGGTCGCACAAACTCCACATGGCAAGGCGCCTTAGACAGAAATCGAACTGGCTCTGGCAGGACTTTCTCTCTGTTATAGGCGCAGATGTTGCCACTACGCCAGTAATTTACCAGGCGCGGATTTGACTTAATTGTGATTTGCGAGATATAATCAACGTTGTCCTGGGTCGATCCAAATCCTAGACAGATTTTACCATATTCCATTTCCTTCAACTTATGTTGGTGACCGTTTACAGTTTTTACCCAGTTTCCAATAAATGCACACAGGCATCAGAACAAGCCGACATCCGGGACAAAAGTACTGTCCAGGATGGCTGTCGACGTGCATCGATGTTTCACGCGGCTCACACCGCTACGAGCGAGACCCTCACCCAACAGCGCATTGACCAAGTGGCTGCACACGCACACCGGGTTAAACAGCATTGGGTAGGGAGGGGAGTGGCAGGGATTTAAATGCAGGTGTCCTTAAAATCACAACATTTAGTCGCATTTCATCAAACGCGTTCTCTTACATTATACGTTGTGCAGTATATTTTTATTTTGTCAGAGGGAGAGAGAAGATTGGGCAGAAATGTCCATTTTGTACACGTGTGTGAATGTAAGTGTCGTGCAACAGTCCCAGAGTCTGATTCTTAATTATTACAGCGAGACGAGCCCGAACTTAATGAATGTGAACTTGAGGCAAATCACTGGGTAATAATACGGCGCTTTATTTTTCAGATGGTGATATTTATAACTTTGGCCGTACAACGATAGTCAACATATCTCCGTCGTAAGTACCGCATGGCTTGTAAAGTTTTATGTATGTGAGATTTATTTTGCACATTGTGAGGATGTAAAACGCTATACAAAGTGGCAGTCAGATTTAGCAGACACAGTGGAGCCATGGGTCAGTGAAGGCCTTGGCAGATTAGCGCCTCGTTAATGCACGATCGTTAGGCATTTACGTCCAATCACCTACAAGCTATTAACGATTGCTCCGATTGTGATGGTAATTGTAGCGTGGGTACACTACACAACACCAGAGGCCCATGTGACCATACATCTGCAAACTAACTTATGGATGTTATAACAGTGATATTATGACAATTAACATTTCTAAAGCGCCGTTCACCCAAAGGTCACAAACTGCTTTATGACACGAAGATTGAATCTAAGAGTAGGTACGTAGCAATTAATTCATTCGCGAATGCGTTCCTGTTTGGCATCTCATGCATGTGTGATCTCGAGCGGCGAGTGGGATTTACATTCAGGCATCATCACAACGTATATGAATGTAAAAAGGGTAAAATCAGTGGTCACCGGACTGCATTGTAGTTTACTGATTGATTTGTATTTAGCAGAATGCGATTACAAACACTCACCTCGTATTTAGTCAATTTTATAAAGGCAACCACTAATTCATTAGTGCACCGCTAATTCCTTAATTGTTGCATATCTGTTGAACAAGTAATTAAATTTATATGAGTGCTAAACTTATGTTGTGCAATAATTACTGTTATTCAAATCGCTTGTATGCACATATCATCACTTTCATTCAGCAGTGGATAGAGCATGGCTGTTATCGGTGACAATAGAAATGAACACAACACCATGGTAAACATCACGCAGCCAGACGGTGCTGGCCACCCACCCCCTCGCTCACAGCGCTGACACCAACTCTCTGGTCAGGACATACGGGTGATACT
>JAZEWT010000010.1:672301-682562 GCA_036362905.1 Mordacia mordax | reverse complement strand
GTTGGTGGGGGGTACTGGAGCAGAATGCTGTGACCAGGACGCCCTTTCTCACGGCGACCTCTTTAGTCGGCGGGTCACATATACACAAAGCAGGAAACACAAAGTCTTTATTTTACACAACTCATCGACCACACGGCCTTTTGGGAGTGAAAACATTTCTCCCGCATCGATTCATTTGAATGTTATGCTTGTTGACATTTCTGTTCGGACGTAATGCCGGAATGGAGTGCATCGCACCGTGCTCCGTGTATATAATCTCAGGTCAGTATCGGTGCCTGCTGAATCCTGTACGGGGTCGCGGGGGGCCAAAGCCTATCCCTGCAGACATAGGGAGCAAGGCAGGGCTATACCCAGAATTTTACGCCAGTACATCGCAGGGCACTTTTGTGGGTAATTTACCCAGCAGGCCAATTAACCCACGCAGATCGTGTCTTTGAATGGTGGGAGGAAACCGGAGTACCCGGCAAAAACCCACGCGCGCATAGGGGGACACAGACGATGCAAACTCCACGCAGAAAGGCACCCGAGTCAGGAACCAAACCCGGGTCCTTCTTGCTGTGAGGCAGCAGCGCCACTCGCTGCGCCACCGCGCCGCTCCGTATAAATCTCTGCTTTAGCTAAACATTCAGTACGGTTGCGTGCAGTTCCCTAATTGTCCGTATCTCTCTGAGATAAACTGTGCATCAGCTGATTTTGCTTGACCTCTTGAACCCCTGCTTTAGGCGACAAGCTGCGGTGACGCGATGCGAGTTGCAATCTGCTTTATGCTGCCATAATAAACTTAATCATCGTCAAGCCACGCACGATCCACTGCTGGACGAACGCCCGAACAAAGCTGTCGCCGTCTCTCACGATCCTGCGATGTGACGATCCACGTGGCACGGGCACGCGAGCTGGTCTCATCGCTGCGATGTGACGATCCACGTGGCACGGGCACGCGAGCTGGTCTCATCGCTCCGTCTCCCCGCACACGGCGCTGTCGGTCCGGTCTCATCGCTCCGTCTCCCCGCACACGGCGCTGTCGGCCCGGTCTCATCGCTCCGTCTCCCCGCACACGGCGCTGTCGGCCCGGTCTCATCGCTCCGTCTCCCCGCACACGGCGCTGTCGGCCCGCTTTCCATCCCTTAGGCCGTCACGTTTGTTGACCGCGCGCGTTCCATTCGCTCGCCGCCGTGAGTCGTGATGATGTTGTGAACACACGGCCTTCATTCTGCGCTCTGCGCCACAAAGCCGGCGGCCCGAGTTCGAATCCCACTCACGGCCAACACCGATGATGATTTTCTGGACCTCACCTAGGTCGACTCAGCCTCAAACTAATTCCTGGTATGGTGTGTAAATGTTGACACTAGGTAGGAAGACAAAGGTGGCCGGGCGTGGTACTGGAAAACCACCTCCTGTACCTTGTCGGCCTTCATAGTTGCTCGCTAACGGCACTTGACCCTACAGTCTGCTGAGGCTATACGGGGTATCTTTATATTTTGTTCCTTTGATGTGATGCGGCGAGTGAGTCTGCCCTGGCGATGCCTTGAAGCACGCGGAATCTCGGATCATTAATCGGCACCACAGAGCGCGCGTCCCGTCACATGGCCTCGATCCTGCATCACAGCCGCACCAACCGCGCTCCCTCCCCGGAGAGTCTTTAACCGCTACGCGGTCGAATTAACGCGGCCCCAGCGACGCAACGCGTTAGACATAGCCTCCTGCTTCGTGCAAATAATAATAATAATATCTTAATTTATAACGCCGCGTGGAGCAGTAGTCATTCAGTGTCAACGTTGTGCGTTGCAAATGAGAAGAGCTTCGGCGCGGAAGTGGGAGGAAGGGGGGAGTCAGCCGTGCGATAAGCAGGCGCCAACCCGTCAGACATTGCGCTATATGTCAATGTTCAATGAGATAATGAGTGCGTGTGTTTGTTTGTAAGTTGTGGGAGGAAAGCGGAGAACCCCGACGAACCCCACGCAGAGCAGAAACGCTTCACGAATTTGCGTGTCATCCTTGCGCAGGGCCCATGCGAACCTTCTCTGCATCGTTCCAATGTAAGTCTCTGCTCTGCCTGAGCAAGTGCAGAACAGAGAACGGAAAGGCGCCCGAGGCGTGACTGCAATCGCCCCGGGCGGGACCTTGTTTGTGCGAGGCGCGGACGTTAACCCCTGCCTCGCTCTCCTTCATCGGAGAAGGAACAGCAACACTCTCGCTCTCTCTCTCTCTCTCTTGAAGCCCCTCTCGTCGTGGCGAGCAAACCTCGGCACTGGGACCCTAGAGAATATCACTGCCATCGCACGCGAGGTCACGACAGCCTCTTGCGTTTTAAACTCGTAAATATATATATATTTAACAACGTTTTATTGAGACTTGTTAGTGAGCCCAAAACCTTTTCTTAAAGCATTGTGTTGTGTAACAGTTTTTATTTTGTTTCCTCTTAATTCGCAATTACCTGGTAATGGGCTAATGAGCGCAGGCAATTTAAAGCAAATAAAATTCCACTGAAATGAAGTAGTTTCCACCGTAATGACTATTAAGTGATTTTGCAATCCAGCGCTCTAGGGGTGGGGCCAGGTGGATCAATCACGCAAGACTCCCAACTCGCTGGGCGTCTGAAAACGTGCGATCACAATGCAGTGCAGAAAGCAGGATGTTGCCACGTAAACAACTGCATTTAAAGAAAACGTTAATTTATTATGGGCGGCGCGGTGGCTCAGTGGGTAGAGCTGTCGCCTCACAGCAAAAAGGTCCCGGGTTAGAATTGTCAGAAACCGCTTAGTCCTGTCCAGGGTCGCGGTGAGCCGGAGCCTATCCCGGCAGACACAGGCGCAAGGCAGGGATACACCCACGATGGAACGCCTGTCCATCACCGGGCACTGCGGGCAATTTAGTCTGTGAAGAAATTAACCTATGTAGCAGCCGCATGTTTTTTGGACTGTGGGAGGAAACCGGAGTGCCCGGCGACAACCCACGCGGACACGGGGAGAGAACTCGCAAACTCCACACAGAAAGACACCCCAGCCGAGATTCGAATCCGGGTCCTTCTTGCCGTGAGGAGGCGACAGCGCTACCCACTGGGCCACCGTGCCGCCCCCGAAATAATAATCTCATTATCTGAAACCGCTTAATCCTATATAGGGTCACGGTGAAGCCGGAGCCTATCCCGGAAACATAGGGCGTAAGGCAGGAATACACCCGACGACGGGACGCCGGTCCATCGCCGGGCATTGCGGGACAATTTTAGTCTGCGAGCCAATCAACCTATCCAGGAGCATGCTTTTGGACTGTGGGAGGAAACCGGAGTACCCGGCGAAAACCCACGCGGACACGGGGAGAGCATGCAAACTCCACACAGAAAGGCACCGGAGCCGAGAGACTCGAACCCGGGACCTTCTTGCTGTGAGGCGTCAGCGCTAACCACTGCGCCACCGCGCCGCCCCCGAAATAATAATAGTTATTATTATTATTATTTATCGCTCGAGTGGGATACGGGCACAGTCCGCCGCGAGACATCCAGCAGAGAGGAACGACGTCTGACTCAGCTATAAATGTTCCACCCCCAACCACCTCCCCATCTCTCCACCGCGGCACTAACATCATCCATGTATCCGAAATTAACGTTGCTCGAGCAGTGGATTTGTCCCGGCTCCGTGCGTGACGGGTGAATGCTATCCCGAAAGAGCAATCCTCATTGCTCGAGCATTTAGTGGGGGGGGGGCCTTCCATGTGCAGGGTGGTCCGGATGTCTTTTGACCTTCACTTTATTTTCCAAAATGTAACCCTCTTGCACGCCAATGTGTGCGTAGTGCAATGTAAGCAATGTAACAATAACATTTATAAAACCTACATCATTACATTTATAAACTTCATCAATCTGAAATAAATAAGTGTAAGGGTTACTTGAAACAGAAGAATGAGCAAAGGAAGCAATGTGTTCCAGGTCAAATAAATCGGGGGGGGGAGAGGGGGGAGGGGGGTGAATTATAAGACACCTGGACTGCCGCCGTGTATCTGATGTTCTGCAGGCAGTTCATTACCGTGTGTTGTTGAAGCAATAAAATATAAAATTTCCCATCGTAATGCGATTCCAGTGGATCAGTCAATGGATCAATTGCATCGTTTTATTGCCGAGCCATTGCTGAGAGTAAAATCTCTCTCCAATAATGAACGCCTCGATATAAAATGACAGGATGGTATTAAAGTGCTGCATTAACATGATACAGCGGTGTTACGCTTATTGCGGTGAATTCCCGAGTGACCATATTTGCACGCGTTCACGTTCAGAACATTATCGCTGACACGAGCGAGCATATATTGTCATAGTATCACGTGTTTCTCATTTGCAGTGATATTCAACCCGCGCGATCCTCATTTGTGTTTTATTCATTTGTATTGATATTGAAGTTTTCACGGCTCGATGCATGATGATTGCTTGCCAAAGCTGTTCTTTTGCAATTGCCCTATCGAGCGCTCCTCCCCTCTCGGTCTCCAGCGAAGAAGAGAAGGGAACTTTGGACAACAACCATCAATAATTATTTCGCTTCAGGCCAAAGAAGCTTTCAACATGTAAATTGTCATTCGCACTTTGCAAATAGGGGCCACAGAGTGATCTCGGTTTTACAGATTCGATGACAGGAATCCCACCGTTTGGCAAATCAACTGGCAAGTTGACGTGAATGTCTGGCAACCTGCCATAGAAATGTGGAATTTCCACCACTGGCTCGGGGAAGGAAATTAGATGAAATCGCCTTCGCTTAAGGTTTAGACGTCACCAAATACGGAGTGAAATGTTCGGAAGAGTCACCTGGAAACTGGTCCGTTCGGATTCCACTCGTTCTGTTCAGGGTGCTCACGCTGCGTATTCCCGGCCGTGAAACCGTGCCGGGGGATACAGCAGAGCGCCCCGCGTGAGCGCCGCTTTCACCGGCCGCTCCAACGCATGTGGTGGGGATCAGTGACTCGCTGAGTGACGGGAAAACGTGGGGCAGCGACGCGCGGTCGCTCTGGCAAGCAAGGCGAGCGCGGCGCCGTGGCAAGCAAGGCGGTCGCGGTCGCTCTGGCAAGCAAGGTGAGCGCAGTCGCTCTGGCAAGCAAGGTGAGCGCGGTCGCTCTGGCAAGCAAGGTGAGCGCGGCGCCGTGGCAAGCAATGCGGTCGCAGTCGCTCTGGCAAGCAAGGCGAGCGCGGTCGCTCTGGCAAGCAAGGCGAGCGAGGCGCCATGGCGTGGCGTTGAGTAGCGCTGTCGCCTCACAGCGAGAAGCACACGGGTTCGATTCCCGGCTCGGGCGCCTATCTGTGTGGAGTTTGCGTGTTCTCCCCGTGTCCGCGTGGGTTTTAACTGGGTACTCCGTTCTCGTCCCACAGTCCAAAGGCATGCCGCCTCGGTTCATTGTCCTGACTCTATTATCCCCGGTGTTCGGAGGTGTTATAACTTTACTTACCCCTCCCCGCTGGACAACTGTAAAAACGAGCTACATAGCTCAACGGTTCCTTCCATCTGACTCGTGCTTCATCTGCAATCCCACATTACACAAGTAAACAAGACGTGTTTTGATTTTTAAAAAATTAGAAATCGATGTACCCTTTCTCACGAGAATGCAGGTGTTGAGATGTTCAAATACCAAATAGCCACTTAAAGCCTCTCCTCCGTTTCTATATCTGTATCCTGGTAAAAATAAAAGGTCCCAACCCCACCCACCATCATTATCCCGGATATTCAAGAGCTTCCATTCTCAAGCGGTGGGTTGCGACCCATCCGTGCGCCACGAGCACCGTCCTGTGGTCCGTGGAGACCACACGCAAGTGAGCCAAATGGGCAGCGAGGTGCAGAAGGTTGAGAAGCCCGGTTCGAGAGCTGACTGTGGTCTGTATTCGGTGCCGTGAACGGGCCCCGACTCAACTAACTCCGTGGTACTTGAAGCGTTTACACAAGAACTAACGCTCATCACCAAACAATGGTCGGACTCTGCTGTGTATGGATGTTCAACGTCCAACGCTGTTATCTCAAAGACAGCCAGACGTGGCCAGTAAGTGGAACGCCTCGAATCGCGGACCGCGAACCAGCACAGTACTCATCGTTCTTGTAACAGATGTGGGTTGATCGCTGCTCAATCCGTGGGAATTGCTCTCCCTAGCTGGTCTTTCAGGATAGCCGTGTCGATCGTTCCTTCTCTCTCTTTCGTGAAGGATATCACGAAAAAGCCGCTATGGAGAACGATTTTCATTATTCGAGCATTTAGTGGTGGGCACCCGCTTATGTTCAAGGTGGTCCAAATGTCTTGTGACCCCTCCATTTTATTTTGTAAAACGTAACGCACTTGATGATTGTTTCCAAAATCTGCTTTATCCGGCCAACCGTGGAGCGTTCAAGGCATCGTGAGGCATCGCCATTACCGCTCCCCAACAGTGATGATGATGGTGGAATTACGATGATGCGTTGGTCAATTCGAACGTTTGTTGTATCGCAAGAATCCCGCATCCAGACCTTGCAAGCTCACCAGGTACTTTCTGCTGTAATAACAAACATCTATCTGTGGCTGGGGGCGGCACAGTGAGTAGCGCTGTCGCCTCACAGCAAGAAGGTCCCGGGTTCGAACTCGGCTCGGGTGCTTTTCTGTGTGGAGTTTGCATGTTCTCTCCCCGTGTCCGCGTGGGTTTTCGCCGGACACTCCGGTTTCCTCCCACAGTCCAAAAAACATGCTGCTGCATAGCTTAATTGGCTTGCAGACTAAATATCCCTCAGTGCCCGGTGATGAACTGGCGTCCCATCGTCGGTGCATCCCTGCCTTGCGCCCTGTGTCTGCGGTGGATAGGCTTCGGTTCACTTGCCACCTTGTACCCGACTAAGCGGTTTCTGACAATGAGATGAGATCTGTGGCTGGGTCGACGGGCGTGTTTTGCATCAAGAGCACACGTCGCTTTACGAGACGCGACGCGAGACGAGGAGCCTTCAAGTTGTTCTCTCGGCTCCCGTCTCCGTGAATCCCCGCGGCCCCATTGATTGTCGTGACGCGGAGCGCAGGCCGCGCCTGCGCCACGAGATTGCCCAGTGTCTCGCCGTGCCTCTCTCTGTGTCGTGACGAACAATAGGAATCGATGTAGCGGTTGGTCCGCGAATATACGAAATAATTGGCTGTGGGATCGATCGCTAATGTAAAGCAAATTGCATTTAAAATTAAAACACGGGCTCGCTCCATATATAGACTGCGCCGCGCATAAGCATTGGGCCGTCAATGCACGAGACGCCCACGGTGGCTACACTGACCTTCCTCACAAATAATAGCAGCTCGCAGATACCGTGGAGACACAGCGCAGCAATGCAACGCATCGTTAGTCTGTGGGTCTCCGTGTGAGTCTGTGGGTCCCGTTGTGAGTCTGTGGCTCTCAGTGTGAGTCTGTGGGTCCCTGTGTGAGTCTGTGGGTCCCTGTGTGTGTCTGTGGGTCCCTGTGTGAGTGAGTCTGTGGGTCCCTGTGTGAGTCTGTGGGTCCCTGTGTGAGTCTGTGGGTCCCTGTGTGAGTCTGTGGGTCCCTGTGTGAGTCTGTGGGTCCCTGTGTGAGTCTGTGGGTCCCTGCGGAGTCCCAAGACTGTTTTGAAAGAGAGTCCTGCATTGGGAAGTTTGGTCAATGGCACTAATGAGCATTTGGCCACGTAGATGAAAGAACAGCATATGAGCAAAAGCACTCTCATGCAACAGGACATCACCGAAAACGTCTCACAAATGTATATAAGAATCCCCGTGCTGTCCTGCTATGCCCTTGCTAACTCACAGCGCCAACTCTGAGTCGACAAGCTTTTGATCTTATGACAGGACATCACCCACAGCGTGATTGGAATCCCGTGCCCATGCCAGAGGGTATTGCGGCACCATCCATCATTGTGCTAGCACGCTGTCTCGTCTTCACCCAACCTGCGCTAACCGGCGTGGTGAAGTATGGTCGAATAACGCCCAACGACTCACGACATGGCAAGGCCCCTCACTCGGCAGTGGACTGCGTGTGTACGTACACATCTATGGGAGCGATCATAAACATACCGAGACTTTCTATCCTCATAAACGCAGTGCTTTCCAAAGCTGCTCTTTCGGGATAGCCGTGTCGAGCTCTCCTCCTCTCTCCTTCACGACGTTTCGGCTTCCATGTTGAAGGCATCCTCGGGCGTTATGAGTCTCATACCGTGAAGGAGAGAGGGGGAGCGATCGACACGGCTATCTCTAAAGAACAACCTTGGAAAGGCGTTGTCACGCATCGAGCGCCGATCCTGCATCAGTACAGCGGTGTTTGTAATCAAAGGTGTCTATTTGGTGTTGAAAGATCTTAACAACTTCCGCATGACTGCTCAAAGCGGTGCAGACCGTGTTCTCACTTCTCATTATCTGTACACTGGTCAAAGGCACCTCGCGGTTATTCAAAATCCAGATTGCCCCGTCGAGAACAACACATTGACGCCGCGACACAGCGCCGACTCCCCACTGCTCGAGGGGCAACGCTGGCCCTTCCGTCGGGCGGCTGTGAGGCTTGGCGGTGCCTCGCACACCTGGGGACATCTGCGCCTGGCCGAGTATTTCGGCGACCGAGGAGGAGGAGACTAAGGAGTTGCGGTGCAGTGGTAACATCGCTGCCTCGTGAAGAGGGCCTGCCCGAGGAGCTTTGATTACCCGCCTCGAACGCCTTGCTGTGTTCGATTTGTGTGGAATCCCCTTGTTATGCGTTGGCTTCCTCCGGGTTCTCCGGTTTCCTCCCACATGACACTCAGCAAAGAACTGGCCGGCATAAATGTAGAGGTCAGTGTCTGGCAGGTTGGCGCAGGCTGACCGCGTGGCTGCGTTTCCCCTCCCAACCCCTCTGCCGTTTCCTCGTGCCAGAGTCATTCTCTCTCTCTCTCTCCTCTCTTTGACATTGAAAGCGGGCTGCGCTATAAGTTATTGTTTCTATTATAAGATCAGGGCAGACCACATCGCAGTGCAAATCGACCACCGCTTAGTGAGAAAAGCAGCATTGATTGTGCCTTGGACACAAGTGCCCCCGCCATATGAAGGTGGAATTTCCACCGATTACTCGGATTTCTGTCGATGGAGACGAATGTCACCGCACTGCTCGACTGAGAGCGATTAGACAGTGAATTGTTATTACTGCTACCCGGGAGAGCCCAGTGAGTCTAAGATATCATTTGCATGGAGGGTTCAGTTCTAGAATTCGAGATAATTCTCATCTCAATGTCATTGTCAGAAACCGCTTAATCCAGTACAGGGTCGTGGTGAGCCGGAGCCTATCCCGGCAGACACAGGGCGCAAGTCAGGGATACAGTCACGATGGGACACCAGTCCATCCCGGGCACTGCGGGTAATTTAGTCTGTAAGCCAATTAATCTATGCAGCATGTTTTTGGCCTGTGGAAGGAAACCGGAGTGCCCGGCGAAAATCCACGCGGACACGGGGAGAGAACATGCAAACTCCACACAGAAAGGCACCCGAGCTGAGATTTGAACCCGGGGACCTTCTTGCTGTGAGGCGACAGCGCTACCCACTCGACCACAGTGCCGCCCTCGAGATAATCTATAAAAAGGAAATTAATGAATGTTACTTATCGTGAAATGAAAGCGGAATGCCTGCAGGAACAAAACCCATTCGTCCAAAGCGACAACCCTGCCCGACATACAATTGAGCGAAAGATGTTTGACATTGAACTTATTTAATCTCACGTCTCGTTCCCACTTTCATGATCCAGAGAGATAAGGCGAGAAGGCATCATCAAACAGGCGGCGCTCGTCGTTCACCTGATTGACACGGGCAGCTGATTGACACGGGCATCTGATTGACACAGGCACAGATAAGAGCGGCCAAGCCGCCCGCTCCGCCAAAGTTCCCCCGTATAGCCTTGACATACTGTAAGGTCAAGAGCTGTTGGTGAGCAACTGTGAATCTCAAAGCGGTACAGATCATGTTCTCAGTTCCCACCAGGGGTTCGGTGGGCAGCACCACGCCTGAATACCTTTGACTTCCTAGTGGTAATGTTGACACCGCACTAGGTACTCATTTCAGGCTGAGTCTACCTAGCGGAAGCCCAGGATCGGTTGAGAAGATCGTTATTAGTGTTGGCCCGGAGCGGAATTTGAATTCGGGTCGACAGGTTTATAGACCAGCGCGCTAACCACTGAGCTACCCCTCCCCACCACTGTCACTTCCACCATGACCACCACACCACCAGAATTGTACCACCACACTACCACCACCACAACCACTTCACTTACATCACTGCCGCCACCATCACCACCACCACCACTGT
>JAZEWT010000010.1:619429-632661 GCA_036362905.1 Mordacia mordax | reverse complement strand
GGGAGTGGCTTTTTCAGGTGCGATTGTGAAGGAGCTGTGGCAGGCTAGGGTGCCACACGCTTGGCGGATCGCTGCGTCTGGCAGAAGGAAGGAAGCGTAGGCGACGTGCGGTGACTTCGATTGAATTGATCGAGATGACCTCTGCAATCGTGATTGATGCAGAGCAATATTCGAGCTCGCATCTAACAGTGCCTGTGTCCCATCGGGGGGAGGGGCGATCTGGGGGGCGGGCGGGGCCTGCTTAGAAAATAGGGGTCGATTTACGAAGCCCCCGAGAGATGATGGGTTTAAATGAAATGTAAAGGCTTTCGTGACCGATATTTTTCACAATTAAGCACTTCTGGCCTGGGTCACGACGTGAAAAATGTGGTAGACCCCCCTCTACGCGACAATGCCAACTTGGAAGGTTTGTTATGCAGACAGATCGTGCAAAATTCTTTACTAGCCGGTTGTGTTTAAGATACCTGATGAAGCTGATTGCAATTGTCAGCGAAACGTTGTACTGCAGTGTAAATGTTGTGGGCTTTTTTTCCAACGCACTGGTGTGCTGCTGGAGAAAGGCATTGACACGTTCTGTTCATATGACAATCATTGATGACTAGCCGTGTCGGGTTGAAGCGGGTTTATGACACTTATTTTTTTTACGTGACACAACTTAAAAGTGCTCTATTATGGATGATGGCTTTAGTCGCCCGCCCCTTCTCCACGGAGTTGGTGAGAAAATCTCAGTGAGTCTCGCCACGAATCATCCAGGAGGGCCCTACATTGGGATGATCTGGACGCCAGGATGTCTAAGTAATGAAGTAATGATAACAATAATTGCATTTCTAGAGCGCTTTTCACCCGAGGGTCACAAAGCGCTGCATGGAGCCGTGGAGAGAACGTCATGTCAACAACAACATCAGGACAGTTCAACTGGAAGTCTCATCTCATCTCATTATCTGAAACCGCTTAATCCTATATAGGGTCACGGTGAGCCGGAGCCTATCCCGGAAAGACAGGGCGTAAGGCAGGAATACACCCGACGACGGGACGCCAGTCCATCGCCGGGCATTGCGGGACAATTTTAGTCTGCGAGCCAATCAACCTATCCAGGAGTATGCTTTTGGACTGTGGGAGGAAACCGGAGTACCCGGCGAAAACCCACGCGGACACGGGGAGAGCATGCAAACTCCACACAGAAAGGCTCCCGAGCCGAGAGATTCGAACCCGGGACCTTCTTGCTGTGAGGCGACAGCGCTAACCACTGGGCCACCGCGCCGCCCCTGAAAGTCAAATAATGGTTATGAATTATAGAAGGGCATAAAATAAGCGATAAAATAAATGATTGTTCAACAAACAAGGAATAAAGGTTACCGAGAAGGCGCAGATCGGCAGAGAGCCATCATCCCGGCACAATATTGAGCTGCATTGACAGTCCTAGCCAGAGGACTTGAAAGCCTTATGGAACAAGTGAGTCTTGAGACGAGATTTGAAGATACCTAGGGACGTAGCTGATCGAATCTCTAATGGAAGAGAGTTCCAGAGTCTGCAAGCAGCGCACGAGAAGAGGCTCTGTGTCACCCATCAGCTGGAGGTGCGATCTGGGCACATGCAGCTAGCAGCCCGTATTGGAGGAGGATCGAAGTTGTCGTGTTGAGGAGGGTGCCTGCAGTAAGTGACGGATGAATGTCGGAGCAGCGCCAGTGAGAGCCTTGTAGGTGATAACATCTCCGCCTCACAGAGATAAGATCCTGTCCGAGCAGTGCGCCTCCGACACCTTTCTGTGTGGAGATTGTGTACTCTCCCCCTGTCCTGCATGGGTTTTCACCGGTACTCCGGTTTCCTCCCACCGTCCAAAGATACACTCATGTCAAGTTAATTGGTCTGCCGAGTAAAGCCTAAAAAAGTGTGTCTTGCGATGAACCGGCGTCACATCTTGGGTATATTCCTGCCTTACGCCCTCTGTCGGCCAGAATAGGATCTGCCCCACCCCCCACGACCCTGTAAGCGGATATTAATAATGAATGATTGAAGGAACCACATTATTTTATTGGTGTGGTTTCTTTTCAGTGCAGCAAATAAATCGGAGCACCGAGAGATCTCCCGCAGAGCAGAAATGTCAGAGACCCATATGTTGTCCTGACCGCCTCCTGGCACTGGAAGGCTCACAGCCAGGGGTCGAGCCACACACACAGCGAACTCAGCAACAGTGTAGCGCCCCAAGCAGCTAAAGGCGGTCCCTAATTTAAGAACAAAATAAGGGTGCCGTCAAATACTCTCTCGAATGAAAATGCTCATAAGCATGACATGGTAATTAAAAAATGAGATGCCAATAATCTCCCTCGTGTATGTCTTGCGCGAGTCTCATCTCGTGACGTCTCTACTGTGTGTGGAATTATCTCTCGTCACTACATCTCTTGTGCATTGCTCTTGTGCCGTCTTACGAGGCATTCCACACGTGGACAAGGGGGTGTCCCCCGTATGGGCGGCCAGGCAGCTGCGCAGCGGTAACATCTGCACAGAGAGAAAGTTCTGCCCGAGGCGGTCTGGTTCCCGCCTTGGGTGCCTCCTCTCTCTCTCTCTCTGGAGTTTGTGTTCCTCCGGGTTCTCCGGTTTACTCCCACAACTAAAGAACACTCAATGATAACATGATTATTGAACAGGACGCAGTGCCTGGCGAGTTGGTGTCCGCTGACCGCGTGCCCCCGCCGCGCACCGCTCTCTGCGGGTTACCTCGCGCATCTGAGTCGTTCTCGCTTCCACTGCATGCCCTCGAAATTGAACAAATGTGTGCCACGCGTTATAAATTGTATTTATATTTTTTTACATGAAAGCCCCCCCCCCACCCACCCAATAATAACACAATTCGTACCGCGCCGCACAGACTCCACGGCCGGTCATGCACGAGACACGGAGGCGCCGCTGAGCACAGACACCGGAGTCGCAACACGACCGCAGCTCACGATCCCAAGCCGACACTTGGCGTGATCCACCAACCCCTGCTGTGCCAAAGCCTCTGATGGCGCGCACGCGCACGAGAGAGGGAGACGGTGTAAGCAACTGCAGTGCGGAGGGGGCCGCGGCAGCTGTTATCAGACGTTCACCGTAATAATGTCTCAGTGATTAAGCGCGCATGCGCCGTCACATTAAAGTCACCGTGAAATATCACACGTTCATTTGAAGCCGCGTTTACATTCCGATTGAATCGGTAATTTTGTCTTAAATATACCCGGCGCATTGCGCGCCCTATAAACAAAGTGCTGGATGCATCATTTTAACGCACCGCTACTTTGCGATCGTGCATTATTAAGGGCCGAAAAATCATCTGTCGCCGCTTAGAAGCACTTAAAATCTCCCTCTCTCTCCCTCTCTCCACAGATTGCTGGTGTCACCCGGCGCTGCGCGCTCCCCACGCTTACCCCCACCAGCTTCTCCGCTCTGAGCTAATTCCAGAGACGGAGGAAGTCTGCGGAAGCCGTGCCCCGCTACGTTAATGATGCACAGCCTCCTGGTACAAAGCAGCGCTTTTCATTCAGTCTCTGGCTCTCGTAAGAGTCTCTGGTGTTATATTTGGAGCTGTGGACAGCGATTGCTCTCCGTAATGCCTGACGGCAGGGTGGCGCAGCGGTGACATCTGCGCCTGACAGGCAGAAGGTCCTGCCAGAGGCGGTTCGATTCCCCCTCCTCGGGGGCCCTTTCTGTGTGGAGTTTGTTCGTTAGCCCCCCTCCCACCCACCTGCCTTCCCTTGTTCTGCGTGAGTTTCCTCCCCAACAACTCATTCATTTATTTCGTCCATAAGAGCATAATCCTTATAGCGCAGTCTTTGATAAGAGCATAATATATAACGCAGTATTTGGCAAATGTTGAATACGTGTGCAGTATAAATGGTATTGTTTAGATTACTCATTCTGCGGCTGTTCTTTACGGATAGCCAGCCGTGCGTGTCGAGTGCTCCCGCGATAGAGGCATCATCCGGCTTCCGAAGTCTGACGATGCCTCCAGCGTGGAAGGTGAAACGTCGCGAAGGAGAGAGAAGGGACACCCGACACGGCTATACCGACCGCTCCTTCTCCCTCCATCGCGACGTTTCGCCCGATGATGCCTCTGACGTGCGAAGCGAAACGTCGCGATGGAGAGAGAGGGAGAGCGATCGACGCGGCTGTCCCGAGAGGAGCAGCTTGTCGGAGCAATCATCAGTTGCTTGAGTGGTTGTTTGCAGGTCGCGTTCGCGGCGGTTTGTCCAAGATGCTAGGGGGGACGCTGTTCCAGGGTGCGGGAGCAGGAATGGAGAAGCGCCGATCTGCGTTTGTTGCTGTTGTTGGTGCGAGGGATGATGAGTGACGATTGAGACGAGTCTCGTGCGTGCCGAGCGTGGTCTGAGCGCGTTGACAGTCGCGTCAGAGCCAGATTTCCTGCGCCCTGAAGAGTGCTCGTTGCTCGTCCGTCAATCTGACTGCAACAAGTTTAAAACACAGTTAAATCAAAAAAACCCTTCCACGGTCTAAAAAAACATGCAGCTGCACAAGTTAATTGGCTTGCAGACTACATTGCTCGCAGTGCCCGATGATGAACTGGCGTCCCATCGTGGGTATACCCCTGCCTTGCGCCCTGTGTCTGCCGGGATAGGCTCCAGCTCACCGCGACCCTGTACAGGACTAACCGTTTTCTGACAATGAGATGATATATTCCTCGATAACACTGTGTCCTTCAAAACAATAAAGCAGGCATCGTTTTCGTTGCCTGCTTCACGGTTCATAGAAGACAGAAAAAGGGCCATCGCCCCATACGTTAGCGAATTATAGATGCTTTTGTTTTACGGCCACTGTTATTTTTCTGTGTGGCTGGTAGACAGCAGTAGACAGCAGTAGACAGCAGTAGGCAGGCGACCGGCAGCCACTGCGAGAGGTAAACCAGTTAATGAGACAGAGAGACACGCCTTGAATGGAAGTTCGCGTGTGTTGATTAGATGATCCGTGTCACCATATTCCACAGAGACGCACCTCAGCCTTGTTCTTCGGCTCGTGCTGTTAGTTTGTCTGACACCGTGTCCGACGTTTCGCCGCACGCGGTATAAACCCCGTTCAGTAGCCGAACAGCGCGCAATTCCAAAACGGCGTCGCAGCCCTTACACGGCGCAGCTGCAAAATATATTTTTTTAAAATCACCTCCACACTTATATCCATTGCACAGAGAGAGAGAGAGGTGTGGGCTTCCGAAGATTTCTACTGCCCTCGGGTGTCAATGTTGCCACGGAGCAGTGACCCCCTGACCCCTGGATTGATCTGACCTTCCCTGGAGCTCAGCACAAAATAATGACATTTCGTTCCACTCCCGTGTAAGACTGAGGCAGCTGCGCACAGCGGCCCTTTTGCGACTCCGTTGCTTGGCAAGGGCCTCCTCACAAAGACAAAGACCCCCGTACAGCCCTAACAAAGTGTTGAGGCAAGCGGCTGTTCGCGAGCATCTATTAAGGTCGACACGGTTGCAAGAGGGAGTGGGTGGCCAGCACCACGTCGGGCCATCTTTGTCCACGCTCCCCACAAGCGCTGATGTGTCGGCACTGCACCACGTACATCGTTAAGGCTGAGTCGACCTAGAGGTTGAACACGGGCATCAGTCAGCCACGAGGGGACGATAGTGTTAATAGAGTAATGGATCGTGCTTAGGCGGCGTCAGTGTTCAGGAGAGGCCACATGACACCTTAAGGGTAATAATAACAGTGACGTGACGCTGTAGTTTGCGAGTTTCGAGTTACGAAACCCTCCAAGTGTGGATATTTTCCAGATGCTGCCAGTTTTCAGGTTTCCCGCCCGCTTTAAATAAAACACAATCGATTATTGAAGTGATCACTCGTCTCACGCTTGACCGTCCTGAAAATGAGTCTCGACCTTGGCACTTCTCGAGGTGAATAAATAATAGTTATAGTTAATGTAATCCAACAGTAGATTGCCGAATAATGTGTGTTACATTAATATTAGTAGTAGTATCACTACATCACTTTATTGGTGTGGAAATTTGAACAACATTGAACAACATGCTGACCTATACTGATGCAGATGTTTCGGCTCGATATTTGAGAATTGCTCTCAAGAGTCGCCTTTTCGGAATATCCGTGTGGAGCGCTCCTCCTGTCTCCCTCGCGACGTTTCGCGCCCCACGTTGGAGGCATCATCAGGCCGATGAAATACCGAGCCCATGATGCCTCCAAAGTGGGAGGCGGAACGTCGTGACAGAGAGAGGAGATAACGCTCGACACGGCTTACCCGAAAACCACAGCTCCTGAGAGTTCTGAATATGCTGAGATCTCACCATAAAGTACAGCTTTACTTGGTCACACTACTCCGGACTATATTTTTTCTCGATAACGTCGATTCAAGTGATGAACCTGGTGGTGATCGTGGTAATTATCTGCCAGTCATCTTAGTCAGGCGACCCATAATGCCTGTGAATGTCCCGTGACCTCCTGTCAACGAGCCTTCGACACTTCACGTGGCCTCAAGGTAAATATAAAAATGTATGGATTTGTTGACCGCACAGATTAAACAAACTAAATCTTAGAAGCGCAGCCTACTGCCTGCTAAATGTTCCGAGGTGCACATCAACATTCAGAGCAAACGATTTTTGTGACAGCTGCCGCTCGTTTTGGAAGAATATTTCCGTGAGCTTAAAGCCAGAGTCACTGTCATCGTTGAGTCGTCTGACACCTCAATTACAACTTCTGCCTCGCCGCAATTGCAAACATTTACAGATGTCCGAAGGGATGCATACGCTGTTTCCTTTTATTATGCAATAAGCTTCTTCAAGTTCGTCGCATCGCTCTGTTCTCTTACATTTCATTGGCTCTCATTAATGTATTGGAAGTATTGGTGATTTTTGAGCTGCGCATTTTTTATCGTTACTGTTTAAGTAGTGATTATCTAGAGGTGTTCATCGTTGCACGACTGGTGCTGCGAGTTTGTACATTTAATTGGTGATTCTATATGTTGTTGCGTTTGTTGCATCGCGGGAATCCTGCATCCAGCGCTTGTAAGCTCACTGGGTATTTTCTGCTGTAGTAATAAACATCTCTGCAGCCTGGCGTAGGCGCCGTGGGGACTCCACACCACCCCTTGTTGACGGTCGTTGTTAATTGATGTTGTTGTTGTTCCCGGTGGTGATTATACGATGACGTACACGCGCGTGAGATTGACCAAAAATGACACCGAGCAGAATTTCGCAGGAGACGCACCCGGTATGGGTTCAGTCTCGAATTCCACGTGGACACGAAACACTTGCCTGCCTATGACTGATTTGATATCACGCCACTTCAAATATTTATCTGTAGTAGCATGAGACGTTGCTTTCCGTTTATTGACCCCAAACAAAGGCTCAAAGGTCCCGGACAACAACCCACTGTCATTTTAGCTCCGTTTTATTGCACTTTATTTTTTATGATCTATTCAATCTGCCGTTAAAATGCGCAGCATCTCTGTGCGGCTGAATTGCGATCAGGGTCATATATGGATATGAGATGCACACGTGTGCTGGAATGTATCGTTTGCGCATCTTTAGAAAACCCACAGAGATCTTCCTGTTTCGCCGTCTCCAGATCATAATGTACGGTGCCTTGTTATATCTACTGCTGGATGGAATAGGCAGGCTGATATGTGACCAAACGGATATGTAGATATCTAGATATATAGTGGTAATGATGTAGGCTTTCACGGTTCGTTGCACAATGATTCCTTACCAAAGCTGCTATTTCAGGATAGCCGTGTCGAGTGCTCCTCTTCTCTCCCGCGCCTCCCACGTCCGCAGCATCTTCAGGCGTTCTGTGACTGATCGCGAGTGACCGAGACTGTCACAGAACGCCTGAACGTGCCTCCAACGTGGGAGGCAAAACAGATGTCCAAGTAGACCCTCTGACCAAAGGAAGTTGGCGTTGGGAAATGCATCCAACGGTGAAAGTCTTCCCCCATACCGCCACCATTGGGGGGGGGGGGTAGTTTTGGCCAACCCTGGTCAGTCTGGATACAAGGCGAATAAACCGGTAACCGCATCGGTGTATGGCCATGTGGGCCTCTACAGAGCTGTGGTCAAGTTTCAGTGCAGGAGCAGTGCCTGGCACTGATGATGCGGTTACATTGTGAGCAAGACGGCAAGTGTGAATCGCAACTCATCACGGCGAACATCAGTTAGTCGGTGCCGATATTTAATAACAAATAAATAAGGAGCAAGCTCTCATCTCTCCACCGGGACTCCTGTGACACCCCCCCCCTCCTCCGCCCTCCCGCCAGTTGTATCGCCATCACCATGACTGGGTCTCACATCCACCCCCTCCTCCGCCCTCCCGCAACAACCCCATTACGGGCAATTAACGCGCCTGGAATTGGAATTTAAACTGCGCACGCATTTAATGGCTGGAGGATCACGGCGAGCAACAAGCTGGGCAGCTCAGTCCAAAGCGTGAGCCTCTCTAGAGAAAATGCGTATATTGTGCGTGTACTGTCGTATTGTATACTGTCAGTATGTCCAGCGGTGTGCGACTGTGGTCACCCAAAACAGATTCATGGAACACCGAACGACTGAGCGTGTGAGTTAGTGGGCAGTGAGTGTGTGGATGAGTGAGTAGGTGAGTGAGATCTTGGGTGGGTGACTGAGTTGGTAGATACGTGGTCTTGGTGAGTGTTCTATCGATTACATTACCGCTGTGCTAGCGGCGTCGTGTCGGCAGATGAAGGAACGCTTGCGGTGCAGAACTCTCAGAATTTCGTACAACATCGCTCATCGCAGTAAAATGTCAGCTCTCCGCTCCAACGCAATTAGCCGCCCACACCGAGCGCGGAATTGATACCGCGATGATGTAAACTGTCTCTGTCTATTGACGCTCGCCAAGCCGACCTTTCCACGAGCACGATAATGCGTTATTAATCTCACCTTGATCCACTCGCGTTCAAAGCGTCCTCAAGCACATCCCCGTGCCTGCACTCTGCTAGCGTACTTTGGGTAGCCTTGCCCCGCCTCTCGTTGCCCCCCCCCCCACACACGCATCTGTAGATCTGACCTATTCACACGTCCGTCTGTACCTCGGTCACAGCGAGTCGGATCTGCGACGTGCATTCATTCCGTCTTACTTGCGGTGAGCGACAATTTGGTTAATCTACAGGGATGGTCGTCGTCATTATTATTATCATTCATTGTTATTTACCAGACGCCCTTATCCGGAGCAACTCACATCATTGCAGAGGCGAAGCGAGGAAACCACAGAGAGGCGAGGGGAAGGCAGCCATGCGCAAGGCGGGGCTACACCCAGGATGTGACGCCAGTACATCGCAGGGCACACTTTTTGCGGCAATTTAGTCAGCAGCCCAATTAACCGAGACAGCAGCGTGTCTTTAGACGGTGGGAGTAAACCGGAGTACCCGGCGAAAACCCACGCGGACACGGTCAGATCGAGAACGCGTGAACTCCACACAGAAAGCAGCAGCACCCGAGCTGGACATCATCTTGCTGTGAGTCCAGCAGCGCCGCTCTCTGCGTCACCTCTCCGCCCTTGCACGCAGGGTGGCCGATGTGGTTGCAATCGTAGGCAATACGTAGAGCGCAAAACAAGGAATGACAAGGTATGAAATCTTTGTTTATGCGTAGAATTTGTTCTATATATTAGCCATTCTTATTCTTACACGTTTGTGTTCTGTCAAGCGATTTACGTTAAACCCTGTCTAAGATATCAGCTGTTACTTAAGAACACGCCTCCCGATAGATTCATTTATATTATCGTGATTCATCATCATCATCATCAGCAGCGGCAGCAGCAGGCTGGTCCATCCATGTGAGTTGGTGAGTGGGTGGAGGAGTGACTATGGTTATCCAACACAAACCGCGGAGCACGTAGCCACTGAGAGTATGAGTGAGTGAGTAGGTGGGTAGGTTGGTTAGTTAATGAGTCAGTGAATTACTATGGTCATCCAGAACAGACCATGGAGCAAATAACGACTGAATTCCCAATGCACAAAGACGGACGAGGAGTGATGACAGCGATGAACGCCGCTTCGCTAGACCTGGTCGGTTAGTCGTTAAGTGAGTTGGGTGAGTGAGTGAGTAAGTGAGTGGGCGGATGGGTGAGTGAGTGGGTGAGTAGCTGAGAGAGTTCATGAATGAGTGGGTGAGTGACTGATCAACCAAAACAGGTGATGGAATACATAATGACTGGGTGTGTGATGGAGTGGTAAATCCATAGCCGTATAAGACGTCTGCAAGCGGCTGCCAGGCATAGATTTAAGTAACCTTGTACGGTCCGGTACATCGCGCCGGTGAGAAATTAGCTTCAGCATTCAGTTCGGTCGAGGTGTGAAGGAAGTGGTTACGATGCTCCTGTGTGAAATCTACGCTATCATCGCTCCTTGCCTGTATTCGAAAATAACTTCCAGAAGATGACATCGCAGCGCTACTCGTGAGCATCCCTACGGGCTCTCCGTGTTCACACCGTGTCGCTTCCTGCTCGCATGTCCTGTCTGCGCTCCTCGCTCCGTGCAACCCAAAGCTGAGATCTTTTAAACCTCGGAGCTGCAAATATTCCAAATTAAGTGGCAGGCCAATTTCACGTGATGGATTTCCTCTTGCAGACATTCGGGTGACAGGCGTAGCCCGCTGATTCACTGTGTGGAGAACACGGATTAATCACTTGCATCTGAAATCCGAATTCAGAGATGGACCGAGGGCATCATTGGTCAAGGCACTGAACCGCCACCGCTGAAGTTTAGGATTAAAATTGTGGAGTGTGGCCAGTGATTAAAGTTGTTAACCCAGTGTGGCGGTACAACGGGCTCGCGTCAGTCACCATTGACTGCCTCTGCAAACAAACACATTCAATGGTTGTTATTCCCTCAATTTGGCTAAATTCCATCCCTGAGAGTAAATATATACATCAATTACGTACATATCACTTTGTTATTTGCTCCCGGTTGTGATTGTTAATATTATTACCGTCCTAGTTTTCCCAGAAAAGCCAGGCTCCCCAAGTCTCACTGCGAATTTTCATGACGGTCTGCCAGTGAGAATGGAAAGGTCACATGAAGGTCTCCCAGACGTAGTTCCGTGACACCTCTTGTACGTGTCACACATGGATTGATGCGAGGTGCTCAAAGCGCCCAACAAATATTTACTCTCGTGACGCGCCACTGATAACGAAGTTCCGATCGAAGAAAAGACAATAAACCCCAGCTGTGACCTCTGTGAGTTAACACTTTTAGCCCAGTGCCCTCTGACACAACATTAGCCTCCTGAGCTATCTGGGCACCTCACAACCTCTCGCTCTTCGAAGTCACTGAAATACACCGATGGGTCGTGCTGCGGACAAAGTGCTTGACTCGCAATCTGAAGATCGTGGGTTCAGCTATCGGACAGAGATCGATTACGCCCACACCATCAGTCTGGCCATGGTCAATGGTGTAAGTACCGCCTGGTGGGAAATTAGCAGTCGGTGAATTGTGGTAAGACTGGCGCTCCAAGAATAGGAGTGTGGACTTTTCAGCGCTGACTCGTCACCCCAAGAGAAATTACGCTGCCAAATATTAACTCTGAGCGTTGGACAACACAGTGCCTTTGCTGTGTTCCCTACGCTTTGTGCACTATAGAGATGTGCTTTGTAACGCGCCGGTGGGGGGGGCAGGGCGGCTCGTGAAGCGGTAATAATAATGTCACGTTTGTTCACGTCCAAACGTTTATTAACCTGGCTGACGTCACGTTTGTTCACGTCCAAACGTTTATTAACCTGGCTGACGTCACGTTTGTTCACGTCCAAACGTTTATTAACCTGGCTGACGTGTCGGGTGGAGGGAGGTTCACGGCGCAACATTTTGCGATCGAGATCGGACCCAAAAATCAATGACGACTCCGTAATCGGTCGCTGTGTGCGTGCGCTCGGTGTGCGTGCGTGCGTGCGTGCGAGCTCGGTGTGCGTGCGGAGCTCGCACGCTCGGTGGCGAGACGTAGCGGCGTAACGACCGCCGCTAGGGAGACAAAGGCGGCCGGGCGTGACGCTGCCCATCTGCCCCCTCGTGTGCTGTGGGGCGGCCTTCATAGGTGCTCGCGGACACCGCTTGACCGTACAGTCTGTTCAAGGTTATGCGGCGGATCACTGTAGTGCGCTTCGTACATCACAAGCGTTCTGTGCACCCGGTCAACATCAAATCAGCCCGCTTCCTCTCGGCTTCCTCACGGCTTCCTCGCGGCTTCCTCACGGCTCCCTCGCTGCTTCCTCGCGGCTTCCTCGCGGCTTCCCCCGTGAACCCCGCTTCCTCGCGGCTTCCTCGCGGCTTCCTCACGGCTTCCCCCGTGAACCCCGCTTCCTCACGGCTTCCTCGCGGCTCCCTCGCGGCTTCCTCGCGGCTTCCTCACGGCTTCCTCGCGGCTTCCTCGCGGCTCCCTCACGGCTTCCACTGTGAACCCCGCTCCCTCGCTGCTTCCCCCGTGATCCCCGCTCCCTCGCTGCTTCCCCCGTGAACCCCGCTCCCTCGCTGCTTCCCTCGTGAACCCCGCTCCCTCGCGGCTTCCCCCCTGAACCCCGCTCCCTCGCTGCTTCCCTCGTGAACCCCGCTCCCTCGCTGCTTCCCTCGTGAACCCCGCTCCCTTGCGGCTTCCCCGTGAACCCCGCTCCCTCGCGGCTTCCATCGTGAACCCCGCTCCCTCGCTGCTTCCCTCGTGAATCCCGCTCCCTCGCTGCTTCCATCGTGAACCCCGCTCCCTCACGGCTTCCCCCGTGAACCCCGCTCCCTCGCTGCTTCCATCGTGAACCCGGCTCCCCCACGTCTCCCACCGCGTTTGTAAACAAACCCCCACTCCTCCCCCCCGCCCCCCCGCGGGGAGCCGCAGGGCGAGGCGAAGGCGGATGAGCCGCTCGACTTACTGTGATTGGAATTGGCACCGAGGCAGTGACGTCGACTCGCCGCCGCAGACTCTGAATGGCATTTGTGCCAAGACGTGGGGCGCGGTGGGTGGTGGTGGTGGCGGCGCGGTAAGGAGGCTGGAGCGCACGGGGTGGGGGGCCAGCGGACCTCCCCTCAAGGCTTATGGGCAATGATGTGGATGTCGGTGCGAGCGCAGGTCTTCGCGCTGCTATGCCGGTGTCCCGTCTGATGCCAGTCACGCTCAGACGAGCGTTGGGCAGAAACCAAAGCAGCCTTGGCGGCGGAGACTCCACTCACTCGAGCCAAGTTCGTTATTGAGTTGTACAGCCAGATCCAGATGTCATGTATCCCCCCCCCCCCCC
>JAZEWT010000010.1:536329-596417 GCA_036362905.1 Mordacia mordax | reverse complement strand
CGTTTGTGCGCCTGTTCTCCCAGCTTATTCTCAAGAGCTTCGGGAGGCACCTCTGATGCTGGAGCTTAAGGGCTTGACATTCCTGCTGCAAATCGTCGAGGTCTCCGCTGCATAAGGCAAGAAAGAGGGAATCACAGCCTTTTCGACCAGCAGCTTGGTCTTAGTGTGGATGTCCCAGTCCTTTAAAAACCCCTTTCCTCAGCCTGGCAAAGGCACCACGAGCACAGATTATTCTGCGATGGATCTCAGAGACGATGTCAGCTCTGGCACAGAGAAGGCTGCCAGGAGAGGGGGAGTAATCCACGTTCTCTAGGGGCTGGCTGTCAATGTGAATGGTGGGAGGTGGTGAAGCTTTGTCAGGTACAGGTTTGTGTCGAATTTGAGTTTTCCTGCTGCTGAGGCCGAGTCCCAAGAGCTTTTATCTCCTTGAAAAGGCGTCAGTGATGCATTGAAGGTCTGCCTCAGAGTGTACGAAGATGGCATTGTGATCAGTGTGCCGGAACTCCATGATAGAGGTGTCTGTCACCTTGATCTTTACCCTGAATCTGTTCAGCATGAAAAAAAGCCTTCTGTTCGTCGTGTACGTGATTTGGACTCCCTGTGGCAGATCTTCACCTGTGAGGTGGAGGGTGCCTGCAGTGTAGATGGCGAACAGGGTCGGTGCAATGATGCGCCCCTCTGTCTGTCCCCAGTGTCCACTTTGAAGGGGCGGTTTCAGAGCCAATGTTGTCGATGACTGGGGCAGTCATGTCATCGTGCAGAAGTTGTTGTGACATGCTGAGGTGTTTGCCCGGACAACCCATTCTGGAGAGCGCCTACAAGAGGGTAGGGTGATTTACAGAGTCCAGAGGCCTTGGTGAGACCTATTAAATCTATGTAGTGGTTGCTTTTGAACCCGGAATTTGTTATTGCGGTTGGCGTGCTGATCATGTCAGATGTTCCTCTGGCTGGGAGGAAGCCACATTGTGACTCAGGAAGATTTTATTTCAGACAGAGATGAAAGTCGGTCGGCCAGCTTCCGGTGGGTATTCTTCCTGCAAGGAGACAGGAGGGAGAAGCCTCTGTAGCTCTCACAGTTGGCGGCGTCACCCTTTTTTAATATTGTGACAATCAGGACATCCTCGAAGTGAGCAGGAATCTCATCTTTGTTCCAGATCTTAATCAGCAGGCTACGAACATGGTGTAAGAAGCATGTGCTGCCGTTGAGGTCTTGGTTGGAGCACACTTCATCTTGATCCTCCTCTTCGACCTTTCCACCATGGGTGACCCTACCAGGAGCCCAATCTCCAGACGGCATCGCTCTCAGGTTCTCAGGATCACACAGTCGTCTCCACCACGACAAGGTGGTGATCCGTTACAGAGGTCCCTCTCAACGACTACCACCCACAGTGCCCACCGACCCACGTCTCCACGAAGTGGTCAGGACCAAGCCACTCGTACCTGCGTTAAGGCCACCGCTTACAACCGGTCGGTCGCGACCCATCAGTGGGCCACGAGCGCCACCTAGTGGCCTTTGGAGACCAGACCCTAGTGAGCCAAGTCGATTCTAAGGAGTCAACGTTTAAGAACTCCCGCGTTAAGCTATCACGCACGACAGGTCCAGGTTTACATGAATATAGGCTGGGTTGTGTGTGTGCACTTTATATTAAGCAGCTTAAAGAATTGTCTCGGTAATTATTTTTGTCCAGGATGTTTGACTAACTCCTTTACTATCTGTCTGCATTTATTCACAAGTACAATCGGTTATATTTTCATTTGTCACATACACGTTTTTTTTTTGTAAATGGTGTGAAAGGACAAAATGTGAAGTTTTAAATCCGTCCAGCATTTGGATCTGTTCAGGTTAATGTTAACAGTAGCTTACTGGGCAGACATTCATGACGTAGGAATGCAATTTTAAGTTCTTATTAAACTATGGGCGAGATCGGATTAAATTTAATTGGATTTAAATAAAGACAATGGACCCTGGAAATGAGTAATCCGGGAGGGGGGTGGGTGCGTTTAAACACACAGATTACAAAGCACAGTCACACACAGTTCACTCAATCACAAGCACCCAGTCACAGTCAGCCTGAAGATGCCTCCAACATGGGAGGCGAAACGTTACGAAGGAGGTAGGAAGGAGGAGCGCTCGACACAGCTATCCTGAAAGAACAATCATTATGCATCGAGCCGTGGAAACTTACATCAATACAATCCGCGACACAGTCAAGCCTGTGAAAGGTAAATGATTGATCCGAGAAGACAGTCGTCACCTCTTGTTTAATCTACCTGGATGACAGTTGACGCGCAGTCTTGTTAATATATTGTACTTATTCACTCTGTGGTACATTCTAACAATAAACACAGCGGCTGGCTTGTTACAGGTCGTACGTGGCTTTATTTACAGAGCTCGTTGTTGGTGCGTTTTACTGGGCTGGCCGCTGTCTGTAAAATACACGTGCGAGTGCTGGGAAGCAGGTGAAGGGGGGGATATTTCTCATTTTACGGTGCTCACATAGGGCCCTTACAAATATTTACACGCGGACCCCGCTGTGATACCGGTTTGAAGGCGAGGGTTGCGAGACTCCGGATGTCGAGGTGTGGAAGAAGGTAGCAGCAACAACAGCACAGGAGCATAATATAATAAATTTTACTTTGAAAGCACCTCTCACTCGAAGGTCGCAAAGCAAGATCAGAGATATAAATACGTAATGAAAACACGTTAACAACATCACGCAGACTGATGACCACTGCAGACGGTAAAACGCCACAATAAACTGCAATGAAAGAAATACTCCAACTGAGAAAGTGAATACGCTCTTAAAATCACCACATATGTTCCGTGAAGCGCTTCTCTGTGGAAGTTTGAGAGCCACGTGGCTCAGTGCAACATCCGATGCGAGAGAGACAGCAGAGAAAGGACCAAGAATGATTGGAACTGAGACAGCGTCAAGCTGAGACAGCGTCACACTGAGACAGCCATACATGTACGCAGTGAGAAAGTCCATAAGACTGAAGACTGTACATTGCAACTGCAGTGCAGGAGGGTCCCTGCACCAGTGCGGTTCCTCCTCGCCCGTGACCAGGCGTGGAATCAACGCGGCGCGTTATTAATTATATAGTAATTACAATCATCGAGACGCGTTATTAATTATATTGTTATTATAATCAGCGCGGCGCGTTATTAATTATATCGTTATTATAATCAGCGAGACGCGTTATTAATTATATCGTTATTATAATCAGCGCGGCGCGTTATTAATTATATCGTTATTATAATCAGCGCGGCGCGTTATTAATTATATCGTCATTATAATCAGCGCGGCGCGTTATTAATTATATTGTTATTATCATCAGCGCCTGAGGATCGGAGTGCACAGAGCTTCTCTTGTGCCCATGTGTGGCATCATGTTCGCTCCGCTCCGCCCGCTGCTTTATTACTACGCTGGCAGAAGTAACCGTTACGCTGTGCAACTCTTTTTAACAGTTGTCCAGCGAGGTGGGATAAGGAAGTTAGTAGATGACTGGTGCTGTACCCTTGATGGGACACCAGTCCATCACAGGGCACCAGGGTCCATTTCGTCACGTCAGCATGTCTTTGGACTTTGGGAGGAAACCGCAGTTACCGGAGAAAACCCACGCGGACACGGGGAGAAATCGAAACGCCACACAGAAAGGCAGCACCCGAGCCTGAAATCCAACCTGGAACCTTCTTTCTGTGAAGCTGCAGCGCTCTTCTCTCCACAGCTCTGTGCAACGCTTTGTGACCCTCGGGTGAAAATGCACTTTAGAAATGCAAGATTATTATTATTATTATTCACTGCGCCACCGGGCCGTCTTCCGGAACTGATTTCAGCAGCTCTCGTTGTCTCATCCAAACAGCAAAATTCGTTTCGGTTCCAATCCCGACTAGGCTCCCTCTCTCTGGCTGGAGCCTGCATTGTCTACCCCTGTTCTGCGTGGAATGTCACGGGCATCGGTAACCGGACAGTGCCCATGGACTCCGTGAATTCGAGAATCCGGTTTGGTCGTGGAGAGCTGACAAATAGAATGCAGCCCGGCATCTCGGCGGCGATGACTGAGTGCGGTGTCACGGCCATTGCGAGCTTCATGAAGCACGCAATCTCATTGAGTCTGAACCGCTGCCAGATTACGCCCTGGCTTCATGAACATAATGACATCGCTCAGGTGAATGAGCGCGACGTTACACAGTTCACCACTCCACACGACCCATTGTGCAGCAATTAAAAGAAAACGCTCAGCGGCAGTGCTGAAAGAGAGTAGGTGGGGGGGAGGGAAAATCGATAGACGCAGAGTTCATAAACCTGGGTTCGATCCGCCGCCCGGCTGAGATGTGAATGTGTGAATGCGTGGTAGAGAGCGACGCTGCACTGGGGTTCGATTCCCATCCATGGAAAACTCCAGCGGGTACTGAACCTGGGTCGTGGGCTCCGCTCCATTGATTCAGCCTTCAATGAGTACCCGGTGTGGCGTGACCAGCTTCTGTAGCGAGCAGTCAAGGAAGCTGAGCGTACACTGTTTCTGGAACAGCAGTCCCCCATACTGCTGTCAGCCTTAATAGGTGCTTGTTAACAGCACTTACCCGCCAGCCGATATATAAAGCTAAACATGGCATGTCTGTGGGCGGCACTATCGCGCAGTTAATAGCGTTGCAGACTTACAACTGGTTCGATTCCAGGCTCGGGTGACTGTGCGGAGTTTGCGTGTTCTCAACCCGTGTCCGCGTGGGTTCCAGCCGGGTATTCCTGTTACCTTCCACGACCAGAGACACGCTGCTACTCCCACCTCGGCTAATTTGTCTGCTGACTAAATTGCCTCCGGTGCCCTGCGATGAACTCGCGTCCCATCCTGAGTACGGTGCTGACTTGCACCCTGTGTTTGCTCAGATAGGCTCCGAACCTGCATAGGATTAAGCGGGTAGTAATGATGAGATGAGGGCACGCCTGTCTGCGTGTTTCACCGTGGCCACGCTAAGCTCCAATACCTGAAGGACGATTGTTTCCATTCCACGCTGCAACGTAACAACACAACGCCATTAGCAAGTGGTGAACCTGAGCCTCTAAGTCGGGGCACCTCCAGGTCACCTCAGCCTTAAATGACTACCCGGTGCGATATTGCCAACATAAGTACTAGAGATACAAAGGCGGCCAGGCATACCCAGCGAAGCGTATGCAACTCAAGTCTCGTGAAATAAGGAGCCGCTGGGCGCATTGTGCAAGCGCACGCATGTATCTCTGTTCGTGGCGCGCTCGCATCCACGCATGTGTTTGCCCTCAAAGTCCTTCGCCAACTCGTTTGCAGCGTCCTGCGTGCTCTGTCTGTGTCGTTAAATAGTCCTTGGACAGCGGGGGGATTAAAAAAAACAGCAAAGCGAAGCAGAAGAGAGGGGAGGAGGGGGGTCAACCCGAATGACCATTACCAAAGGCAGAGCAATTCAAATGCGCCACGCTTGAAGGAGCAAACTGGGCAAGCCAGCCGCACAATTGGGCCGCTCCTCTGGGTACGCGTCAATAAATCCTTTTTTTCCACGATCGAATTTATTATTTTTAAGAACACAAGCTAAAGAACGGCTTGTCTCCAGCACCACATAACATGGCATCGTATCGGCCCGCTGGGCTTCGCTGAGTCATCATTTGTTTTTATTGGCCACGAGCCAGCTGATGCCCGCCTCCTCGTCCAGAGTTTCGCCTCTGAGCAAAAGATTCCTCAACATTGTTGTTCCAAGAAAGACCGATTGGTTAATGGAATTAAGCGCGACAGTAATTTGTTTTATTTTGGCAAAAAAAACAAAAGCCTCCCCCTGTTTTTAAAAACATTTCCATTACTCATAATCCACCTCAACAGACAGCGCGCGGTAATTACACATTTTTTCCCCCATTTTCACTGAAAGTCATCATAAGAAATGTCCAACACCTTGGGTATAGCCCTGCCTTGCAGGCCATGTCTGCCCAGATAGGCTCAGACCCCCTGCGACCCTGTATAAGGTACGGATAATGATCAATCGCTTCACAGATGCTGCTCATGGCCAGACCTGGGCAGCGCTCTGATGGGTCATCGCCGTGGAAAGCAGGCATGCTGTTGCGGGCTGCTGCAGATCTCGAGAGCGAATAACAGAGCGCAGCAAACAAATATTATTGTGCTACATTTATATGCTTTTGGGATGACTTTCGTATTTTAAAAAAAATCATACTTTTTATTTTTTCGGACGATTTTAAAGATACGCGCAGTGACTCGTGTAATAGGTTCACTCGTGATGGCTATTGCGTTTTTAATTTAGAAATCTGCGGGAACACCACGGGAGCATGCACTCATGTGTAACTCCGCTCCGAAGAACGACAGCCGCTGGGCACTACAGTATTCTACTTCGCAGATATGTTTTATTCTGTTTAATGTACATTTCCAATGAAAAGTTTGAGATAAAAAAAAAACATATCTGGATCACTTCTAACGGCGGAACGCTCTTAACTGCCCGGGAACGAAATGCAATCGGTTCATCATTTTGGCCACTGATAGAGGGCATTTAAACAGACTGGCCTTTATGGCGGCCTGTGGCCGTGTAGGCCAGGTTTCTTTTCGGACGATGATGCGGTCAACTCCGAGCCGAGAGAACAGCCTGCAGCTGATTGGCGAGATCTTCACCTGACACGAGCAGGTGTAATGATTAAATGTAAAAAAGGAGAGTGAATAAAATATATACAAGATACTCTGTTCGCCATTGAGTGGGATAATTGTGAGGTCACAAATGGTGGCAACCAATGAGAGGCCAGCAAATTATCAGTGATCTTACGTATGCATATCCCTATTATATATAAAGAGATCTCAACGTTAATGTATTGCCTGGAACAGAGTACACAATATGCCATTATGTTCAAACAATTTAGATGAGAGGACAATGTTTCCTACATAATATACTTGTCTCTTCACGTAACAAATAAGAGTATTTCTCACAATTTAATGTTTTCGAATGTTTAGATGCGAGGCTTATAATAACTGCAGAAAGGACCCAGAAAGCGTGCAAGCTCTAGATATGGGATTCCTGCGACGGAATAAACGTCACAACTGATGAACGTGAGAATGCACAAAAGCTAACGGCAAATACAGGTCATCTCATCTCACTGTCAGAGACCGCTTAGTCCTGTACAGGGTCGCGGTGAGCCGGATCCCATCCCTGCAAACACAGGGCGCAAGGCATGGATAAACCCACGATGGGACGCCAGTCCTTCCCCGGTCCCGGGTTCGAATCTCGGCTCGGGTGCCTCTCTGTGTGGTGTTTGCATGTTCTCCCCGTGTCCGCGTGGGTTTTCGCTGGGCACTCCGGTTTCCTCCCGCAGTCCAAAAAACATGCCGCTGCAGAGGTTAATTGGCTTGCAGACTAAATTGCCCTCAGTGCCCGGTGATGGACTGGCGTCCCATCGCGAATAAATCCCTGCCCTGCTTCCTGTGTCTGCCGGGATAGGCTCCGGCTCATCGCGACCCTGTAGAGGACTAAGCGGTCTCTGACAATGAGATGAGAGATTATTATTATAGCAACGAAGTGAACAGTGGCACTCGAGACTGCACACCACAGCAATTTAATCCTGCACAAATAGGAGCAACAGTGCCACAGGAAACATTTCGTTTTTTTTAGCACAACCAAAAAATGGCGCATAAGCAAGCCCATTACAGAAATGATCTTGTAAAGAGCCACTTACAGTTAAAACTATTTGCCGACGCGTGTTGAGTTTCATTTTACCCTTGCCAAAGTGACTTTGAAACTCTGTCGAGAGATTTGTCATTCAAAACTGCGTACAAGAGCCCACAATGTTTGACTCCGGATATAAAAACAAAGACAAGTGTTAAAATCATTGACATTATTTGTCAGAGAGACACAAATTGTGAAGGCGAAACACAGTGTGTATCCCCGAGGTGGTTGTTAAAGACACATTTGAAATAAAAGGGTTTTTTGTTTAACGCTGTTGTTGTTGTTGTTGATTTGCCGTCCTTTCGTCGTTGTTGTTGTTGTTGTTAATTGTGGCCGCTCTCTCCACAGCTGTGTACACAGCACTTTGTGGACCCGAGTGAGAAGCGCTCTGGAGTTGCAATTTCGTTTTTTTAAGCAAAGAAACACACGGTGGTGTGGTGACAGACTCACGGGATTAAAAGGGCCCCGGTTCGATTCCTGACTCGGGTGTCTTTCTGTGTGCCGTTTGCGTGTTCTCTGCCCGTGTCCGCGTGGGTTCCCTTCCAACATCAACAAACGCACTGCTACGTAAAGTAATTAGCTTGCTGAGTCAACTCCCCTCCAGTACCCTGTCATATACGATCGTCATATTCTGGGTATAGCCCCACATTGCGCCTTGTGTCTGCCTGGATAGGCTTCCGTCTCTCGCCACCCTGTACAGGACTAAGCGGGTATTGATAATGATGACGACCCAAGAGGCAGACAATACAGTATCCGATTTGAGCGTTATTGTACGTTTTTTAAACGCGGGGTGCCAATGATGTGATTCATTAAGAACGATTTTCATAATTTCCTGTGACTTCCTATGACATGGCTCAGAGACATGATACTTACCTCTCCCCATTGGACAACTGTTAAAAAGAGCTACATAGCGTAACAAATATAATTATTGCTCTCAAAAGCTGCTCGTCCGGTATCTGCTGGAGATATCATCAGGCGAAGATGAGTGTGTGTTCTCCCCTTGTTTTGCATGGGTTTTCTCCGGGTTCACCGGTTTCATCCCACAACTGAAAAACACCTGATTAATGAATTGGTCGAGAGCGTCATAATATATAGAAGCAGTGTCTAGCGGGTTGGCACCGGCCGATCGCCTGACTTCCCTCCTCTCTGCAGTTTCTTCGCTACACTTCCGTGTTAAAAAGGATCGCTGGACATGGCCTTCCCGAAACAGGAGCAATCGAGAGCGACTGTACATTAAGTCGTACAAGCCGACATCGATATAGAGACAGCATAACCAACAGATGAACCGTGAAGCGTGGACATGTGCGCGCAAGGACTTGCACCGAGAGAGAGAAGGATCACACCGATGACATTCTCCACTTATAGAAAACGTTTCTGAACGCTAAGAACGAGTCCGGGATGACTGAGCAGGACACCAGGAGACCGCTTGGGCAGGTCGCGAGAAGGGGTGGCACGGTGGCGCAGCAAGCAGCGCTGTCGTCTCACATCAAGAAACACCCGGGTTCGATTCCCGGCTCGGGTGGCTTTCTGTGTGGAGTTTTCGTGTTCTCTCCCCGCACTCGTGTGGGCTTTCACTGAGTGCTCCGGTTTCCTCCCACCGTCCAAAGACACGCTGCCGCCTAGGTTAATTGGCCTGCTGAGTAATTCCCCCTCCCAAAAAAGAGCGCAGCTGAGACTCTCCGTAAAGCGATTGCGAAAGGAGGGAACACCCCTGGAGGAGAGACGTTCCACCACAGAGATGGAGCAATGAAATCAGATCGTGCGTGAGAGGTACACGGATTGTTGTACAACGAGATGTGTGGGGGATCGCGATGGATATCCAATAATGGATCACCGCGATGACGACAATACTGAAAAAGTTACATAACAGCATTCTACTTAGCTCATGAGATAGGCTAATTGAATTGTTTATCTGTAAGCCAGTAAAAAATCATGTGGACATGGTTATATAATTCTCTGTATTTTTAGAGCAAGGCAAGACAATTAACACAACAGTGCACTGCGCATTCCATTTTGTCGACAGTTTTTATTTCAAATTAATGCATGTTATTTGGTTAAAATATATTGCCACTTTATGTTTAATTAGGAACGTGGGGTAAACTTTGTGCACGAGGGTTTGAAATGTCGACAGATTTGATCTTCTCTTACTTAAATATCCTTGCACGTTATTGCTTTGCTTATAAATTCGTTTATTGTAATAACTGCTTTCAACTAAAGCACAGGAACACGGAGCTCGAAAATTAAATTATCACCAATTTAGTGACAGGTTGCACAAACTCTCCTGTTGTTACTGAGCCCCGGGCAGCGCCGCTACATAAACAACGACAATGCATAAGCGAAGAGGCCTTATGCTCAGACACACAAGGGCGTTCGACGGAGAGGGCGGCTGCTCAACGCGACAGAGTGACTCAATCCAAGGGGTAGGAGGCGGTGGGTGCAGGGCAGTGGCGCAGTGCCACGAACCCAGAGACGCGAGTTCAATACCTGAGCATGGTTCCTGGGTCTCATTTCAAAAATAAAATATTTCCTCCTCTAAAAACAATCATTAAGGCGGGGCTCATCTCCTCTTTACACCGCTAAGGCAGTGGTGGAAATTCCGCATTCCTATGACAGCTGCGAGTACAGTATTCACATCACAACCGCTGTTGACATCCACTCAAAGTGATAACCATCGGATGATGGTTGAGTCAACCCTTAACCGGGATTTTAATTCACAACCTTGTACGGCTGAGCCAGCGAGGCCAAATAAACCCTGAACCGAGATTTGAACTCATTAAATTGAAGTGAGATGCGCGCGGGCGCGTGTCTCGGTTGACGCAGCCGTGCGCACGCTGTTCGCTCGTTCGAGGCGATCCCTGTGTTATTTGTGAAGTTCGGGCACCAACGTGTGGGTTAAACGGAGAGTGACTGCACTGGCTACAAACAGGAGTCCTGTGTCACCTTCACCATTGTTCGAGTTCCAGACAGCTTTACCCTCCAGATTGTTTTGTGGACGGTGATGCCGCAATTGTTTGACTGCCAGGACGTTTCGTTAGTTTTTTGTGTGTGTGATGTTGGCACTAAGAATGTCTTGATGGACAGCAGAAAAGAGACTTTTTTTGTGTTGCTACAAAAATGTCCTTTATCTCACGAGCACATACCGAGGCTAATGACATCTTTCCAACCGCCACTACAAGTGGTCTTGGGAAGGACACATTAAAAGAAGGGATGGCTGCGGGTGGGGATGAGTGATGTAAACTTGGCAGTCAAGGAGTGGAACACGTCTGAGAGGACATCTGCCACCGTTATTAGAGCAATAAACTTAGCTCGTACGTGAGTGTTGGGTGGATTGTCGAATTGCAATAGCGTGAGAGATAGTGGTGTCTTGGCAGGGCCTTCATCGACCAGTGTGTTGAGCAGTTGTGGGTGATCCTAACAATAAAAAAAAATCTCGAAGTGTGTCCGTGATCAACTGAGTTTGTTAGGGTATTCACCTCTGGTGCAAACCCTAAGCCATTGATCGAAATTCCACATTCTCATGGTGGGGGTTAGTCTCTCAATAGCATGACTTCACTGGGTGTAAATGTATATAGAAGGGGGAAGCGCGCTGTATTATGAACGCAGCGACCTACTGGTGAAGATTTTCTGAACCAGTCCTGGAACTCCCCTGGATGGACTCAGCCTGAAACGATTAGCAGTGCGGTATTTAAACATTGCCACTCGGGAGACAAAGGCGGCCGGGAGTACTGCTCGCCACCCACCACCTTGTGCGTGGCGTCAAGCTTCGTAGGTGTTCGCTAACGGTACTTGACCCTACAGTCTGTCAAGGCTATAAGGGGGATCTTTGTCTCTTTTTTCATGCAGATACGTCCTCGCTACAGTCATCATTTTAAAATAGCAGGAACAGCAAGAGATGTATCTCACAAACAACAAGGGTAAGCGGTACTATTTCTCATCTCATCTCATTATCTGAAACCGCTTAATCCTATATAGGGTCACGGTGAAGCCGGAGCCTATCCCGGAAACATAGGGCGTAAGGCAGGAATACACCCGACGACGGGACGCCGGTCCATCGCCGGCGGTACTATTTAATGCTACTATATTCTGGCAATAGCGTGGGGTTATTTTGCATGTATCCGTGCATTGAGGATGATGGCTCAATTGATTGTGTGTGATCTGAGCCTTGGGGAGCGAAGCGGCATGCCATCAGCAGCAGGACAGCTTTGAGAATCTGCTGCCATCATCTGGCAAACATTATCATGGTCAGCAGTAGCAGCCGTCACCAGCGCCAGCGAAAATCATTAGAATGTTAACTTTTAATACAAATAAGTTTACTTAGAAATGCATTTGATTGCTGAAGGGCTAAGATTTGTTATTGATTTTAAAATCTATTCACGAGCTGAAATATTTCTGAATCGCGATTCTAATCAGACCCCAGTTGTATAAACAAAGTGCCGTCGCCAGCATGAGAGCTGCTCTTTCGGGATGGCCGTGTCGAGCGTTCTTCCGCTCTGCTCCGCCACGTGTCGCCTCCCAAGCTGGAGGAGACTTCACGCCTCTCTCAGTCAGGGTTCCCCCATCGTAGGAGGAGGAATGCTCGACACGGCGATGCCAAAAGAGCAGCTATTACGAGCATTGCCGCTGTTGCCTCGATTAATTCTTTTATTATTATTGTTGTTGACACGTTCTCTCAATAGCTCAGATTTGTAAAAAAAAAACCTTATTATTGCTGATTTTCTGTTCTTATGTCGTTATTGTTGCTGACACGGTTCTCTCCGCAGCTCTGTGCAGCGCTTTGTGACCCTCGGGTGAAAAGCGTTGCAGAAGCGCAATTATTATCAATTGCCTTATTCTAATTTACTTGGCTATAATTTGAATAATTAATTACACTTACTTTATTTACCTTCTCAGTAAATTGCCCGCTATGTCCTGCCATAGACTGGCGTTCCATTCTGCGTATATCCCTACCTTGCAACACGTGTCTGCTCATCCCTCCCATCTGGACAACTGTTAAAAAGAGTTACGAAGCTCTACAGTTCCTTCCAGCTTAAATAAAAGCTGCGTGTTTGTGCACAACTGCCAACGCAACAGCCTCAGCAGCGCCCGCATAATTAGTTAATTAACTATAGTTTAATTAGAATTGTGCTGTCAATTATGACCCTCAGACACGTGCACTAGTTTTCAGGTCGAGTCGCTTCGTCGCTCATCTGCCCCGCGCTGTGGTCCACCGCGCCGGTGACGTCACCGCTGGAGGACACGCCCCCTGGCAACGCGCAGTACAGTAGAGGCCTAGGCTCTATCGCCGCTCGCCTAGTCGACGAGTTGTCCTGTAAAAGTTTAAACATTTACACGGCAGCGGGCCGAAGGGAACGTTATTTAAACGGCCCACAGGCTATTAAGACGCTGTTGGAGTGTGTGACTATGGATTGGAAACAGCTGCTGAAAGACCGGCTGCTCGCCTCTAAGCACGGTAATGCCCCGTAGACTGGGATCGTCATTGCGGACATGATCACTCCACTGCTGGATTGGGGGCTCCTCACGACCACCGCGCTTCGCTCGCGGCCCAACAGTCCCATAGAACGCCGATTATTTCATCGCTCCATCCCCTCAACGGACACGGTTCGGCGACTTTTTCTTCCTTTGCCAGCCATTGAGTCTCTGCTGCTTCGTCAACCTCTGTCGCCTTGAAACCGAGTTGTTGGCCGAACCCCAACTCTTAGTAAATGCTATCATTGTATCTCCTAGCAGTGTCGAGCCTTCCTATACACACGGCTTTCCCAAAATATTATCCGTCGTCACATCAGCTTTAAGCATTTTTTTTTAAAACGATACTCATTTGGCACATTGTTACGTTGCTATTATACTTCATTTATACTTTTCTGGAGCGCTCAACCTACTGTCATAAAATGACTGTGTTGATGTTCCAATACTTGGCGTTGTTGTTATGGTTTATCATAATATGTTATTGTTACAGTGTTGTTGACCATTAGCGTTGACAAGCACTTGCCGTTTTGTGGTAAGGAATAAGACAAGCACGTCCCATTAAGGGGTTACTGATTTTAATCACTACGAAGGGATGATTGGCCGATCTGGATTTAAACTCAAAACCCATACGGCCAATGATAATAATGTAGTAATGTGCCACGGAGTTAGTATTAAGCATTGGTGTGGACTAATGGTGTGCATTTTGGATGTAACCATTCCCTCCATTCTGTGCCATGATTCTGGTTTGAGTCTACAGAATCTGTGGCTGCAAATAGAGGAATATACGTATTCATGGTATGAACGCAGTGCGGTGATACTGTAGCTGTGGCTTGGTTTGTTGGTTTGTTGGATAGCACGCGAACCGCGATACTAACTTTGCTGATGTCCCATCAGTGCGCCCCTCGGAGCAGGAGATGAAGGACGAGGAGAACGAACTCTTTCAGAAGTTCTACACTGAATGGAAGGGAACCAAGAGAGAGGACAAAACCCTGAAGGCCATCCCTCGTTTCTACTACCGGGTGAGCAAAGAATAGTTTAGGGTCGATCATTGCTCGTTCCAAACTCACAAGAATCATAACCTTAGCGTGGTGGAGGGGGTGGCATGTTCCAATGAAAACAAAAATAATGGCACCTGGAGTCTAGCACTCTTGGTAGCAGCATCCCCTTTAGTGAAGAAGGCTGGATGGAGATTCCAGACATAGTGATCCAAAAACACTCCACTAAATGAGATAGGCATCAGGCAGAGCATCTGACCATCAAATTATCCTGCAAAACCATCACCACTGGGGGTCAACCAGCCAAACTGGATCAACCTAAATACCAGCTATTTAAACCAGGAACCGCAAACAACACAACTTTGCTGGTGCAAATCTTATAAGCAGGGCTTAATGTATCACTGAATATATTCTGTGTCCGTAACTTGCCCTCTACCTCCTTTCTCGCCACGCTGTGCTCCGAACCTGCGAATTTCTCACCCCGTCCGACCTTGCCGCGATCGTGCTTTGACGCGACAGCTGCCCGGCGAGGATGAGCTGCTGCTGCAGAAGCTGCGGGAGGAGTCGCGTGCCGTCTTCTTGCAGCGCAAGAGCCGTGAGCTTCTTGACAACGAGGAGTTGCAGGTGACGGGCGCGTGAGCACGGACACACACACACACGCGTGAACGCACGCATCCCATGTCACACTGCAGAGCTCGACTTCTCACGACATCTTCTGAGACTCCAGTCGACTGGATAGGGCACTCTTAGCCACAACTGTAGTGAGAGCTATACTCGCATTGGTGTCCCAGTTGTGTGAATAGTTCACAGGTCGTGGACCTGAACGGGCGGGACTGAATTTAAGCTCGAGTTACACCACAGGCAGTGGGTGGGAAAGCAATGGCAACAACATAGATGAGTTGGAAAAAGACATGCAAGGTAGTAATACTTTACCGTCATCAGTTCTTCATAGCTGATGAATGTCAATGTTGGTTGATCACTCTAGTGTATTTTGCCTAACATTTGAGTGTTAATGATGTAATGCGTGAATGTAAAACTTTCAACTTTCTTCCGTAGAAGTCTTAACTGTGGGAGAGACGTGGGCACACACACACACCCTGGCGTAAACGGGCATGAACGTGATTAACACTTGGTGCTCGTGACTGCCACAGAACCTGTGGTTCCTCCTGGATAAGCACCAGACGCCACCCATGATCGGAGAGGAGCAGATGATCAACTACGACAGCTTCCTGAAAGTCGGCGAGAATGCTGGCACCAAATGCAAGTCAGTAGTCACTCTATCTGCCCTGAATAATAGTTCGTAAGTCGGTCTGGAGTGTAATCATTTATAAAGGCTCTTTCAGAACACATGCGCATATTCTCTTTAAAGACTAAACCAAAGAACAATTGACTGTAAATGTGTAGCTTCACACCGAGACTTTGTCACAGCCTGTCTGGAATGATGTGGAAGGCTCGTTAATGATAAAATTACATTAAAACGTGCCTTGGACAGGCTCTGGTGATTTCAGTCCATTGTTAGATGTGGGCCTTGCCACTCCTTTCATGTTATGGGGGTTATTTGATAATGCTCCACCACATTGGTCGGTGTGAGTTGGTGAAAGTGGGGGGAGCATAACTGTGGAAACATAGCAGTTTTGAAGAATAATGGATTTTGCTGTAATGCTGCTGTAGTGCTCGCACATAACCCAGCAGTCTTATGACTTGCTTATACATGGTGGAGAGCGGTAGCTCAGCAGCAAGCGTGTTGGACTACAAACCGAGCGACCTGAGCTCGAATCCCTCTGACGGCCAATATCAGTGACAATTTTCTGAACCGCTCCTGCAAACAAAGGGGGTAGGGCGTGGTGCTGGTCTCCCACCTCCTCGTTTGTTGTGTCGACCTTCATAGGTGCTCGCTAACGGCACTTGACCCTAAAGTCTTTTAAGGCATATAATTGGGGATCTTTGTCCATTTTTCCTGGAAGGGAGTGACTCTGTAGAAGGGGATGACTTAACATATACATAAGACCTACATCAGTACATAAAAATTAGTAGTCATACACGTGACTTGCACACAGAACGCCTGGAGATGCCTCCAACGTGAGAGGCAAAACGTCGCGAAGGAGAGCAGAGGAGCGATCGACGCGGCTATCCCAAAAGAGAAACTTTTGGAAGCAATCATCATTTGTATGTGATGGTCATTCTCTAACCATTGAAAGTTTCATGCTGACATTGTGTCGCGTTCACAGACAGTTCTTCTCGGCCAAAGTGTTTGCCAAACTGTTGGATCGTGACCCCTATGGCAGAATCTCCATCATGCAATTCTTCAACTACGTCATGCGCAAAGGTGCGTCTCCTACTGTCACCATGAATAATAACAAATAATTTATGGCCTCTTCTGGATGAAGGTCCCTGCATATCACGTCTGTCATGGGAGTAGTTTCAGCCTAACTGGCCACGATGATCAGTGCAGGTGAGTGACGTGGGTGGGGTGGCATTCTCACAGACAGCTCGTTTGGCTGTCATCAGTGCCATTCGCTATGGCTGGGAATCAACTCATATTGCCGGTTGAGCCTGGCAAAGCACTTGCATGGAGTGATCACCAGGACTTACCAGGTGGGGCTGGGAGTTGGCAGTGTTGAGTATTACCCTTGTTTGGGCAGATTTTATCCTGGTATCCCCACTTTCGCATGACAAATGCCCATTAGTGGTAATAGTCACACATTCCGATGCGGGACCCAAATGCAAAAGTCTCATGACACGGTGGGCAAATAATTTGCATTATCATGGATATACCTGGAATAAATTTATAGATCATCCAGCAGTGATTGATGTTCAGTGTTGGGTAAAAGAGACTTGGTGAAGTGATTTCAGGAGTCATGTGTTTTACTCTTCTAAAAGGGACGATTCTTTAATGGGGCATAATCCATTATCAAGCATAATTCGTCCACTGCTCTATTGCAGCACTTGACAAGAATTGAAAATTTTGTCTATATTTAAAATAAGTGTTTATTCACCCACATTTAATATCGTGTGCATTAGAATGAAGCTTGGACATTTGAGCTGATTACGTCATGTTCTATTCATGTTTCTTTAATGTGTACCTAATTGCACAGCCGGCAACCTTTCGCTACCTGATTTCTGGCGATGCCACCCCCTCTTCCCTGTGTGCGAGTGCAGTCTGGCTGCACCAGACCCGGATCGGCTTGAGCCTGTACGATGTGGCTGGGCAGGGCTACCTCCGCGAGTCTGTACGTCTGTGACCGCACACTAGTCTGCACTCACATGTCGGTCGTCTTATCGACCGCGCTATTATACGATTTCATGACAGACCTGTTTGCGACAACAGTAAGATACCTTGTGGGGCAGTTTTACCAAACCTTTTTGGTGAGGAATAGACTTGAGCTTTTAATGCTCTGTGGAGCAAGCCATTACCAGTCCCATTGCACTGCATCCTGACCTTCCCCCTCTCTGGCTCATGCAGGACCTTGAGAACTACATCCTGGAACTGATCCCCACGCTCCCACAGCTGGACGGACTTGAGAAGTCCTTCTACTCCTTCTACGTGTGCACTGCAGTCAGGAAATTCTTCTTTTTCCTCGACCCTCTTCGTACGGGTAAGGAAACTTGTGTTGCTGAGAGGTCAATCGTTGTATGATCTGACATGCTACACTATAACTATTCGAGATCTTTCCGTGATTCCAGATATGCGGTACTTCCGTAGTTGCCACGGCTCCTTCCTGCACCTAACGTGGGGCCCAACAATAAGCCACTTTATCCAAAGCTTCCAATCTGTTACTATGTTTTTCTTGAGCAGTAATGTATTTGTGCAAAAATGTGTAACAATGTGCACGTGTAGTCAAAAAGTCGAGGATGTGAGAGCAGATGTCACGGAGCAGCTGCGTGTACCTCCTAATGAATTCTATTACTGCAAATAAGGGCGCACAACACCGGTGGCACAAATGCTTAAGTGCAACGGGGAATTCCTTGAATAATAGGGTAAATTAAATTTCCTTTACTTCACTCTCGATCCTCTAGAGCTTAAAGTGCAGGGTAACCTTGAACAAACGTTTCTTGCAGAAACAAACCGTCGCATGCATCCACGGCTTGCATATTATCTTTATACGTGTGGCGTTAGCAACGGCGCGGCGTTTCCCCCGTGCAGGTCGAATTAAGATCCAAGATATTCTGGCGTGCGGCTTCTTGGACGACTTGCTTGAGGTGAGTCATCGGCTAGGTTCTAGAGTGGCACGGTGGTAACATCCGCACCGCACTCAAAGAAGGTTCTACCCTTGGCGGGTCCGCGTCCTTCCTCGGGTACCTTTCTGTGCTGAGTCTCGTGTGTGTGCTTTCCCCCTGTTCGGAATGGATGTGAGAGCGGCTGCATTTGTTATCTGTGGTGTTATTATTGTGCGTTGCTTGGAAGAAGAAAAAACATTAATTCAGTTCCTGAATTCTGTTTTGTCAAGCATCCATTGCACATTCCTTCTTCTAAATTAACTAATGTCAATGTAACGCACGGTGATGTTAACCAAATGTATACAAGTCAGTGTGTGTACTTACGTCTTCACTAATTTTAAGGTCAGTGGGGGGAAATAAATCCATTAAATCTTATTTAACGAAATTGTGGTAGCACTTTGTTTTAATGAAGTAAAATCGCGGATAATTGCCTGGCAATCGCATTGCAATTACCAAGTGAAATGGGCTTCATTTAAATCCGTGCCTAATGCGAGATCCAGCTGCAAGACATAAAGTTGGGCCGATCGCCTAATTTCTCGCACGCACTTTGAAGTTTATTACTCGTCGAGTGTAAATATTCCTCATGCATTACAAAATAATACTGAGATTACATTGCTATTAAGAGTTTTATGTTTGTAAATATGTGAAGATGAATATTTACAGATTTTCTTACACGATAGTTAAAGAGGCTAAGATTTGCACGTTTCTCCGTACTCAGCCGATCTGTATACCTGTGGTGTTCAGCACGAAGCCAGTTATGACACTTCCTCATTAGAGTGAGGAAGATGCTAAGAATTTAGACTTTCACTTCTGGATCTCCATGGCAGTAATTATTTCATGATGGGCTAAGTTAATTCCCATCTGACATGCGCCACCTGAACTATTTCCCCTCATTATCAAATAAGGTTTCTGTTTTGTGCATTAACTCTGCTAATCGTGCAACACAATTAGGGTGACATAATAATCCGCCGCTCTGAACATGTGCGAGCGATGCACTTTATAGCCTCCGTCTGTACCACACATACCTCGCACGACGTCTCCTCGCGTTATCAATTGCAGGTATTTGTCAGGCTCATCTTGCTCCCCTTTGTGCTGTTTTTTTTTTCAAACAGCTGAGGGATGAAGATTTGTCGAAAGAGAGTCAAGATTGCAACTGGTTCTCTGCACCTTCAGCCCTGCGTGTCTATGGTGCGCGTTCATCATGAGAAGCCCTGTATATGCCGATGGAATAATGGGACTTTCTAATTCCCATGTTTACTATGCATGCCACAAGTCAACGTGATACGGTGACTTGACTTAATTTGAAATTGTGATCAAAATGAAGAATTATTTTTCCCCAATTATTTTTGCTGTCTATCACTATTTCTCATTGGTGCTGTTTTATTAGTGCAGTCTCCCAGTACTCCATTGGCCTAACATTGCCATGTTATTGGCATAAATCGTAAGCAATTAATTCGTACAAGTGTAAATCCATGCATGTCTCCTCAGTATAAGAATCCATTTCAATTATTAAATTGACAGCATTGCTGTTAACCCAGTACAGATTCACCAATTCAAAAGACCTACTTTTGGGAGGGCTCTTCCACAGCTTTTTACATGTGTAGGAGCAGTAAGATTTTTTTTAAACAGCTTAGCTAAAAACCCACTCGCTATACTATTTTACACGTAAACTCTGTTGCTTCTGGTGTATTCAGGTTGTACCGCATGTTGCTTGGCATGCGCTGGGAGCTTCTTCGGGAGGTGAAGCTCCTAGCTCTTGGCGAAACGTCGGAGATTTTGCCGAACAAAGCGCAGTAAAACATAACACACTGGAGAGGTTTTACAACAGCTCCGTGAGACTACGCATCAGAAACTATGTCAGCATGTATGGGGGTGACTCATTGTGCAAAGACGTACGCTGAAGCCTGCAGCGTTTAATGCTCTGCCGTTGGTGCTCTGTGTCACAGGGCAGTACCTGAACCTGGATAAGGACCACAATGGGATGCTGAGCAAGGAAGAGCTGTCACGCTATGGCACAGGCACGCTCACGGGCATCTTCCTCGACCGCCTCTTCCAAGAGTGTCTCACCTATGACGGAGAGATGGTATGTAGTCTGAAGTAGCATGGGTGCCCCAGCAGTTTGTTAAAGGCTATAGTGGGGGATGTTTGTGGTATACGTTAAAGCTTGTGAAGGACACACAGTTGCTTTTGAGCAGCAACAACAGGCTAGGCCGGCAACTAAAATACAAGTTGACACAGTGGGAAGCACGGTTTGTTTATTTGACAGTTGTCTCCGATAACCGACAACACCTCAGTCTCTTCCATGACCTGCTAACGACCAGTCACTTCTTCACATGACGGCCATTGTGCTATACCTGCTGTCAAGGTTTACCACTGCGATGATCCGGCTCACTTGTGGCCGATTAGTGGTACAGATACCATCAAATGGAAAGTGATACACGAGTCTGTCCTTAGCTGTATGTCCAGTAGCTTTACGCTCCCTTCAATGAGTTCCTTTTATGTATGTGAGCTTTGGGGGGATGAAAGCAGCTGGGCATGGTGCCGGCTGCACACAGTGTGCCGTTTTAGCTTCGTAGCATAAGTTCACTGTTCTCAAATGGAGGGTCACGACTCTCCAGTGGGCTGCGAGGACCACCGAGTACTCCGTGGAATCCATACCAAAGTGGGCCAAGTGTGTCTTGAAGTGTTAAAGGCTGAGAACTCCTGGCATAAGCGATTAAAAAAAGTAATTTGAGGGATGTGCACAGTTTCAACTGTCTAAAGTAAAAAAAAACATCAGTTTATATTTCTACTCTTGGCTAAGACAATATCGACAATATTTGCACACCCTTTTCAAAAACAACCATGGTTTAATCGTATTTTCTACGTCTATCAAGTCTTTCGTATGTGTGTGTCTAACTGTAAATCTTTTCAACTTGTTCCTCCTATGAGCAGGACTACAAGACGTACCTTGATTTTGTGCTGGCCTTGGAAAACCGCAAGGAGCCTGCAGCCTTGCAGTACTTCTTCAAGCTGCTCGATGTTCAGAACAAGGGCTACCTCAACGTCTTTTCCCTGAACTATTTTTTCCGGGTAAGCTGGAAGTAATCACGAGTATAGTTACCACATTGGGAAGAGCATGGACATGTTGAGCCGTGACAGTGATTGCTGTATATTAGTTCCATTATTATTAAAGTTAGATTTGTAGGGCTTGTGTGCATGCCTGGAACACTGCATAATTACATTTTTAGTAATGTGACGATGGGGATACTGTTCGATACAAGAGTGTAATATAATCCTAATGAGGACTCCTGTAAGACGACCGGTGAGGTTTCGAAATGAACCCTTGCCTAATGGAATAAAGGTCATTGATTGATCGGCGAGATGGCACAAGGGCAGTGTTGAATTGTGCTGCGTGCGGTTTATTCTTTTCACAGGCCATCCAGGAGCAGATGCGCACGCACGGGCAGGAGCCTGTCTCATTTCAAGATGTGAAGGTGAGGTGCTTGTCTCATTGTGCAAGTGGCAACGTAAAATAAATACCTGATCATGTGGCCAACATGAGCCTTTGGGAGGCAAATGCATCTGTGTTTGTGACATGAGCAGTGGATAGTTCAGGGTTAAGGATGACGATGATTGTATTACAGGATGAAGTGTTCGACATGGTAAAGCCACGGGACCCCCTGCATATAACGCTGGCTGACCTGATCTCCAGTAACCAGGGCGACACGGTGGTGAGCATCCTCATCGACCTCAACGGTTTCTGGACGTACGAGAACCGCGAGGTTCTAGTGACCGATGGCAACGAGCCTGCCACCACCGAGATGGACGATCCTTGATCTCCTCTCGTCATCAGCCTCATTCACCAAACTCCCCCCACCTCTTACCCCAACACCTTCCCCCGCCTCGCTCCCTATTTATATGTTCCGATATGGAATGCAGTCTATGCTCGGGTTGATAAAATTGATCGTAGAAATGTTTGCTCGGACGGTATTGTATCACGTTCACATTTTAACGGTGTCCTAATGTCGTTTAATTTTCATTCATGGTGGACGCTAATACTGCAAGCAACAAAAGTCACAAAAACAACAGCATACGTTTCTCTCGTAAACCTAGTGCGTGTATGCCGGCTTGTCGATCATGCAGTTGAAGCTTTTGATAGAGAAAATAATTTAAACTTGACGTACAGTGCATCAATACGGCAGTAGGAATAATACTGTGGAAGACCTTAACATATATACTCAATCTTCTTAAAATGATGACACTTGAATGTATTTGACCACATATGTGATCGAGTTTAATACAGAGGCCTTTTCTCAGTATGGAAGCTTTGAGCTGGTGTTGGACAAAACCGAGACACCCTAGGAACGTCTGTACAAGATAAATGATGTTTTTCAATTCGCATCCTTATTTAATGGTTGAACTGTGTTTGTGGTGATGTTTTGGGTTTTGTCACCTGCTTGGCTTCATGTCCAATGTTTTACTGCATTAGGGTCTCTTTAGGACCTCTTGATATATCGCCCATGCAAATTGAAGTCGAGTCACTGGGTTCACAGCACAATGTTATACATGCTGTACCACCACTTCCTCTGTGGCTTTACATTTGTATATATAATGTAATGCAAGAATAATGTAATATATTTTTACAATCAATTGTTGATAATTTAATTGCTTTCTGGCTTTGAGGTTCATATTGTAAAGACTTTTCGAATAAGAACTGTGTAAAACATTACTCCAGTTTGTCTCCTTATTAATCTTAAAAAAATATTTTATTATACGCAATATACCTGGAAGAACTCAATTAACTTTTAAGAAGTCATCTTAGTCATTGTAGTTGATGCCACCACACTTGGCCGTGAATGCCTTTTGCTAAATCTCAGCTCCTACACAACGGACTCTCGACCTTACAGTTCTGACACAGCTGTACCACTATCATGGGTCAAATAGTCACCCCTGTTATCTGTGGTAGTGCAGGAGGGGGAGTGAGATGGCTCAAATACAACATAAACCCGTATACTGGTAAATATAATATCCGAAATGTATAACGAGTGTGAAGATGTAAAATGATTTTTATTTCATTGCCATATAACTGGTTCACTTGCCAACATGCTTCTGGTCACATGGGCACTGGCCCTCAATGAGCGGGTAGCAACGAATAATTTGGAGAACTGTACAACACAACCACACAAGGTTCAAAGGAGTACATTTAATCTGCAACTCGAATCGCTTGCCCTAGGTTAATGGAGCGTTAACTAATGTCTGGTATGTAACACCGTTGTAAAGGCCGGTAAAAGTGACCAGAACAACATCCACTTGAGTCCCTTGTCAGGTTACATAAAACCTCACATGGATAACCGTGGCACATGATTGCCTCTGTATCCAACCATATCACATCGCTTAAAATTAACTGTAGTGGGAATATGTGTTGATGTATCCCAACATGTTATACACACCTCTGACCAGCTTGGATAAGTTGTAAGATAGTGTGTCTTTAACATCCATGTGCATAGATGGGCTTTTGTGCAGGGCACTGTTAGCAGTACAGCTGAGTTTAATAATTCCGGTGGGTTAATTTATTTTTCCTTTCTCTAAACCCTGACCACAAACAGTAGAATTCTGATGGTAATGCTGCAGGGCCTCCGAAGTTTACATTTAGAGTTGTCTGCCTGGACAATAATTATCATCATTGTCCCTTGGTCAGTTAATAATCCACCTCTTGTTGAGAATGCGCCGCTTGGTGAAAAATCAACAGTTGTCCTGTGGAGAAGCCGGTTTCCACCAGAAGGATTTGTCGTTCTCACCACTTGCTCAATAGCATCATCCGGTACATGAGAAGGGACATTTAACATTTCACTTGGACAACCTGACCGCAGAGGAAGGGCAATAGGAACTTCCTGTAAAGGAGCTGTCGGCCACAGTCTTGGAGATTTTACTTTGGTGTGGACACTTTGCTCGGATGACCTGGAGGCGGTGACATCGCTGGGCTTCTCAGACCTGTACCGATAATACATACAATGTGACCATAATACATACAATGTGACCATAATACATGCAGTGTGAAGATAATACATGCAGTGTGACGACGGTACATGCAGTGTAACAGACAGTCTGGCAGCTTTACATTGTTAACTGTACTGCTCGTCGTCCTATTGTTTGGACACAAAGCAATATCACTGGTAACGATCAGAAAACATCCACATGTTATTTCATTTCGTGTTTAAAGCAGTTCTAAATTTGAATAAATGGTTGTTTATCATGGGAACTTTACATGATGCTAGATAAGTAGATTTGATACAATGGGTTTGACTAAGCCATGTGAAGTTGAAACGCAGTATAGAGAATTGTAATCGACGTGAAGGATGTAGTTTATATTAGCATTTGCGTCTGAATGCAATGCACATAATATTGTTTAACGTACTATAGACATGTTTTGCCAAAACATGCATGTCAGACTTTATGCTCTATCACAATATGTGTGCAACACAATTTTTACGCTGCGAATACAGGGCTTGAATACTATACAGTTTATAACACATTAACAAGAGTGTTCATCGGATACTAAGCCATACTTTAAACGACCAAAGTGCCCTGAATGCACCTCATGTTATACTGCAGACCGTTCATTATTACTTGGATGGGAGGCTTCCCGATAAAAAAAACAGGTGTTCTAACGCTTGGGCTGTGAGGGGTGGTCCGCACATGGTAGCACAGCAAGGTTTCGATCTGACTGTATGGAGCTTTCAGGACCATCTCGTGTGCATGAGTGTTAATCAGAAATTCCGATTTTATCCCAACATGTCAAACATTCATTAAATTGGCGAAACATCAATGCAGCATCCTCACGAAATGCAATCTTAAGCGCAGCTTTTCCAGGTAAATGGTATTCGTTATCACACAAACGTATACCTTCAGCTTGGCTTGTTCGGCCTTGAATGCGAGGCACATGGCACGGGTCGTACGGTGCAGCTTGGCCGTACATCATAGCTGGGCTTCGTGATGGAGGAAACCCTTGAGGCTGTGGAATGCCCCTGTGCGGAGGAGGGGCAGGAGGTGGGCTGGACGGCAGGCGCGTGCGCGGATCGATCAGCGCGGACAGATTCCGCCCCAGGCCCATGTGGTGCGCTGGAGGCAGGAGTGGTCCCCGCAGTGCAGCAGGGTTGCGGAGCGGGGAGGGAGGGCCTCCTCGGCGAGGTTGAAAAGGTGAGGCCTCTCTGAAGGCGCCTCCGAGGGTGGGTGGCGGTGAGAGTGGAGCTCCGCAGTGCGAGGCCGGGCGTTGTGGAGGCACCACGGCCGGGTACCTGTCTGCTCTCACAACGGAGGAGAGAGAATAGAGACTCCTACTGCATATGGATTATGACCAGAATCTGGGGGAATGGATGTAACAAAAGAAGTCCACATCTTAGAAATAGTCCTCGATCACATGCATGTGTCACTGCAAGCATCTTAGCTGCACTAATCAGGTACTCGAGGGGATTATGTTCAACCTAGCAACGTTGATTTATCATTTTAGCTTATTCACTCTTATTGGGCAATGGTATAGTGTGTACTAATGCATGGTATGCAAACGATATTTCATTGTGTCCTATTCAGTAATAAGAAAACTTTCCCACCCAGCTATATTCCAGGATTTTCATATCCAGCAAGCTGATAGGCAGCTGCAGCTATGCGCTCACCATTATCGACATCCAGACTGGAGCTGGATGACAAGGAGGTGTTTGATCCGTGGTGACGTGGTCCGCTGTGCTGGGGGAGGCCAGGAGACGTAAGGCTCCTCCTCCTGTCTGCCACAAGTCCTGGGGGGCAGCATGCGGTTTGCACAATCCCGAGGACTTGTAGAGGAGCAGCGGGAGTAGTCTCCACTGATAACGCTGGAGCTGAGCGCTTAAGAAAGAATAAAGCTGCTGGGCTTCAGTTCAGCTAGGTGGTCTATCGAGGACCCAGAATGATATATTCTCTGACAAAGCCTGTGTTCCTCGTTTCCAGCACGTGGAGAGAAATATCAGACATCGTGCCAAACAACAAGCGGAACAACCCGAACACGAGACAGCTGTAAGGAAGCAATCAGAACATGAATAGCAATCATTGCACCCAACTGAGAAAACAGCAGAACCCTCTCGAACACGATGCATTAGATTCAGTGATGTTCCCCGGAGTAAACGGGCAGAATGAAACATCCCAAAGTATATTTTTATTATATTGGACCGGGTGCACCCGATGGAATGGAAGCACACTAGTGCCACCGTGCTAGGTGGGGAATCGGCATGCTGCTCCGGTGAGACTTTACCATGTGCAGGTTCAGGGGAGAAGGACCCAAACGGTAAGCTGGAGGGAAGGGGGTGGCCGCTGCCACCACTACTGCGGGTCGCGGGAAGGCGGCTTGGCGTGGGGTGCACGAGCGGGTGAGTGCTGCCCTTCACCTCGGAAAACCTGCAGAGAGTTACACGTTAGGGGATCTGCACGTGACAGAGCTAAGCTTTTCCCCCACCAGCCTCGTTCACGAGACATCGGGGACCTATCACCGGTCAGCAACTTCTTTTCGTGCGGACCGTAGTCCCGTGAGACCTGAAGCAGTCCGCAAACGGTAAAATTAACCGTCACTGCAACCAACCTTAGTCACACTTCTGACACTGCAATGGCCTTTTGTAGTGAGCCATGTGACTGAGGTGTATATCCAATGTTTTTGAAAATGCTATGTGGACTTTGGTCAAGAAAAGGTTCAATGCTCATCGTCCAGTGTCTTCACGAGCACCTATTTGTAACCACTGTACAGCATTCAACTGCACAGTGGCATCAAACTGAGAAGGCGTCGGAGTGACAATAGCACCCGTAAAATGAAATGTCGATCAATGAAATACAAAGATGTAGAGTTGTCTGAAGAGGTGTGATCACATTACAACCAATTCTGAGTTTGCGCATTGAAAATGAATGAGAACATTTGGCTTAAAACATCTTCTCCATAGCCATCAACGCTGCACTGTGCACCAGGCCCATGGGCTACCTCGTGTAGCCAAATGTTCTAAAACATAGACACGGGCGGTATCGCTCCATCGACTGGAGTGCACACCAGCCAGAATGAGTACGCTTGTCACATCACCGGGCACCATACTGGAACTCATGAGACACCCGAAGTGGACAAACGTTAACTCACCTCTGGAGAACGCTCGTATCTTTCTTCACCTCCGTGAGCTCCTTCGTAGCCTTGCGAGCAGCAAACTGGGTTACACACGCACATTGCCAGGATCAGTTTTCTCTACCGACACAGCAACGTTTACCTTTAGTATAATAAATACGTGCATTTGAAACCTGAATAATGTCTGTACTACTCAGGCAACAACGGAACTATCTTTTCCCCTTAAGGACACTGTTACTGACGAATCCGTTGAGTTTTTTATATATATATATATATAAATTCAGTTAGAAACGTCGCCCTGGACAAGAACGTCTTCTAATTAATTAATAATTCTTAGTAATTTATATAGGCAAGTTTTATTTGCTGTGTGTATGTCTCAGGTGCAGCTGTTTTCTTACCCAGTGCTCGTAAATTTCCTTTTCCTGTGCAGCAATCTGTTGGGAGGCAATGAAACCCTAATGGTAAATGTGATTTAAATGTGCAGCCTTCACAGCAATGCTCACTGTACTGCAGGAATATCACTGTGATTTTATAAGAAGATGTTGAGGCTCCTGTCATGTCCGCTCTTATCTAAATGTAATACATTTCAGAAAGCATTCTCAATGTTTAACAGCTGATATATTTTAATTAACCAGGTACCAGACCTCTGAGATCCGTGATTATTTTTTTTTTACGGCAGAGGCAATGGCAATTCAAGTTACTTGGGGAGAGGTGAATGATTTTCACCATTTATGTTATAATGTGAATAATTTTAAAATTTGAGACTTGAGCAAAACGTCTGCACATAATGGTTCACTCAGCAATAATTTGTAACAGCTTTTAACATTGCCTTCATGGATAATTGGAATGTTTTGGTGATCGTTTCCAAACTGACCAATCAGCTTTGAGTATGGGAACTGGAGACTGAACTGCCACAGTGGACCTCTTCAGCTACTTCAGCCACCCCAAATGTGCACGGACAACACGCGCCTAAGGCTGCAATGCACCATCAACCTCGTTATAGCATATCCAGTTCATGACTCAAAGTAATCAAACCAATTAAAATTATAAAGTAACCGATGTACCGCTACGTCCAGCATGTCACAAAGGTGACACGTTCAGTGCATGCTTCTTGATGAAATTTGGCCAGATGTGAATGCAGTGACTACGTGTCCAACTAATGAATACTATCATCAGCCTGCAACGCTCCACTGCTTGATAAGGGCACCATCCCATGAAGAATAGGGTGGTGCCGATTCGTAAGTGATCCACGAGTAGCTGGAGAGGTGAAGCGATCCAGGACATGCATTGCGCAAACGACTCGCTAAGATTTTCAAATGGGGCTTTTAAGCTTATGGGCATAAACCTAACCCACATCTGCACAAACTATAGCAGCAGATGCGGATACCTGGCGCACAAATAGAAAATTAAAACCCCCGGTGTTTGGTGACGATTGTCACTCAGAACAGAGCTATGAAACATAGAACGGCACGGACTAATTCACCAACATGAAAGATGTCGTCACAGCAGTACGCCACTCTGCCACTCCTGACGCAATCATCTGGCTCGACTGGCTCGATGTGACATCACAGTTGTTGCTCTACACATCAGCCCTGTGCAGATGATAAGGGCACTACATTGATCAGAAATATTAAACTAAAGGATTGGTTTCATGGGATTACGGCAGGGCTACTGATCAGCCCCATCACTCCACCTTCCCCCTTGAGTCTACCATTGGGAAAGTCCCTACTCAATGGAAATGTAAAATTCTAAAACGGCAGCGGTGGTCTCGGAGTTATGCTTGTGGAAGCAAGGATGCTGTGCTGAGTGTCCGCACACCAACACCCATTCAATCACTCACGTGGTCTTTAAACGCAATTTCCGTCTGCCGGAGCTCTTTCTTGAGGTCGCTCACGAGCTGCCTGGTGGACGACAACGCACGCACAGTTAACGGCAGCTACGTGGCGCGGCATTCGTTGGCTGACTCTGGCGTGTGGAGCGAAACGTCGGACATCGCGCCCAACGTGCAGCACGACCACGATGCCCGCACACCGTGGGCCTGCGTTTACGAACGACGTCTCGGGATGTTCAGTGCCCACTGAAACAGACGGTACGTATCTGTATTATAGTTTAATGTATTATAGTTGTTAAGCCAGAAGTGTTAACCAGGGCGGCCGTTTGGATTTGAACTGTGAACCTCCACAACAAGCGATGGCTGCAGTACCGCTAAGCCATGTCACGATGCGTGTGGCAAGCTGCAGATTGTAGAAGGGAATCGCAGGCTTATCTGCAGACGGAGCCAAGGCAGGCGAGAGGGTGACTGACTATAGTCCAGTACTTGGGGCTTAAGGGTCAGTGGCTCACAAAGGAGTGAAATTCTTATATCCGTTGAGCAGAAAGTTGTCTTAACAAATGGGTTGATGAAACCATTACAATACTAATCCTTGAAAATTATCCCTTTGCATGTGTGAGCATTCTCTGTGTGCTCAAGTTGTCTCTCCAGACTCTTATAAAACCGGCCAAACATTTCAATGCAACGCCATCTTGAAAAGAAGTCTCGAGACTCGGTGACGTCTTTCCTGATGTAATAAATTACATCCGTATTGCTCTTCAACTGGATTAATGAAGACAAAGCCCTAAGGTCAGAACCCCTTTAGCCATACTTGTATTGTGCGGCTTCTTCCACCGCCTGCAGTGCTTTCCCTTTGGCCTCTGAACATGCAGAAGCCTTTGTCTGCCCGGACGTCTCCTTTTCAGTCAGTTCCCTGTAAAACGTGGGAAATACAGCGTTGGTTGGGAGTCGCGGCAATATTGCTCACAGCCACAAAATATACATAGCTTTTGTGAGTTTACCAATCTGCCAGCGCACTGCTTCGCGTAGTTTCCACTGCTGCGTCCAATCAACGCCTCTAAGAAAGAGTGAGCGGGCAGGTGAGCGAGTGTGCAGGTGGGTTGAGTGGGTGTGTGGGCGAGCCGGTGAGCAGGTGAGTGTGCAGGCAAGCCAGTGACCAGGCTGGTGAGCAGTTGTTCGGGTGAACAGGTGAATATGCGGGCGAGCGTGTGTGTGGATGGGCGAGATGGTGAGCAGGTGGGTGTGCAGGCAAGCGAGTGGCCAGGCTGGTGAGCAGTTGGCCGGGCGAGCGGGTGATCGAACCTCTGCAGCGAGGCGTCCGTGCCGCGGTGCATGTCGGTAAGCAGCTGCAGACGCACGCGCAGCACCTCCGCCTCCCGCCGGCCCTGCTCCCCGTCCTCGCGTACCGCCGCGCATTCTCCTTCTAAGCGGCTCGCCCGCTCTGCACACGGGCACGGCAGCACCGCTTACAACCACCGCCGCGAGCGGAAGTTGGGCTACACCTACGTACGGTGGTTAGCGACGCCACCATGCAGGCTTTCTCGGCTGTGCCATGTGGCTCTCCAATGTGTTTTCCGATCGAACCTATCATGTTGTTCGTCGCCACGTCCAGCGGGTCCGCTCCACCGAACGGAGGCTTCAACAAATATGGGCTTTACCTTGCAGTGATGGGGACGGATATCATTTGTGGCCCATTTCGATGCAGTAGGCTTCGTACGACCACATTGCTTACGACACCATATCTGGGCCAGGTGCAGAAGCTTCCCCAACCCTGCTATCCAGCCGTGCACGTTCTGCGCGTGTGCGCGCGTGCGTGCTGCAGCGGCGGCACCTCGGAGCTCCTGGGTGGCTCCCTCCTCGCTCAGCAGCTGCTCCCTGAGTCTCCGTGTCTCGCCCTCCACCCGCTCGATCGTGGCCGTCATCTGCACGGGAATGAGAGACGTCGGGCGCTCAGCTCCTGCTGTTGCTGCTCACGAAGCAGTGATTCCTCCTCAATCGCTGTGGCCGGCACGGTGACGTAGTGAGTAGCGCTGCTGCCTCACAGAAAAACCCGCCTGGGTTCGATTCCCGGCTCGGGTGCCTTTCTTTGTGGAGTTGGCATGTGTTGCTCGTGTTCGCGTGGGTTTTCGCTGGACACTTCGGTTTCCTCCCAAAGTCCGAAGACGTGCTGCCTGCGTTAATTGTCCTGACTACATTGCCCCCGCTGCCCTGAGATGTTGTAACATCTTTAACAAAAACTGACTGACTCGCAGCTGGATGTGTGCACCGACTGATCCGGCACCGCGGCGTGGGCATAGTCACCAGCGTGGCGTTGGTGGCGTGGTGCTCGCTCGACCCCCACAGCGGGCACGAGTCTCCCGGCCCATTGGCTCGCAGCCCGCTTGCACCCAGCAACTCCAGCTGCTGCTGACACTCGAACATCATCTGCACAGACCACCACCACCACCACCACCACCTTTAGCTCCTCGAGTCACCACAAGCTGTGTCCCATCTTAGCAGCTTGAGTTTTCATCAGATGCTCAGCACCTTTCAAAGTGTACAGTGTAGAAGAAGGTAAACATGCAGCCCTGCAATAGCGTATTCACCCCACTGCTAGTGGAAGGGCCTCCACTAGAAGGAGCTCAAGAGAGCTCCCTTTAGAAGGTATTTGTCCTACTCTTTTGCAATGGACCGATGTCTTGGAAGAGGTGGGTGTATCGACGCTCTACCCACCACACGCGACCTGCTGATTGACCAAGCTCTGGAATAGACCCAGGCGGACTTCTCGGTTTACAGACGAGTGAGATTTTAAAAAAGATCGCATCGTTATTACAACTGCAGCCCCAGGAAATCCATTGAACTGGTGTCCTCTGACCTCGCGAGTCTGGCTTGCCACCCATTATACCACTGCAGCAGCATCTATAATGAGCACATGTCGTCCTCGTTTTTTTTGTGGCCGTTCTGATCAATCCGTAACTTTTCACAGACCAAGTCATTAAAAGTCTGATTTTTGCTAGTTTACACATTCGGTCCTCTCTCACGTACTCTGTCGACTTTATGATTTGTCCCAGTTTACTGTGCCTCCAAGATGGCAATCCTAACAACATCCCAAAATCGTATCGACGTGGTTGGCACAATTATTAGATAGACACTAGATATATGTTTATTGTTACAGAATAAAGTCCCAAAGCAGCTTGCAAGCTCAAGATGTGGAATTCCTACGACGTAACATTTTCCGAAAATGACCAACTCAACTGCACATAAAATCAAAGAGCAGAAAAACTTACAGCAACTATTTCCCAAACAATAAATAAAATCTAACCATAACCATAGGAGTAGTCGGTAACATGTAAGATTGCACAAATAAACAAACTCATAACACCAAACATTAAACCCCAACTAAAATCCATAAAATAAACAGTAGCACTCAAAATTGCACAGCGCAATAATACACAAAGAAATTAAACAGTGTAACAATGGCACGGGAGAAATCATTTCAGTTGTATAGCCAAACTAAAGGAAGGGGCATATGTGACCCTTCAAGAAGACCATTTATTAATGGCGTAGTTCGTGGAGTTGTTTTATTCTGGTGGGTGTGGAATGAGGAGTGTGCGTGCGCTACGGGGTGTGCGTACGCTACGGGGTGCGCGCGCACACACCTGGTGCTCTGAGCACTTGGCAGCCAGAGCGGCCTCAAGGGCGGCCTGCGTAGCCCTTGCCTCCTTCAGGGCGCGCCGCATGGCGGCCACCTCCTCCCTGCGGCGCCGCAGCTCCTCCGTCTCCAGCTGGAGGAGAGAACACGCGGCACCCAGTGGATGCGCCGGCGGTCGGCACGGCAGCTCGGGGCACGAAAGGGTCTCCCGTAAAGGTGCGCATTGTGGTCATGGTCATCGTCTTCACAGTGGGAATCATAATTCAGATAATTGGATTTCGTGCCATTCTTATAGCAGGAGGTGATAACGGAGGTGCTTTGTTTCACAGAAAGCTATTGTTTGCCAGTGGGGGACAATGCTGCTGTTAGGTTTCACCCACTTAAGTCATTTTCGGACAATTTTTAGTTAATTTGGCATCATTTTGGACCGTGATGCCATCCACAAATGACCGTAGCCAGCTCTTTAATGTTCACTCTAAAGCAGTCCACGTGGTTGGTGGTTGCTACATTGTTAACCAGGGCAGCCACTTTATTAACAGACTGTTGTGGAAAAGTGTCCTTACCGAAATACTTTTAAGTCCGACACAGAACACAATGCTGAGGTTTACACACTATACCAGGTACCCTTTGAGGCTGAATCGACCTAGGGGAGGCCCAGTGCCAGTAAAATATTGGCCATGAGTGGGAAATCGAACTCGGACCACTGGGTTCATACAACGGTGTGTTAAGCGCAGTGCCACCACTCCCCATGCACACGCACTCCCCATGCACATGCACTACCGGTACCAGCTCGGTGCTGCCCACGAGGCTGTCTCTGCTCTGGGTCGAGGCCTGCAGCGTGGCGGCGAGCACATCCACTTTGCCCTGAGCAGCAGCCAAGAGCTGTTCTGCCTGCGTTGGGCACAGCCACGGCCAGCAGACCAACCATCGTGCTCGCATCACAAATCCTCGGTAAAGCCACTCGACTGCACAGCGCTTCCATACAAGTAACTACACCCACCTGTACAGCACTTCCATACACGTAACTACACCAGCCTGTACAGCACATCCATACCAATAACTCTACCCGTGTTCATAGTGCTTCCATACACGTAACTACACCCACCTGTACAGCACTTCCATACACGTAACTACACCAGCCTGTACAGCACTTCCATACCAATAACTCTACCCGTGTTCATAGCGCTTCTATACACGACACAGCGTGGAATCGCTGGCCTCCAAACCCCATCGCATCCCTCGGATGCTGGACGACAACAGTGGCCACAATTGTTTCCGAGCAGTCCGTCAGCGGCAAAGGAAAATAAAAGGATGGTGTTGAGCCCGGAAATGAATCTGGACAGGGGGTCTATAGCCCGGATGAATGGGGAAAGGAAGTTAGGAGAGTGCTCGGATCGATGAGCCCCACGTGTAACAGCTGCTATTGACTATGGAGATACATTGTTGGGATGTTAAGAGCGGGTTTAAACATTGAAAATGCGACACACATCGGATTTGTCCTGCACAGGTAACAATAACTGCACCTCAATGAGCTTAGATGCGAGGTCCTCGTTCTCTTTCCCCTCCTCTTCATCCCGCGTTGGTGACATCTGCCAATGAATAACAAGAGGAGAGTCAGAAGCTCCATTAGGGTTCCGTCTTGAGGCCTCATAAAGCCAGACTAAGGAATTCATATAGTTCAGTGTTCAGCATTGAGGGTTGTAAAACGAGACTAATGATCTCACAGAGTCCAGTGTTAATCAATGAGGCTTATACCAGCTCCCTTAGAGTTCAGTATTGAAGACTCGTGTCTTTAGACTATTGCAGCCAGAAGGCTCAGTGTTCATGGCTCATAGAGCTGGACGTAATGCTTCCAAACTGTTCAACATTCACCACTGAGGCTCATGGTGAGTTCACAGTGTCGGGGAGAGCGTTGTCAGAATAAGCGTAATTCTCCACAGAGTGGCTCCGGAGGTGAGTGGGTTCGCGGGTGAGACGGTGGCACCGCACCTGCTCCCCGCGTCGTCCCTCACGGCGGACGGCGCTCAGCTCCGCAGCTGCCCCGCTGGCGTCGCTCCTCAGCTTGGCGGCGTCGCGCCGTAACTCGGCGTTCGACTCCTGCTTGTAACGAGGCGAGGGAAGCGCGCTGACAACTTACGAGTTTGTCGAACGGTACAGAGGGTGGCTCTTTTTCATTTACTTGTTTGATGTGTCCTTGCAAAGCTGCTCTTTCAAGATAATCGTGCCGAGCGCTCTTCCTCTCTCCTTCACCACTGTTGGGCTCTCATGTTGGCTAAAATGTACTCGACACGGCTGTCTCGAAAGAACAGCTTTGAAAGGTCATCATCATGCACAGAGCCATGAAAACCTACATCAGTAGATTTATTTTAACGTAATTTCGATGGAGGTTTTCACGACTTGATGAATGCCATGTTCTTCAAATTATTTCTTGTGTTTACTGTAGCGAGCGTTTACGTCTCTTCTTCAGAATGTTTCACCTCCTGCGTTGGAGGAATCTTCAGCCTCTGTGCAGATGTTAACCACGGGCTTCGTGACAAAGCCTCCAACACCGGAGGTGAAGCATCGCGAAGGAGAGCAGAAAAAAAACGGTCACCGCAGCTCGTCCGTGAGAACGGCCACCCAGTAGCAATTCTCTCAACTAAATTTCATGAGAGCTATGAGCGCAAATATTCCGGCGAGTTCCTGCGACGTTCCGCAGCTCTCCGTACTTACCCGCAGCTCAGCCACGTGTCCGGACAACATGTCGGCCTGACGAAGCTGCTCCTCAATGTCCTCTTGCTTTTCCATCAACTATTCAACAAAAATGAGATAACGTAATGATGTAGGTTTTCCCGGCTTGATGCGTGATGATTGCTTCGAAAAGCTGTTCTCTCGGGACAGCCGCGTCGATCGCTCCCTCTCCCTCTCGGTTCTACTGCAACATCGTCCCAAAATTCTAGAGAGACAGGGAGCAACTTTTTGAAGCAATCGAAATGAGATAATGGTTGGGGCACAGTGCATTTTTTTTTAAGTTAACGTCAGCGTTGTGACGTGCAATGAGCATTAACGATGCTATACACAGCTAGATACTAAGTTTAACAGAGTAGAAATAAAACAAATACCATTTACAAGTACGCTGCCGACACCCACATCACCAGAACACACGTGCAGTACTACAGACCTAAAAACACAAGCTTGAGCTAAACCTTTCATTAAGCTGATGATGCCTCCAACGTGAGAGGTGAATTGTCATGCAGGAGAGAAGAGGAACCTTGCGCTGCATTTTTATTTCAATTGCGTCAAAATCCAGGGCTCTTTCTTGACATACGGTTTACGCTCCGCTGACGGAAAGACGTTTAAATAGGTTGTTTCTTGATCTCGTAATGCGATCAATGGTACCGGGATATCCTCGCAGACTCAGCTTTCCAACTCTCAGGTTTTCACCCCTGGCAGTCTGGGAATTGGCATTTGTTTTTTGGGTGGCCGAGATCTGGTACCGGTGCTAAGTTGAAATTCCTTACGACATCTGCACAACTGATGACAGGCATAGGCTGGTCGGGAAACGCGTTAGCGTTCTGGTCGACAATGGAAACGATAGCGACCCTCACGTAGGCACCCACCTTGTGAGTGCAATCGCTGATCTCCAGGGCCAGTGCTGATTTGTCTTGAAGTAGAGCAGCAACATGGGACACGAGCTTTGCTTCCCTCGCTCCCACACGAACAGGACAAACACAAATTAATTGTGTATAAACACAGAGGTTCTTAACAGAACTGATCCTTGCTCATTAATATCTGGAAGTCTAAGAAAACACTGAATGTTGACACCAGTCAGGAATTTTACTTGGCCAAGCTCTGAATATCTCTATATTAAGATATTTCATCCAAATAAAGATTTGTATTCAAGTGGGAGGAAACTGGAGCAGCTGGAGAAAAAATAAATATATGAGGGGGCAACACTCTATCCCATACAGAAGGGAGAGATGACATTATTTCACGTTTTGCCGTCCTGCCTCCTCCTGGCAGATCATGGTACGGCTCCTCGACACCCACACGAAGGGATTTTCACGTCATCCATGTGGTGATCCACCAACCCTCGTGACCTCTACAGTGTTGGATTAGAGGCCACGTGCACAGCGACCACCACATTTAACAGCTCTTAATATTTAATACACAATTGTTTGAAAGTTATTTAGCCAGAGGTTTATAATATTTGTTTAGCTGTAGTTAGGTCACCATCACAAAGGCAACTTTTGTGAATAGGCTCTAAAGTGGTTACAAAAAATCTACATTGTGAATTTAAATGTTTGTACTGTATGTACACTCATTCATATATACAAAGTGGATCTGTTATACTGCTGACATTTAAAATATTATACTCACATAGATATCTTCTATTCTTTACCTGTAGAATCAAATGCATTGCAAATGTCAATTGTGCCCCAAACACAGTACCTCCTAGCTTTGACATTCCTCCGAGAAGACACTGATGAAACCATCGGCCGCATCAGAACATAAACTCACATCTCCTTCATGAATGGAAACATCAACGACAAACCGGCACAGCACAACTGGGGCCATGCAACCCAAACTATGGACATGTATGAGGGCGCAACACTCTATTCCTATACAGAAGAGGTCCATATTATTTCGCACCTTGCTATACCGTCTTCTCCTGGCTAATCATGGTGCAGTTCTATATTGTAATCGGAGATCCTTTAATGGAGGAATAGCAAAACCACGTTGACTCTCTCCTGAAGCCCCCTCCCATGGCTAGCAGACTTCGACGTTTGCTTTTGGCTCCCAAACATATTGCTGCCATATGCAGTAAGAGACTAGCACCGGCAGACATGCTCAGTCACACTCAGGCACTCTCAACAAATTGTTGCCACAGTATTAACATTCCGTTGGTTGGTCTACGTGAAATAAAATAATTTTTGCTCAAACAAGCATGTGCAGGTTGTAGAAGATCGTAGACAATAGATGACAGATGATGAAGCAGTCTGTTGTTGTGCTGTACCCATACTGCTCTCTGCTAACAACGTGGCCCAGAGTGTTCATCACCCAAGGGCCACAAAGCGCTACACAGAGCCGCTGACGTGTGTGTTATGCACTATCCAGGCTTTAATCCTGCCTTTCTCAGCTTCTGAGATTTGAGAGTGGTTTGGTCATAAGCCTATGGAGTGTGTCACCTCCCCAAACCAGAGACACTCGTCAATCCACCACCGGGAGCTAAACTCCTCAGGTCTCTGAGTCTCTTTTCAAGAGTAATTGACTGAGCATTGTGTGTGTTACAAGTAGAGCTAATCATTATTATTCTAATCGATAGCATAGTTGATTACTGAATATTACGATTAAAGCCAAGCTCTTCGCCAGGCCACTCAGCTGCCGTGACTATGCCATCCACGTACCGCAGAGCAGATGCGACAGGCAAAGCCCAGCAGCAGGCTGCTGGCTCCCAGAGCTCCGAGGGCTGCCATGGCCAGCGAAGTGAACTGCCCGGCGTTCTTCACTCCTCCCGGGCACACCCAGTCTGGCACCATCTCCACACGCAGCAACAAAAATAACCGCCGTGGGCCACCAAGTCGCGGTAATGTCACCGCGGTGCTTGCGCCAGGTCACGTGCACTCTGAGGCCACGTGAAGTGTCGAAAGCTCGCCGACAGGAGATCACGAGACACTCAGGGTGCCATGGGTGAACTGCCCAGGATGACTTGTAGATACACCACCTGTGTCCCTATGCCAATTCGCTAAGTTAGAGCCACACGGCTCTCCACTCATTGCTGTGAGAATCACTCTTCTGTCCTTTTCTTGTTGCTGAAGGGCAACTGCGTCCAACTGCCCAATAGCGTTCTTCAAGAACCTCCTTAACAGGAGGTTTGTGAAGGACGCTACACACACACACATTCAACCTCCTCCTTCAGTGGCGAGTCGCCACTGTGCGTGCGTGTGCCGACATAATGAGGTTCCTTTACCAGCGTGACTAATGGTGACAGCGATGGCCATACGGAGGTGGTGGCCCTCAGTATCAGATGATCGAGTCTGGATACAAGCCATGGGACCGGCACCGTTCCCACACCGACGTCCCTCCTCGGTTCGTTCAAGGACTCAGAAAGGCCTGATGGAGGTAGTGACGCACCGACACGCATGTACATGACCACAAGATCGTATAGAAACTCAGCCCTTTCTCGATCCACTGCTGGTAAAGCTCTTCCCAACCTGTGTCAATTGTCGGGTTTATTTGACCATACTTCACCGTGCTGGACAGTGCAGGTTAGCGATTCCTCAAAAGTCCGAATGTATTCCTGCCTTAATGTGTGTGGAACAGTACTCATTTCCATTGTGTCCAGGCGATGCAACTGCATTAGAACCCATAAGTCACAGGGGCCCAAGTTGGGGCTATGCCACCTGTTAAGCCACGGAAGGAAATTCCAGTGTTTTGGAAGAGGCCAATCTTTCCATAGGATGACCACTGTTGACTTTCCATAAAGTTAAAACATCAATAAATATGTGACCATGTTAATAACCTCAACGGAATGATCTAACAAACAGTGCCACAGCCAATCAGTAGTCCCCGCGAGCTGCTCGTTGAACATAAACGCCCACGTGTGCTCGGGCTATCATTGTTTTATCATGAGTCTGTATCCGTGTCTCGTCCACGACCAGGTGTGCAATTTGCACGCTTTATGAATAGTATTATTAAAAATCCGACTTTGCACAACTCAGTTCAATTGTGAATATAATCGGCGGTCGTTACTGCGGGAGTCACTGTCCACAGAGTCATTGTGGTCATGGCTTAACGAGTCACGTGCTGCCCTATGCATTTTCCCTGTGCCCGCCAGCGTACCAAAGGTTTATCGAATGCCTGTGATGCATCTCTGTGTAATCCACAACCACATGCCTGAACCTATTCAGCCACAGCCGAGCGACAAGGGTAAGCCTGTTGGTCCAGAGGAGAAATCTGTCACCATCAAGCGCTCTATAAATGCAATTCAATTATTATTATTATTATCGTAACAATCCCATCGCACACTCACCTTTCAAATAAGACCGGTGCACCCTTCCGACCCTCCCCATTGATTCTAAAGTCACTGAGTCATCCAACCGCACTTCCTGCTCGCTCGCTAAATATGAAGCCACAATTGGCTCATCGCTGCCGTGCTTCACGTGTGAATGTTCCTTTACAATCTCTGGTTCTTCCGGCACTAGCTGGGACTCTCCTGATGTCACACAGCCATCAGCAGGATGATCATCATGCTGGTGAGATGCGCCGTGAAGAACTTCGGCTTCCTTTGTCGCCAGTGTTTGTAACTCATCTCCTGCGGCTTGTGAACTGCGTGTGTCTGTCAAAGCTGCGTTTTCAGCCACGCTGATTTCCGGCACCAAATGCTCCTCCATATGTCCTTCGTCCACCATTTCCACATCTTGTATCGGTGCGGCATCCTCAGATACTGAGCCATCTGCTTTGTTTTGCAGTACCACAGCGACCACATCACTTCTCGCAGTATCGTTCTCCCCCACAATGCCACCTCTGGAAGCATAGTCCACTTCAACAGTATCCAAACCCGGATGCTGATGCGCCAAATTATCACCATCGCTCTGGCCCAAAATGTCTACCTTACCTGCATCTGCGCCTGCATTATCCATTACTTCATCGTTGCCGGTAGTGTCTTGTAATCCGATCGCTGTGCTGGTGTCTGCATTGTCGCCCTGGTGTAATGTGACATGCTCACTAATCTGTACTCCTTTGCTAGCCATCATTTCAGGATCGATTAATCCATGCTCCGAGCTGGCGTCGTTCTCACATGAGGTACCACTCATTTCGGGCTCAGGCGCAAACCGTGCACCGTCTATGCTGTCTTCATTTTCAGCGTCAGCTTCAGCAACAAGTCCCAACTCCTGCAGCTCATCTGAGAAGTAAGTTTGGTGTGCTTCATTCAAACTGGTCGAGCCATCTTCGAGTTCGTTCACTCCTTCTGGATCCATTTCACCAGGTGATACCATGCCTTTGTTTTTAACCTCCTCTTCAGCCATGTTATCATTCTCCAAATTGACTTCTTCACCAATATCATCTGAGAAGTAAGTTTGGTGTCCTTCATTCAAACTAGTGGAGCCATCTTCGAGTTCGTTCACTCTTTCTGGATCCATTTCACCAGGTGAAACCATGCCTTTGTTTTTAACCTCCTCTTCAGCCATGTTATCATTCTCCAAATTGACTTCTTCACTAATATCATCTGAGAAGTAAGTTTGGTGTCCTTCATTCAAACTAGTGGAGCCATCTTCGAGTTCGTTCACTCCTTCTGGATCCATTTCACCAGGTGATACCATGCCTTTGTTTTTAACCTTTTCTTCAGCCATGTTATCATTCTCCAAATTGACTTCTTCACCAATATCATCTGAGAAGTAAGTTTGGTGTCTTTCATTCAAACTAGTGGAGCCATCTTCTAGTTCGTTCACTCCTTCTGGATCCATTTCACCAGGTGATACCATGCCTTTGTTTTTAACCTCCTCTTCAGCCATGTTATCATTCTCCAAATTGACTTCTTCACCAATATCATCTTCATATTCGTACAGTGGGCTCTCTTCAGTCACAAGCGGATATTGTGGTGTTTCAATCTGCAGTGGTTCCTTAATATCGTAACTCTCTAGAAGGTGGTCCTCTTGATTCAAAACGAAGTCTTCATGCAGGTTAGCTCCTTGTTGGTCGACCTGGTCTGGTGGAGTCGCTTCAATCTCATTCATATGCACAGTCATATCACCAGAATAATTATCACTGCCTTCTGCTTGATTACTTTCGATGTCTGTTTCACGAAGTTCTACATCTGACTCTTCAAGTGGACCAGATGAAATGCGTTCATTCTCATGTAATTTTTGCAAAAGTTCATCAGTGGGTGATGTTCCGCTTTCATCAGTGCCATCACTTTCCACATTAGCTGTGTCATGCTTTGAAGTCAGATCTTCGTAATGGTTACGTTCCACAATATCCAGTAACACATTTTCCGGCTTAAGCACTTGTTGCTGAGATTCATCGACAAATGAACTTTCACCTTCATCCAAACCGTGATGATGCAAGAAAGTTGGTTCTTCGTGTATGTTGCCTTCCAATGTATGCGATGAGTCGTATTCAGGCTCGTTGTGGTCAAGCACAGCTTTTTCTACACATGCCGCTTCATCTACACCATCACTTTCTAAAGCAGCTTCAGTTTTTTGGAAGGATGAACTTTCATATGCTTCTGCGTGTGTGTCTTCAGGTATTTCAAACACGGATTCAACGTCCTCTTCTCCATTGAATGGCATCTTCTCCACATTGGTGTCGGTGTCTTCTGCAGGCGATGTTGTATGTTGTTGTCCCTCAACTTGGTCCGGATAACTCTCTTCAGGTTCAAGTTGTTTTGTTAGAGGTTCTGTGCCACCCTGATCAATGCTGTCATCGACATAGTCACCTTGGTGTTGAATTGCTTGGTTTGCATTTAGCTCAGGATAGCTTTCTTCAACGCTGTTTGTACTTGGTGAAAATTCTTCCAAAGACGGTTGTTGACTTTCTTTAGGGTCACTGCCATCTTCTATGTCCCCTATTACAGATTCAGATGACAACTTGTCATCAACTAGATCGGATGACCTGTCTCCATCCTTTGGGCTTGGTGGGCGTTCAGTTCCAAGTTCATTGTCATTTTTCTCAATGGTAATGTCAGTCAGAGAAGCATCCTCACGGTCAGATATTGCACCTTCAACTGGTTCATCAGCGCTCATTACACGATCGCTGTCAGTACTGAGGAATGCATCATCTGAGACAGCATAATCACCACCAAGTTGTTCTCGTGAGTCATCACTGCCCTCACTTTGAACGTTCAAACTGTCAGAGTCAAGTTTATTGTGATGTAGGGTCGTGTCTTGTTTGTCATTATTGATATCTGGCTGCTCGAATACAATTCCTTCCTCTTCCATGTCACAATCTTTTGACTCCGTTATGGTAGCATCCAAAGAAGTCAGATCGCTAATCAAGTCACCATTTTTACTTTTAGCGACATCCGAGGGTTCTTCCGTTTCAATTTGCACATGACTTTCCACCTGCAAACAGTTTTCTTCATGACCAATGCCCTCTTGAATCTGTAGGTTGCTGATAGGCGTAGATTCTGGTAAAAGAATTGTGCTTTCAGTATGATCATCTTCAGTTGCCATACCTCCTTCACCTGCTGTTAACTCAGATGGTTGCCCATGACCATTTGTTTCAAACAGTGCACCGGGTACCACCATGTCCTTTGCATGTGAACTTCTATCACCCTGGGCTGTTTTTCTCTTAAACAATTGAGTCACTTTCTCAGCTTCATCCCAAAAGCTGCCCAACCATCCAAATCGAGGAGACTGGTTTTCTACTTTATCCGGAGGTTTTTCTCCCTCTCCATTGCTTGAATCCACCGTGTCTTGTAGCTGCCGAGACAAGCTGTCACCTCCATTGCTATCGTCCAACGTTTTTTTCACCGGATTGTCATAGCCATTGACTTCTACTTCTAAAGTATGATTATCATCTTGAAATACAGCACCGTCTTGGTCTGAGACGAAATCTGGATTAGGCACTTTGAGTGAATCCCTAGCTGCTGGCCAAATCTCACTGGCTGTAGATGCAGCTTCTTCAGATATTGCCTTTTTAGAACTCATCTCTACAATGGAGAGCTGTTCTAGAGGGTTTTCGACATTGCTCAACAACTGCTTAGTGCCATCAGTCTGGCCAGTGGCTTTATTGTTGGAGTACATTCCAAACACTGAGAGTGCCCATTTGGCATTATCGTAAAAGTTACCATCAGTGGAATCCACCTTACCTCCACGGTCACCAGCAGAAGAGGTGTCGGGAGGTACGCTGATGTCCCCGTTGCTCTCCTCTGTTAAAGCAAGCATGTTTACTTCCGCCGATGGCTCTGCACTTGGCAATTGTGGGTCTTTTGTTAGCACTTCAACATTCACATCATTGCTCAGGTCTGCTGGAGTGTCAGCTGGAGTTTTGGCTGCGGCTGAAGCATCAGCTGAAGCTGGAGATTCATCCTTATGCTGAAGCGGCGGGGAACGATCCTGCAGGTTTACCTCTTCGCTCCTTTCACTCGTAGTGATCCCACCAGTACCAGCAGGCTTGTCATTCAGCACCGGCTTAGATCCAAAGAAGTTGAATCTGCTCACAAGACTTTGCACGTTATTAAGGAACCCTTCAGGCGCAGGCGGCACGTTGGTGATTTCATCTCCAGGTGTAGAAAACTCACGCTGTGCCGGTAAAACACGCAAACACACATGCACGCACGCAATGAACTTACCAATTCATGAATCTGCTTTGTGCACAAACCCACCCACCCTCTATCTACCTACCTACCCGCTTCGTCATCCTGGCAGAGTAGAGTAGGTAACACATGTCGAGTAACCACGTCACAACAGCAAGTATACTGGACGATGTGTGCTGGGTGCAATTCATTTCCCAGCACATCGACTCAAACAGACCTGATTGTAATTAAGACCTGGCTATACGTCACTATTACTTGGGAAGACATCTTGGATATTCAATTTTTTTATAAATTACTATATACCTTGGGCCTTTAACTGCAGCAACAACACAAGTCACAGACAGCGTAGGACAAGATCTAACTTATGTCCTATTCTCTAAAGCTAACATTTTACAACGTACACCGTGTGTGTTTACAAGCTCGATCATTGCCATTGCGATTTTCACCTCCTGTTCCACTGTGACACCGTCTGACTTGGATGAGACGCCACCACCGTCCCCACCATGTGACTGCACAACATCACTCATCAGCTCTTCGTTTCCATCTGGGGCACCTTGCTCGGTGCCTGCATGGCTCAGCAGATCAGCATCTCCTGGCCCTGCAACGTCACCTACAGCCGGGCCTGTTTCTAACGGAGGTGCTGCTTTGTCTCCACCGAACCATCCTAAAAATCCTCCCGTGTTCGACAGAAGCCCTTGCATGGTTGCGGCGACACCGGAGGATTTTATTTCTGGAGACTTTACCAACTCGGGTATTTCAGCCGAGTCATCATCCTCTATAGAATCTATGACGTCCTCTTCCGAGGAGGTGTATTCAACGGATGCCTGATCCTGAACTTCAGGGTTGTCCACAGTCAATTCAGCCGAGTTGTCCTCAATGCTCACGCTGCTCTCGTCTTCTTCCCCATCATATTCTCCATCAAGACACCGAAAGTCTCTCCTCTGAACAAAGACACATTGCAAAAAAACATTACTGGATACCTTGGCATCATTTTGAAAAACTATTTGGTAGTCAATTTCTTCCAATGTAATCAGGGCTTAATTTAATATGGGTCTGTCTGGGTTTGTACCTGAAAATATATCTTCACACTCAGCACACCATATCCAGTATATCTTTAATTATATACACGTAGCTACTAGACGTGCCTGTTGTAGCCGACTGGTAACCCCACACATAATCCATGAGGATTTAAGCCCTGAGTGAAATTAAGTCTGAAGTGGTATTATCTCCTGCAGCTGATCTGCAGTGAGAGAAAAACATGTTTTTTTTCCATTAAACCGTTCTTGATTCTGTTAAAAGTCAAATGATTCCAACTCTGAAACAAACTTTGTGTGAAGGGCTTACCAATGACGGCAGTTTGAGCTCTTTCACTTTCATGAATGGTGGGACTTCCTTTACGGCATCCTTTGGAAAAAATCCGATTTTCCCTTGAAGCTGCAACACAAAAATTCAAAACAGTCATTGTTTGAAATTTTAAAAACGACATGGCATGAACATATGGGCAACGTCTCTGCAAGCAAGGGGGTGTGACATAGTCCACGTCTGTAGTTTATAAGGAAATTAAGCATAGGTGAGTGAGAAATGCATTTTTACTAGCCTTCACGATTTCCCACAATAGGTTTTACATGAGATGTACGCAAGCTGCGGCACAGACGTGACCCAAAACTACATGTTGTACCCTACATATTGAGGTCTGCACCAAGCCATAAAAAGTGTGCTCGACGCTGTTAACCGAGGAGATGGGAGGAATGAATTCAGCTTCTGCGCAGGTCTTTGGTGTTTTTGTTTACATCGCAGAACTGTGAGAGTAGGTGACGGCTTGGGGTGGCCTTCATCCAGCTGTGAGAAGATCAGAGCAAATGATGATGAAGTCCACATCACGATCAACGAAGGATTAGTTGTGTGGTGAAAATAGGTACGAGTTGTCTGGTGAGGGTCAGTGAGGTGAGATGACAGAGAATTGTTCTCAAGAGCTCCTGTATCTCGACATGGCTACCACAAAAGAGCAGCTCTTGAGAGTTATCATACTTGTGAAAACCTACAGAAACAAGTGATAATGATTTTTACTATTTTGTCATCCGAGGTCAAAGGGAGACCAAGATTCCCCAGCCCTGCTTCACACTCACGCTGCCAGCCCAAAGGGAGTCCGACTCGCCGGTGAGTTTCATGAACACCAGAAACCTCTCCCCGGCCTTGAAGGAGAGGTAGCGACAATCCGGAGCCTCGTAGTCCCTGAGCGCCTTCACGTGGCTCATGATAGCTTCACACATGAGCAAATACACACACATCAGCATCACCATTTAATTGGATAGCCGTTACTGTAGTCCATTGACATGCGTAGGCTCTCTTAGATGTTGTTAGCCGATACCGCGCGCTGCTTGGCATTTCGTTCAACGCTTTACTCCACGCGTTCCTTACGAACTGAATGCAGCTCGTGGAACGAAACATCAGACTTCGTGCTGAATGACACCTGGTACGACCAGGAAACACACCCCGAGAACTCGACACAACAACCGCGAACACACACTAACGGTGTACGAGTTGGCCACTTTGTGTTTGCATTATCTCCATTGGTCACTCCTAACACGTGGGTGTATGAATAAGCAGACTTTAGCAGAAAACCTCAGGCATCCGGATTATATGATGGATAATCTGGTGTTATAAGGATTAGTGAGGCCAAAGGCAAGGTGGCGTAGTGAGCAGCACTGCTGCTTCACAGCAAAGAAAACCAGGTTCGATTCTTGGCTCGGAGAACTTTTTCTGTGGGGTTCGCATGTTTTTCCCGTGCCCGCGTGGGTTTTCGCCATAGAGTTCGGTTTCCTCCCACGTGCTGCCGAGTTAATTGTCCAGACAAAATTGCCACCGGTGCCCTGAGATGTTGTAACTCGTTTACCCCCTCCCTGCTGGACAACTGGAAAAGAGTTAAATTGCTCAACGATTCCTTCCAGCTTGACTAAAAACCGACTGAGATCACCATGCATGAGAGCACAGTTGTGGTGCCACGGCCTGCTTGGAACCATCAGCCTGATCTCCAACCCCTGGACCCACACCGCAACCCGACACGGTTTATTATCCGAGAGCATCTTTAGATATTCTCGGATAAGAACGAGGTCGTCACTACGTATCCGAGGTACACAGTGGTTACCTCGTGGCGGTGTTCGACCGAGAGGGTTAAGGGCCGTGGGCAGGAGTGACAAGGGGTGGACGGAGAGACGAAGGCGGCACGGAGTGAAGCTCGCGCGAGAAGGGAGGCTCATTGTGATTCCGCGATGGAGGATAACGAAGGGAGCAATCGTACGCCACGGGGAAGGGAACATCCCAGACCATTCTTGAAGTGAGGCGGCAGAGGGCTTCAAGAGGAAGGGTCAATAGCACGGGGAGTCCCCGAGATGAGACGGAGTGTAATAGAACCTGCGACTCCTTCCACTTATCACCCACGGGCTCCAAGGACGAACGGTAAATAAAGTCTACGCTTACAAGTGCCTCTTTGCGTGTGTCTTGGTACTTATGTGGCTATGGGGGTACGCGGGGGGAAGGGGGAACTGTGGTGCAACGGTGAACACAATGGGTTGTGCGGGTATGAGGAGCGGCGGTGCAACGGTTAGCGCATTGTGCGCGTGTGAGCACCGTTGTGATGCTCACAGTATTCCTCTAACGTGGGAGGCAAACTGTCGCGAAGGCGCGAGAAGGAGCCACTCAACGCGGCTATTCCGAAAGAACAGCTGCAGAGAGCAATTCCCATTACGCGACGATCGTCGCACTCTCACTTGACGAATGACCCCGGGTAACTCTTGCGAATGAGTGACTGACTCAAGCGAGTCTCTAGATTAATCACCTGTTTAAACAAAAACAAATTAAACCGACGCCCCGCACGCAGTGCGCTTCGGGAAAGATGTCCCCTGTCCCAACCAACTCACCGTTGCATTCTTCATCCGCGCATAGCTTGAAATCAGAAAACTTATGAGCGCCGGAGAAATTCCATCTCACGGAGAGAAGAAGACAAAGAACCGAGAAGATCCCGCTGACAGGTGAGCCCATGGCGAACACGAGTAAACGGGACAAAAAAACACATCGAGGCTTTCTTGGGCTTCAAAAGCGACCTTTGGTCGCTGGGGACCCACGTAAGCGCTGTTTATTGCCAGATGACAATCACGGAGCGATAAATCCACAGGAGGAACCAACTGCAAAGACTGGGTGGAATTTAGGTCGCAGTGGCTTAATTTTGCTGCCAGTTTGGTATCCGTGCCAGTTCGTTTCCTGCGCATGATGTCCGGGGTTAGTTCACCCCGACGGTACTTCGTGTAGACGTGTAGGTTGGCTGTTCGAACTACACCGAGAGAGCGCAATTTACACTCGTTATCTACAGTACTGTACAGTCTGTGGTCATTGCTTTAGGTTGCATGGCCACAACGGTACTGTAATGCCGTTCTGCGGCTTGTTTGCGACGTTCAATTAAGGCAGTTGGAGAAGGCCGTCTCAGAGCAAGAACACCTCCCTGGTCCGATTCTCGGCCAGGGGGTCCCTCTGTCTGTGCCGAGTTTGTAAGTTCTCGGGTCCACGTGGGTTTTCGCCACAGCTACTCCGGTTTCCTCCCACCGTCCAGTCAATGCTACCGAGATTAATTGTCCCTACTACATTGCACCATGTGATGACGTAGCGTCCTATCCTGTGTCTTCCGGGATAGGCTGCGGCCCCTCGTGCAAGATTAAAGCGAGGGTGCTGATGATGATAAGCACATCAATCTGACGCCGTTGATGGTTACGGAGCTTAGCCACTCCACTGCTGGATGATCTACCCATGTCGTGTCACTCATGGAATGGCGTTGGATGTTTTCAGGCAAAAGCAAAGTCTCGTGGCAAAGAGAAGCATTTGCTTGGTTGCTATGAACTTGATATTTAACTACAAATCTACTCTTTCATAGCTAAACGGTAGCTTACTGGAAATCGTTGCATTGTTAATTGTAAACTGCCTCGTTTCGTCTTTACGTATGGGTGACGTTAGCGAACAAGTCAAGTGTTGCTTATCGCTTATTTAACAATACTGTGCCTCTTTTAAACCCAAACAACGACTCCAATCAATGCTGAGAGCGGGGTGCACTGCCCTGTCACGGTAACACACGTTACCGGTACACATTACACATGAACGCGTGCGAAATCATCATTGACGATCTCAAAATGACAAAACCAACAGTGTCAAGGTGGATTACATGGCTTGTCATCAGCAGTGCTTTGTCCACTGCTGGATGAAGGCCTCCCCGCAAGCAGAGCGGCATAGCGAGCCACTAATGTACTGTACTCTTGGGGCAGCGGACGTGATGACGCACACACGCCGAACCCGTCGCATCGTGTGGAGCGCTACGCGCCGTACGCGGTGACGTCATCCCGTTTGAACTTCAGCCGCGTGAACGCATCGACAACGCTGATATTTAAATTACCGGAAGCGCCGTGCGTAATAACGTCACCCACCCCCCCTTCAGCCGACGCCCCCTACTGCGTGCGTGATGACGCCACAACATCTCATTAAATGCCCCCCCCATTCAACGCCGCGCACGGACGCGCCCTTGCGGAGTGACGTCAGCGCCTAGAGACAATGCTGCTCACCGCGCGCGATGACGCGCGGCGCCCCGCCCCTCCCCGGCGTGGTGACGTCACCACGCTGCGTGGGAGAAACGCGTTGGTTGAAGGCGCCATGTTGGAAAGGCGACGGGTAGTCCCGGTGCCGAGCATGGCGGTTTTTTAAGATTTATTTTAACAACAAAGCTCCCTGGACTGTCTGGGGAGGCTCTGCAAGTCGACAATAACGTCGTAAGTGTTTTATTTTGGGGACGGTGGCTCCGAGCCGCGTGAGTCGCATCTGGACGGGACAATAGTTTGCCTAGGCCGTAACGAAGTCACGGGCTTCCTCACAAGCCGCGTGTTCGCTCAAACAGCGCTCCTTTGTGAGACGAGACGCGTGTGCCGTGAGTGATGTCGCGCTCTCATGCCTACCCATTTGTAACGACTAGATTTGTTGAGTCGTCAACGAGGCCGGTGAGTCGCGACCGCTTTCTGGCAGTTCCCGCGCCCGGGCCGCTAGTCTAGTGCTACTCGCTTGTGTAGGCCACGCATGGTGAGTGTGTTTAGTTTTCGCGTTTAATTGATATTCCTTGGTCGAACCCGCTTGGCCACTGAGTGGTCGGTTATGGGGGATATATATTGTGCGGTGGTTGTGAAGAGACATACGTCTGAGTTAGGTCTCCAAGCCCCTGTGTCGTGTAAGGGTCGTTCGCTTGTATTGTTGTTGCTCCTCGAGAAAGGTAAGCGGGGTTTTTTTTAATGCGACGCTTATAACCATCACCTTAGGTTACGCTGTTTTATTATCTTCCTTTCCAGTTATTGCTTATAGGAATATTGTAGTGTTAAATGCCGAATACGCTCTCTATAATCTTGTTGCATGGTTACATAAACAATAGACGTAGCGATTTACTTAAGCAGATCTTATACGAGTGGTTTATACAAACTAGTGGCGACGGTTTGGGGAGGCCTTTACTAAGCAGTGGATTGACCATGGATGATACAAACTCATATTGAGGGACATCGCGTTTGCATCGTTGTACACTCCGTTTTTGACTGGTGAAAGGCTAGCAAACGGAATGTGTTTGTGGTGTGCCTTGTGTGTTGGTCTGTGAGCTACGTGTTGATGTAAAACGCAGACTTGCAACGTCAGTTGTGCTTGTCGTTTAACTGTAAGGTTAAGTTATTAGTTTACAATATTAATTGATTGCTTCGATAAGCTGCGCTCTCGGGACAACTGCGGCGTTCGCTTCCTCTCCACCTCGCGACGTTTTCGCCTCACACGTTAGAGGCATCCTCAGGCGCCTGAGGATGCCTCTAACGTGAACGACGCGGCTGTCCCGAGAGAGCAGCTTTTCGAAGCAATCATCATGTATCGAGCCGTGAAAACCTACATCATTACAATAATAGTTTGCGTTCTTTACATGAAAACGTAACTGTTGTATACTAGCCGAAGTTCCCCACAAAATAATTCCTTATAGACCTGTGCCTGGTTGTATAGAACTTGAGTCGGACACTACTAGTTTTTATAGATATGGGGCAGGAAAAACAATTCTATGACTTTTTGTATCCTGACTCCTCAACTCAAACCATATTTCAGAACCCTTAGTTCCTCACCCAATCTCTTAATCACCAACCCAAACCGTAAATAAACGCATTTAACTGTGAACCCACGGGGAAAGTAAAGTAGTGTTTATCAATATTTATTAAGGAAATTTTAAAGAGTAAACATTTTAAAAGGACCGCCTACGAATACATCCAACCCAAGAAGGTTTTATGACAGGTATATCCTACGTATAAATAATTCTGTGTGGCTAGTAGTCCCTCTCTTTTTAAGTGTTTTGATGTAACGAACAGATAAAGCGGGAAAATATAAATGAGAGTTATTACAATATAGTACAATACACAAGTACTGTATTAGTAATTGGTGCAAATTGACAATGCCAAAATATAAATTAAAATGTCATTTGGTATCAATTTTATCATGAACTAAACGCGTGATTCAATACTATGTTTGGTTCGCATGGGTACAGTTATTCATTTTATCCCAGTGCATGTGTGCGAAGCAGTGACTGGTTTGCGCACTCTGCCACAGAGTGGGGTATCTCAACCGGTATTAGCCCCTCACCCAACACCCAGCCGCACGTGTCAGCGGGGTTAATTATGGTGAAACAGTCTGACCAACACACCTTCATCCGGTAGTAGAAATGATAGCCACTAGAAATCTGAAGCCTTTGTTGTAGATTTTAAGCCTTTCAGATTTAAAGTGTGTTTCGTAATTAGCTGTGTGTGGGACATCCTGATGCACAGTCTATTGTCATGTCCTATTTTTGCACCAGTAAACAATTTTAATTCATCCAGGCATCTAAAGGCTGTGTTGCAGTGTGAAATATTAAGTATTTGAAGATATTTGAGCCTGCCTTTGTGACCTCTTGGGCACCCTGTGGATCTGATCATTTTGTGATGGTTATCAATAGAAATCATATTAGAGAAGTACGTTCATTCATTGGTGTAATACGCTTTATTATTCTCATGTTACGTCAAACTCTATCACCGATTTCATTTAGTTTAAATGGCGTGGAATGTCTATAAATATCTATTTTGTTTTGCCTGCTGAAACCTGTGAGGTAGTGGTGCATTAGCAATATCGATGGTGATGACATGAAATATAAAAGGTGTCTATTTTGGTGTTTTAAGATCTTAACACCTGTATAATTGCCACAAATGGTAAAAAACCTTTTCTGCTCTTTACATACAGATGTTAAAGAGTGAACCTCTGCCTCGTTCCTTGTTGTTCGCTGTTGCAGCCTCCTCATGATGCAGGGATCTCAGTCTTCCCAGTCAGGGAGACAGCATGGCATCACGTCGCCCATCAGCCTAGCAGAGCCTCGCGAAGCCGACCATGTCCTCACACGGCAACTCATGAATACCCTTCTGCCGTTTGGGGTCTTTGAAGAGGAGGAGGAACTCAACCACCGGTAGATGAGCACTTTGCAGTCTTGGTTGCATCTTTATTGTATGACCACCTGATTTGTTTTGTTGATGGTATCCACAATGGCTAGCTTTCCAAACTCTATTTGAGATGCTTGCTGAGACAGTTCTGATCTACATGTGAATGTTAAACCGTAATTCACATGTACATAATGCCATTGTGCAAATGCAGAGCATCAGACTAGAGATTCAGTAACCGTGCCTTGGAGGACAAATGTGAAGGCTATTATTTAATTTGTTATTTCTCCTTTCCTTTATAATGATAATTTTAGTACACATAAAAGGTTTTGCCTCTTCTGTTGCCTTTTCTTTAGATATTTAAACACACATTATTATAATTGCGCCGTATTCTGAGCCACGGGCAAAGGCAAAAGGAATCTGCATAACCCACAGTTATTTTATTTACCCTGAGTTGTATTCAGCTTATTTAATATGTGTACAACTGGGTGAGAAGTCAGCGTTTAAAATAAATAAAAATAAAATTGTTAGGTTTGACCTCAACGTGCATGAGCCATGGTATCTCTCAGTGAAGCCCCTGTGAAGTACAAACCTATGTTTTTGGATGGTACTTGCGCTTAAATTGCTTTTATTATTGTGTCTGTGTCTTGTTACAGGATGGTTGTTTTGGGGAAATTAAATAACTTGGCAAAAGCATGGGTGCGAGAAGTTGGTGAAAGCAAGGTAAGATGCTGTGTTTAAAAAATAGTTATGAACAAAATGATGACCTGGTGTTGCAATTACAAGTTGGAGTTGATGAGTTGGTACAGGTTATGCTACAGCTGAAGCCAATGCACTGATGTTTTTGTTCCCTCTTGTCTTCAGAATCTTCCACCAGCAATTTTGGAGAATGGTGGGGGTAAAATATTTACCTTTGGGTCCTATAGGCTGGGAGTTCACACAAAAGGTACGTGTGTTTTCCCTCTGCCTTGCCGCTTCAGTGTTATTGTATTGAAAGGAGAGATGCCCTCTAGCTTTTTCATACAGGAAAAATGATTCTGAAATGCCAACTGATGTATTCTGTGTGAATTGTTGAGCTCACTAAATTAACTTATTAAAGATTATGACCTGTGTAACATAATCTATGCCAACTTGCCCAAGAGTGATAAAACATTGCAAAGTTGCACGCGCATATACAAACCATAACACGTCACCCATGTACTTATAGGTGCCGACATTGACGCCCTGTGTGTATCGCCGCGACACGTGGAACGTATCGACTTCTTCTCGACTTTCATCGAGATGTTGAAGAATCAAGAGGGCGTTAAAGACCTCCGCGTGAGCAGCTTGGAAACATTGCGATAGTTTCTTGCTTGTGGACAAATACGTAATTTTTACCATATTGACTGCGTTTAATGGCAGGTGTTAAAGTCTTGTCGATTATGTGCTTTAATAGCTTTTAAACTGCTTGTATGTTTGGAAATCTTTAATAGTATTATGGATAAATATGTGACGCTGAACAGGAATCCTGATTTTAATTTTATACAAAACCATCCAGCTGCACCCTTGAGCACACAAGCTGCTGTGCTTTATTTAACTCTCACCTCTGCACTCACGGTAACACAGGAATGGCTGGATCTCTGTGCATTGCTCACGATGAATTGTTGAGCATGAACATTTAACACCAACAGCACACATTGAGTCGGGGCCACCCCGATCTTGGTCGGGGCATCCATTGTAGTTACGTAATATGCATGTGCTATGCCTTGATAACATCTCCAACTTGGAGGCGCACAGCACACGGCTATCTGCCTGTTGGTGACTAGGCAGTGTAAAGGAGTCCACCTCATAATGTGTTCATTTTTCATATAGTTCACTACTTACGATGAGATTTTGAATGCAATGTCAAATCGTGCATTGTGCTATCCGCGAATGTGATTATTCTACGAGTTGTTATCCCGAGCCTGTAACCCACTCGAGCAGGATCTCAAATCAATGTTTGTTAATTTTATAGTACTGGTTGTTTGCTTGCAATGTGGACACTGTGAAACCAATTTTTGTAACTTTTGTCCTGCAGTCTGTGGAGGATGCCTTTGTACCTGTCATCAAGCTTACGTTTGACCACATAGAGGTGAGAAGTGAAAGTCCAACAAAAATCCACGTTTTTAATTTTATGAATAAATAAGTAGTCCTGTGGTAATGTTAAATACAAGTAGTATGCTCCAAAATACACCCTGAACTCCGGCCAATTAGCTTGTGCATATTTACACAATACATATATTCGTATAATTTTTCATTGTGAGAAATGTCTAAACATGGTTTTACTGTACTTACTGATGCAGCATTTGCTGGATCGGTTTCAAATGCATTTGTTGTGTAACATAACTTTGGCACAGTTATGTGCCACGGCACTCCAATAGTATGGAAATATTATTTAAGCCTTGTAGTGCATTATAGAATTGCTACTTTATGTCCTGTGTACGCTGGTACTTAATTATTTTATTCTGTACGTATCTTGCATGACATGACAGTCTTGTCTCTCCACCTCCAATCACGTAGATCGACGTGTTGTTCGCACGGCTGGCTCTGCAGGTGATCCCCGATAACCTAAACCTCCGCGACAACGCACTTCTCAAAAACCTCGACATCCGATGCATCCGCAGCCTCAATGGTAATGTGCGGCAGTGGGGAGCTGCAGTCTCGTTGGGACGTAGCAGGCTTGTTTTTTATTCGTGTTGTTTTTGTTCAGAAAGCTCTGTCCAAATGTTTTCCTTTTGTAGAGGTTTTTGTCGTGGCTTTTATAAGTTTGGTTTTAATAAAAAAAACGCATTGCATTTTTACTAAAAGCCGTTGAGAATATTCATTTGGATGTCCATAAAATTTTGAGATTGAAGTTTCACGTAGATTACTAGATCAGTTTGTTCTCATGAATGTGAATAAATTACTGTGGCACAGATAATTGATACATTGTGTATCTCAACATAGATTTCGCAGTGGTGGTGGAAAAAATCCATTTAATCAGGGCATGGTGACATGGGAATAGCAGTAGCATTAGCGTTCCAGCTATTGCTCAGGCACGTCTTTTCCTTGAAGGAAGTGATGCATGAACGTTAAACCATGTTTTACTCCCTTGTAGGTTGCCGGGTGACAGATGAAATCTTGCACCTTGTGCCCAACGTGGAGCACTTTCGCATGACCCTGCGTGCGATCAAGCTCTGGGCAAAACGTTAGTGCCATCATTTAACGTGTCGCTTTTACAGTCCACTTTATTTCAGTACTTTCTTCATTTTAGTCGTTAATGCCATGGCAGCAGCTTAGTCTCATTTATAAATGTTACAGCTACTGTGATTGTTGTGCATTGGTACATACGGTGGGACCTATTTTCGCCGAGGCAGCAAGTTCACTGCTCAGGTGTATACCCCTCACCAACAGTAACAGAGAGTATGCCAAAGGCTGGAGGCAAAGCGTTTACTCTTGCCCGACCGAGAGCTCTGACAATCCGTACCGGTGTTTAGACACAGCGATCCAGCTTGACCTGTGTGTGCTGCTGCTATAATCTCGATATGTGTTTTTGAATCCACGGTGTTCCCCCATCGATCGTAAATGAATCTGATTTTTAAATTACTGCCAACGTGATAAAAACACCACGATTGCTGCCATCGTAATGTTTGCACAAATTGCTGTTCGATGGAAAGCTGTAAGCAAGGAGATGCTGTATTTTTAAAATGCTCTTAGGTGACTCGTGATGCCAGGCACTAACCATAACCACCACATTTCATCCTCATTTCCTTCCGTTAGATCTCTTGGCTCGCTTGCACTATCAACACCTGACCTTCAACGTCTTACCTTACAGTATCCCATCATCTAACTACAATACGTATCTTAATAACCTGTCCTTCACCCTGCTCACCTGCACCCAATCATACCAATCTTCTGTGCCTGATTATATCCATAACACAACGCATCCCACAATGAAATGTCCAGCATCCTCTGCCTCCTCCAAATGTTGCACGTAAAGGGTAATGACATCGGTAACTTGTTGGCGTTTGCTCATTATCCTGCCTGCTTTTGCCTAGGCCGCGGGATCTACTCGAATATGCTGGGCTTCCTGGGTGGAGTGTCATGGGCAATGCTCGTGGCGCGAACCTGCCAGCTCTACCCCAACGCCATCGCCTCCACCCTCGTGCACAAGTTCTTCCTTGTCTTCTCCAAGTGGTCCGTGGCAACGACGTTTGTCCACTCATTCGCCGAAGAGCAATATTTAATAGCGCTAACTGCATTAAGTGCACAAATGTGTTACTTCGAAAGGCTTGCTTGAATGTAATGGTTAATCTGAGAACCACCTGAGTGCTTGGACATTGTTTGCTCTTGTGCATGTGACCCACTTGTAACTATAAGGAGGATTATAATAGCATTTTTAAACAATGTGGGTAGAAACAAAGAAATAATAAACCAAGGGCGTTTCTGGCTTTGAGCCAATTGCATGCATTCCACATTCCCACGATGATGGTCAAAGCCTCTCCGTAGATTGACTGCCCCAGTTAGCGCTACCCATTTGGTGCAACCGCAGCACAAACAAGCATCGTTTACAAACCAGATAATTGGAAATATGTGTGGTGCTGCAGTCTCAAGTAAAACGTTGTGCTGTGGTGTAAACTCCTGTATTGCTACAGGGAGTGGCCCAAGCCTGTTCTTCTGAAACAGCCTGAGGAGTGCAACCTCAACCTTCCTGTGTGGGACCCACGGGTAAGCACCGCTCGTCACCACTCTGGTCTTACTTTCTGTCACCGCTACCTTTTCTATTCTATATTCTGCCATCTTGGCATCACCAGATTTATTGTCGTTTTTTTTCTGACAGTATTATTGTGTTGTGGACTTAAACAATGCATCTGTACCAATTTAATGTTTTATAATTGTGTAGGGTACGTTAAGCAGTCAAAATCGTTTTGTATATCCTATTCCATTTAGAGCGCAGTGGCAGTAGGATTTCTAGGATCTGGCAGGGTTTATTTTCTCGCACATGCATGTATCATGAGCGTGATGTGATTTTTGTACAAGCCAATTGTTGCATCCCTGAGGAGTTATCATTGTCAAGGAGCTGCTGTGTTTATTGACCCATTCGGCCTTGATTTTCATAGGGATTCCTGCCATGAATCATTTTCCATTGTTAGAACACCATTCTTTTTGTCATACTGACGACTTGTATGCCCTAATCTGCCGGTCAACCAATAACACAGTTGTTTGGCCACCTCGATTCTTTAATCAGGTGAACCCAACAGACAGGTACCACGTGATGCCCATCATCACACCCGCCTACCCCCACCAGAACTCCACCTACAACGTCACCATGTCTACACGAACCGTCATGGTGGAAGAGTTCAAGCAAGGTGGGTAACTGGGGACTCGATGGAACTGCATGATTAACTGCTGTTGACGACTGTTTGTAAATGGCTGACCAGTCGGTGGGTGACTTTGCTTGAGTAAAATATTGTTACTCTCGCCTCTGCAACAATATGGCCAGGGTTGAAGGCCAGGCCAACCACCACCCTCTGAAGCGCCCCTGTAATGGGGAGGCCCTTCCTCTCGAAGTAGCATGGCCCAGAAATGTCAGGGCCTCACGTTCATCTTTTCGTGTCATTGTACAGGACTCGCTATCACCGATGAAATTCTGATGGGTAAAGCGGACTGGAGTAAGCTGTTTGAGTCACCAAACTTTTTTCTCAAGTATAAGTAAGTTTTATACCTTCACAGATGCATCATTATAAAATTGTAACTATGACAGGTTTATTAAAATCTCCATTGTGTCATGGGGGTTTGTGTACAAAGTGGTTAGTCTCTGCTTCATTACCAGTAACTGCACGAAGATAATGTTTAATTTGACATTTAAACTTTAAAGTGGGCTTTGAACATTAACGTTTGTAAAAAATCTAATAGTTGATGGATCGTGCAGGAATGGCTTCTGGTGTTAGATGAAGGCCTATTAAAGCGACTCCGGAAGTAGTTCTGTGGTGTCATCTTCCAGGGCCCTTCTCTGACGTGATGTGAGGCTTTCCTGACTGAAGGAATCCTTGAAGTATGTTTATTTACCTCTTAGCATGGCTCTCTTAGCACAATCAAGATATAATTAGTATTAGAAATCTCATAAGTGTGTAAATAAACTTCCGCGATTGATAAAACTGTATTTTCTTGTAGGCATTACATTGTGCTTACGGCGAGCGCACTCACAGAAGAACAACACTTGGAGTGGTGAGTCTTGAATACCGTTTGGTCTTTGATACACAACGAGCATGTGTTATTGAATACAATTATGGTTATTGCAAGGGGTAGTTTTTGTTTTTCATTAAAACTACAGACGTTATGAACCCATGGAAATAAGTGTGGTCAATTGTTTGTGTAATCAGTTGACATTTTGGAAGCCTCCCATCTCTTAGTAATTTTTCAATGTCACTATTTTTTATTGTGCTTGATGGAAACTGAACACTTGTGTTAAACCTGGCCATATATCAGGGTGGGACTCGTGGAGTCGAAGATCCGCATCCTTGTTGGAAACCTCGAGCGGAACGAGTACATCACACTGGCTCACATCAACCCACAGTCCTACCCCGGCCCCAAGGACAACCCGGACAAGTACGTTATGAGTTTAAACTCCATGCTCTATTTGCAAACCTTACAAATGTCTCCACTTTGTCCACATCCAGTGTCCCAGCGGCAGTTTGTTATGGATCTGACTACTTAAGAGAGCCACAGTTTGCATTTTAAACACAGCACAAACATTAAAGTTGTAGGACGATAAATTGTACCTTGACCTAAAGTTTGAGTGCATAGTTGTGTTGATTTGTTTTGTGCTTTCCATGATCATAAAAACAAAAATCAGCTCATCTCCATCAAAACATAACTTGCTCCACACTTCATCTCCATTTGTGAGCTTGCAGCTGTTGATTTCTGCTTTTTGTTCAATAGACAAGGCGTAACAACGGTTTGGTTCATCGGGATCATCTTCAAAAAATTGGAGAACCCGGAGAACGTGAATGTGGACCTGACGCTGGACATCCAGTCATTCACCGACACGGGTGAGTGCCCACCCTCAACTCTCGTCTCTTTTGTGAAGCGGTAGAGGCCCATGACATAAAACACTGGACATAAATACACAATGTGTTTGGGATGTGACTCTCGTGTTTGTGTTTTGCGCGCTGTAGTGTACCGGCAAGCGGCGCACATCAGCATGCTCAAAGAGGGCATGCAGATCGAGGCCATCCATGTCAAGAAAAAGCAGCTCAGCCAGTTTCTGCCCAGTGACGTTCTACAGAGAAAAAAGAAGGTAACCAATCTTACCTGCCTACCTACGGCACATCAAATTACTTTTTTTTTATTCACTTGGTACATATCACACAGCATAGCATCATTTCATTCATTTGTAAACACTTTTTAAACCGGGTCA